>CAJQZJ010032944.1:7666030-7744352 GCA_907164525.1 Lophiomys imhausi
TCCTTCCTTCCTTCCTTCCTTCCTTCCTTCCTTCCTTCCTTCCTTCCTTCCTTTCTTTCTTTCTTTCTTATTAGATGTAGCAATTTGGGGGTAATCCAAGGAACCAAAACTAATTTGGGAAACTCAAAAGAGAAAAAAAAATTAGATAGTCATAATGAATCAGTCTCTATTGTGACTCATATCCAAGCATACTGTTTTATTTTTTGGTCCCTTAATTTCCTTATTTGTTAAGTGGAAAATAGTACATCCCAATTTCTCTGATCGAAACAGCAGAAAATTCAGTTAAGACATGAAAATATTTATTCATCTGTATGTTTATGTACTTTTACTCTTATTTGTATCTATCCATTGGCTAGATACGAAAGCACGGGAAAGTGAGGGTTACTGTATGATTGGCTTAAGGATGACTAGAAATCAAGCCACATAGACAGACCTGCCTGCATTAATATAGAGATTCTGAATGCTTGAACAGAGTTCCTCCAGTGGTTAGAAATCGAGGTCGGGAGGTGCCGGTGCCCTGTGCTTGCTGGACATGCTGCCTTATCTCACTTGTCACAGTTTTTGAATCAATTCTTTAATCTATTCTTCTTTCTTATCATTTTGTTTTCCCTGTTTAATTCTGCCCCTCTCACATGGCCTGCAAGAGTCCTTATCTATTCTAATAGCTTTAGTCAGAGTTACTGTGGTTATTACTTTTGTCCTTTTGGGCAATTTTATGTTACATAGTGTAGTGCATTATTGTATTTGCATCATATCCACCCCTCTCAACTTTGTATCCTCCTCTTTTTAATTTTTACTTTGTAATATATTCCAACTTGTGCAGTTACTGTTACTCATATACATATGGGTGTTGCCTACAGATACATAGTTATTCTAATTGTGGCCATCCCCTCCAAGTAAAAATGACTCTCCCTCTCCCAGCCATCATCAACTGCCAATAACTCCTTTCTGGTGTAAGGCTTAATCCTCAATCTATGTAGAAACTTGACCTGTTTGATCTTGTGCAAGTCTTTTGCAGGTAACCACAGCCACTAGGAACTGAGGAGTGCAATAGACATGCCATATTCAGAAGAGGGAGTTTCACATCACTCCTTTTTCTGTCTCTTAAATGCTTCCTACCTCTGCCTATTAAATTGCAGGTCAGCTTTAATGTCAAGATTAGAAAATTAGTTTGGCTTAATAATTGTATTTATTTATTACTTAGTGAACTACTGAATTTTTTTTTTGAAGAAGAAGTGGTTAGAAAGATGGGAAGGCTCGATTTTAAGCTGGGGAAAGGTGTTGGAAAGACAGGGAGAGCCTGTCTTTGGATTGGCATCACCAATCCAAGAGAGTATCAAGGAGGGAACATTGAGTTTTGGAGGAGTAAAGTAGAATTAAGGTGGTAAGAAGGGTCCTGAAAATTTCAGTCACTCATGAGTTATAAAGGTGCACTATTGAGGACAATGAAATGAATAGAAATTAAATTGCAGAGAATCTTCAAAAGGATGTAGCAAAATAAAAAGGTATAAAAGTTAATCCAATTAACATTTATTTTTGCAAAACTCATAAAGATATTTCTTGACATCTGGCTCAACTTGGTATTTTAGATTTCAATTTAGTTTTAATGTTAATTAAGGAATTTATGTTTGATTCATTGTGCATTGCTTGTACAAAGTAAATTACCTTCTAGGGTCAGATATAAGGTAATTTGTATTCTTGACATGTAAACATTTTTAGTCTTTAGTTTAAAAACAAATGTCCAAAATTGTTACCACAAACACACAATAATCTTCAGTTGTACTTAATAATTGTATCTTGTTCCTTTCCTGCATCTTTGGGCTTAAATATGTGATTCATTAAATTTAAATATCTCCTTTCCTCTTAATATAGTGGTTTAATTTATTCTGCACATATCTTCAGGTATTAATTATTAAATAATTAGCATTTCTTTTAACAACTTCCTGTGTTTTGATTGAATCCAAGTTTTCATAATTATCTGACAATAAATGAATAAGTAGAAATAGCTGTTATTCTGTTTCTAGTAAAGCTAAGTTTTATTAATTTAAAATAAATAAATGAGATGAGTAGATCAAACAGTTTCAGCATTTTGATTCCCTTCTCAGTTTAGGAGATGAATAAATATTGTCAATTAAATTACACAGTGGATAATTGTGTAATTAGCTCAGCAATTATTTTCTTAGCTCATTTAATAAAGGATATAACATGGGTCCATAGATAAAAAATACCAGGAAATACAAGCCCACAAATGTATGGACGAATATATTAGAAATAATTGTAACTCTACCAGGGAAACTGAAGAAATACAAGAAATCCAAAGAAGCTTAAAACGGAGGCATACTGTATCACATATATAATAGCCTTCTCTTTCGTGTGTGCTCTATTTATTCAAAATTGATGAAAGCTATTGACTCTAAAGTCCTGATCTGAATCTTAACCCTTCACCTTGCTAACAATCTCAGTAAAATTATTTGAAACTTTTGATCCCACTTTTGACACATTGAAAAAGGAGGTAATGTTAGTACATGTGTAATAGAGTTGTGTTGAAGATTAACTGTGAGATGAAACATGTTATGATTTTAGACTACTCCTCCTCACATAAAAAGAAGCAACAAAAGCATCACGTGTCATCAGCAGCAGCAGCACCATCGTCATCATCTTTCTATATGTTATGACCTACATGGTTATATACAGTGACAAGCAGCATTTATGCATTCATGTGTCATAACAAATATGTGTTGAATAAATATGCCCATGCTTACTACTTACTTAGGATCAGACAGTGGAGTTAAACACAACTTCAATAATGTTCAATGATCAGTAACAGAAGAGTGACTTCCATTGTGGTTCCTAGTTCGTTGCTCCTGAATTCACATGCCAGCACAAGAGTTACTGTCCAGTTATGAATTTTTGTTGACTTTTATGACACCGGCTTCTTCCTCCATAAGCACTCCCTCTGTCTTTCTCTCTGTCAACTCTTGTTTCCCTCACTCGAATCAACAGTCAAAAACTGAAGCCTTAGCCAGGAGCTCTTTAGGTAAAATAGTGATATAAGATATTTTAACAGTTAAGATCCAATTATACCATTGGCTTTCCTATTTAGTTCATTGAAAAAGGACCTTCATCAATCTTTCTAAAGCTGGGACCCTTTAATACAGTCCCTCATGTTGTGGTGACCAACCATAAAATTATTTTCATTTCTACTTCATAACTGTAATTTTGCTACCACTATGAATTTTAATATACATATCTGATTTGCAGGATATCCGATATTGAACCTCTGTGAAAGGGTCATCCAACCCACAGATGGTTCGAGACCCACATGTTGAGAACTGCTGATTTAGTTTGACATTGAATTTACTTTGTCTGACAGCAGTTTTAAGGCTTGACAAAGGAGGCTGAACTATTAAGTGCCACCCATGGTTGTGCCTACACCTGAGCTGAGCATTTGATCCTCAGCAAATCCTTGCTGAATAGGCATTCTTTTTGTTTTCTGTTTTTGTTTTTTAATTTTTGCCCTTTACGAATGAGGGACAGCAAGAGGTTATGGAGAATATGCAGGGCTGGCTTGCAAAGCTATCAGTTGAACTCTGCTGTACCTGGATTCCAATAAGCTAAGCTAATAGAACATAGACAATGGCTGAAAGCCTCCTACGTGAGGAAAATAATCTAGCCAGTTGTTCCCTCTGCCTGCTGATGTAACCAAAGTATTTGGAGTCATTTTACTTTGCAGTACTTTAGTTCTATAGCCATGGCACAGGCTTAAGAACCAGACTGCGTGAATTCTCAGGCAAGCTCTGCCATTTTTGCCCTTAAGTTTCCACATCTGTAAGATGAGAATGATACTACCCTACAGACATACAGCTGCTAAAAAATACTAAGAGCTGTGATCGTCCTAAAAGAGTCCATAGTTGAATGATTTTATTATTATTATTATGAACTAAATCTGGTCAACTATTGATTGGTTTGTTATCAATTAAAGTTTTTCAGCAATGCAACAGTTGTTATATTGTTACACATAGGATGCACTTTTTCATAATAATTCATATTTCATATTTGATAGTGATTATAATTACATCTTGTTATATATTTTGTCATGAGACTTTGTCTCTTCTGTTGTCTGAAAAGTTTACTTTTCCAAAACCTCATTTCTTTCACTTGTAAAATGAAATCTACTACATGAGGCTTAGAATGAGATATTACTTATAAAACCTTAGGGCAGTATATAGCATGTTGTATGAATATCTTAGGAAAATAGTACGACAAACATCAATATGCCCAGTTTTTTAAAAGAAAAGAGAGAAGGAACATCCTTGATTATAGTTATAAAAGGAGCTAGTAGTGCACATTCTTGTTTGACAGAGTACCTTAAATGTTGGTTTTAATATTTAAAAAAATCAACATTAGAATTAAGTCTAGTGTGCCCTCTCTGTTTCTGTAATTCCTGAGTTGTGCATATGGGAATGGCTGTTGCAATACACATTTAATAGAAAGAAACTCAGAGAGCTCGGTCTCTTGAGCCATGAGACACTTTCTTGGATTTCTTCTTTTTTTTTTTTCTTCAAGTTACATTTCAATGGCAATCCCCTCCCTACTCCTCCCTCCAGTCCCACCCTCCCACCCTCAACCCCCCATCCTCTTCTCTTTTTTTTTTTTCAGTTTAAGGTATATCTTATTTCCCCCAACAGCTCCCCCTTTCAGTCCAACAAATGTCTCTTTCTCTTATAATAATAAATACAATACAAAACAACGGAGGTAATGAGGCCACAGTTATGAGGGTTATATGGCTTAGCGTACATTCCCAATGTCCAGTCCATATGTATTTGGCACCTGACTTTAACATTCTACTATCTAACCATCTCCGTGAGTTTAAAGTTCTATATCTAACTCAGCTTTCATACTAACTTGCAACACTATTTTAAAAGCATCTCCCTAGATCTATAACACTCTCTTGACTCTTAAACAAATATAAGGCAAAGAGCCCAAGAGAAGGCATAAGATCAGAGACCCACTCATTTACACAATCAGAAATCTAATAAGAATGCTAACTTGAAAAAATTATATATATATTAGTATATGTATATATACATGTATGTGTGTATGTTGCATGTCTGTCTGCATATATGTACATAAGTATGTGTGTATGTATGTATGTATATATGCAGAGGACCTGGTACAAAACCTGTGCAGGTCCTGTGCATTCTACTTTAGTCTCTGTGAATTCATGTGTGTAGACTTAGTTGATTTATTGAACCTTATTTTCTTGGTGTACTCTATTCCCTCTTACTGTTAAATTCTTTCTGTCTCTTCTTCTTCAGGGCTCCCTGAGGTCTTAGGGAAGTAAATTGATAGAGACCCATTCATGGCTGAGTGTTCCAAAGTTTCTAACTTTGGAAAGGGTGGGATATTGAAATTTATTACTATCATTGTATAAGTGTCAATATGTGATTTAAGCTGCAGTAGTGATTCTTTTAAGAACTTGAGTACCCTTGCCCCTTTAGCAAATAATAGTAGTAGTTTCTCCGATAAGGCTTATGACCTGTCTAGCCATAGGTTTTTGGAACAATAATGTGCCAGCTATGTGTTTGATTTTTTTAGAGAGGGCCTTAAATCTAATCTGAAATAGGTTTGTTACTCCCATGGTATCTATGCCATTGCTGCATTAGTGGCATGTCTTATCAGTCTAGCCTCCTTTTTTTCTCTCAGACTTCAAGGCTGAGAGTTGTTGCTTACTTTCTTTCTCTAGGAGCATGCATAGCAAGTTCCAAAATTATGAAAGCTAGCCAAAGAGTTAAAGCTTCCAGGCTGCTACCAGCCTGATGTCTTGAGTTCTATGATTCAGGTATATGTTATATTCTTCAGCAGTAGGGTTTAAGTATAAAGTTCTGGAGGGTCACCAAAAGTATTGTCAATAGCTTGTAATGTTTGGGGTTTATGGGACATCACTGGCCAATAACTCCAAAAGGGTACCGTTTATTCTCAGCATTGAAATTTCCATTGTTATCCTCTGGTGTCTAGTAGTGCATTGTTACCTCATTATAGAATAACTACATTTAACTCTTTAGTATATATGTATAAATTACTTACAGTTAAGCTTCCATATGATTTTTTAAAGAAAAAGTTATTTAGTGTTATTTGTCCCGTCCATTTTGTCCACTACTGAGCCTTCCCCAACTTATTCCTTCCTGTCCCACAGTTCCATTTTAATCGTTTGTATCAGAGCTTTCTACTTCCTTTCCTTTGAGAAAACCACTATATGACCTCTTAGTAATTTCCTGACCTCTTTGGGTATTAGAAATAAAACAAATATATCCAAAGATTCAAAGATAAGATTCAAAAATTAGAGAAAATGTATTGTCTTTCATGATGTGTATCTCCAGCTCTTTCATTTACCTGAAAATCTAATTTTTCTTGACAGTTGAACAAAATTACATTGTGGAAATATCCCACATTTTTATTAGTCATACATCTTTGTTATGTATCCAGGCTGTTTCCTTTTTCTGTTTCTTTTGAATAGAGCAGTGATGAACATGAATGAGCAAATACCTCTTTTAGTAAGTGTATACCCAAGAGTGTAGACAAACATGTGGTAGATACATTCTCTGTAGTTTTTGTTTATATTTCATTAATTTTAGCCTTGATTTTGATTATCCTTTCTCATCTATATATCTATATTGGGTGAGTTGTTCATTGGCTTTGTTTTTCTAAGTCGTTCAAGTTCATACTATTATTAAGTTGATATCTCTCACATTATTTTGATATTCAGCATACAGTACAGTAAACTCTCCTCGTATGAGTCCCTTCATTGTTTCTCATAGATTTTGATGTGCTGTATTTTCAATGTCATTTATTTTTTGTTTTTTGCTTTTTTTCAACACAGGGTTTCTCTTGTATAGACCTGGCTGTCTTGGATTCACTTTGTAGACCAGGCTCAGCTTGAATTTACAGAGATCCAACTGCCTCTGCCTCCTGAGTGCTGGGATTAAAGGCATGCACCACCACGCCCAGCTATTACAGACAGTTGTGAACTGCCATATGGGTGGTGGGATTTGAACCTGGGTCCTTTAGAAGAGCAGCCAGTGCTCTTAACCCCTGAGCCATCTCTCCAGCCCCAATTCCTGTAATTTTTAATTTCTTTCTTGATTTGTTCATTCATGCAATTTTGATTTACTGATATGTTTAGCGTCTATGAGTTTGTGTACTTTTAGCCATTCCTAATATGTTAATGTCCAGTTTTATTCCATGATGGTCAGATAGTCCATTTTGAAGCAAGTCCATGGACTGCTGAGATGAACTTGTATTCTTTTTTTTTTTTTTTTTTGGTTTTTTTTTTTTTTTGAGACAGGGTTTCTCTGTGTAGCCCTGGCTGTCCTGGACTCGCTTTGTAGACCAGGCTGGCCTCGAACTCGCAAAGATCCGCCTGCCTCTGCCTCCCAAGTGCTGGGATTAAAGGCGTGCGCCACCACTGCCCGGCGAACTTGTATTCTTAATGTTTGTGGACAAATTTCTGTAGATGTGAATTTCATTTGATATATGATATCTTTTAATTTCAGAGTTTCTCTCATTTATTTTTGCAGATGGTCTAATTATTGGTGTTAATGGGGTACTAATATTCAGTATCACTCTGTTATAGGTTAATCTATGTTTTAAAGTCTAGTAGTGTTTCTTTTATGAAATTCAGTGTTCCTCTCGGGACTTTATCAAATTCCTCACCTCAAAATTCAGGGATCTCTGTGGAAGAGGAGGAGGTAAGATTGTAAGAGCCAGAGGAGGTGAATGACTCCAGGGAAACTGTATTCCAGACACAACAGGATTGATATACATTGAGCTCACAGAAACTATGCCCGCATGCCTGGGTTCAAACCAGACAAACTCTCAACACTGAAAATGCAAAACTGACAAAAAGTCCCACCCTAACCAAGAAGCTATTTGCAATTGATACCTGCTGTGAAAAGGAAAATCAGTTTTCTCAAATGGAGTATCACTGCGTTTATCAACCATACACCAGGGCAGACTAACCAACAAAAACCAGACTCCATGTGTTTTTATGTGCTTTTGTTTTGTTTGGTATCTTTTGACATTTTTAACTTTTTTTGATGGGGGGGGGGGTTATTGATGATGGGGAAAAAGAAAGACATGAAGTTGGGCAAGCAGGAAGTTGGGAAGATCTTAGAAGAATTGAGGGGGGGAGTATGGAGTATGTGATCAAAATATATTGTATGAAAAAATTTAAATTAAATTAAATAGTTTATAATTTACTGTGCAGTGAATAATGTCTAAAAGAAAAATAATAAAGAAAGAAAAGAAATAGGATGCTCCTGTGTTTGGTGCATATATTTTAGTATTGTAATATCTTTTTGTTGGATTTTTTTTAATGATTAAAAAGTGTCCTGTTTTCCATCTTGGCTTGAATATATTGAAATTGAAAATACCAGGTTATACCATACAAATATTATCATGAAGAGTCTGTCTGAACAGAAATATATATATATATATATATATATATATATATATTTATAAACCTACTGTTCACTTCTCAAGTCTTTGTCTTCTATCCTGTATAGATCATTTAAATACATTATAACTGATACATTTCAAAGTAGAGATTTTCAGACTTCTCTTATGACTGTGGATATGTTAGAAATCAACATATATTGATGAAAAAAAAGCTAAGAAAATTATCTTAGTACCACAAGGTATTTTCAATACACCATTTTGATTTATTTTCATCACCTCACACTACAGTGCCCCATATTGACATCCTTTCCTATTCCTATATTACAGTATAAAACTCAGGAAAGCAGCAATATCACTGATAGTACATATTTTCAATGATCAGTCCCAGTAGGTAGCTCGTCTCTGGACAGTGCTAGGAACTCAATGCATGACTGATAAATTAATCACTAAAAGGTGATGCCCATGCAGAATTACCTTGGATAGTTTATATTTTCTTTAAAATAAATAATAATCAATTCTGTTTAGTATTTCAGTTATAATCCAATGTCTTTTCAATGATAAATCTCTGCAGTTTATAGTAAAACCATGCCATTATGTACAAAATCATATTAGTTAACATTCATTCTTTCTTTAGAAAATTATTTTATAAAATTTGTTTATCACGAGTAAATTATATATATATATATATATATATATGTGTGTAATATATATTGGAAGATATTTGAGAACTATGCAAGGCAAGTAAAACCCCATATAAATGTAGGAATTTACAATTGCTTCCTATTTGCTACCTTTAAATGTTTTAGGTTGTTAAAATATCATTTAAATATTTACTTACATCATGTATTTGCAGAAATTAATTAGCTAGCTTCCTACTAACTTTCTGTTACTGAGTCATTTCTGAGTCATAGAATGTAAAAGACTTTAATGTATATTAAAATGCTCACAGTTATAGAACTTGGAAGATCACTTCCTTTTCTAAACCTCAGGCATACAACTTAAGAGAAATACTTCATACTTTCAGGTTTGTAAATAAAATTAGTGAAATATATTAGTGAAATGGTCACATGGGAGCCACACATAAACATAGTTATTGCTAAATAATATGAGCTAATCAGAAGGCTGAGCATCTCAGAATAAGTTCATCCTCGCTTCAGGAGCTCCAAGGAAGAGACAATTACATATCATGGTTTCTGCTCTCAAGGATAGGCAAGGGAAATGAATATCATACATTAAAATGTTAAATATTGAAAAAATGTGTAATGCCTGCCATATAAGAGCTGTAGACAGATGATGCTGAAATTCAGGCTGTGGAATGGAAGGAGGAATAAATCATGTCTTCCTTAATATTTGCGATATTAAATGCTAAAAACAGCCTTGCATTTTATCTAGGACAACTGTAGTGGGATGTTTATTGGTGACTTGAGCATGCTGCTGAAAGCAATAAGGAGCTGTTTCAAGCTGATGGATTGTGCAATTGTTGTAAAACCAGGCTGGAGTCAAGTGGTGTTCTGCAGGGTTCATTTGAAACTAATGGTGCAGAAGGAGCAAAGAAACTTTTCATGACAGAAGTATGTGTACTCTGAATTTTTTAGTGCCTTGATATTCCTGAAGTTATGATCTATCAAATATCTATCTAAGTAGACTGTATATTTCATCACCAATAAAACTTTCTTGGGAAAACACCCAGAATGTTTTCTAGCTGCTTCTAGTACATTCAAGACTTGGGCACTTGTGTTCTCTACTTAGTGCAGAACCGATCACAGTGGAAGACTTCTTGCTGAAAAATAACAGCCCTGTCAATATATTCACACATTACAATAGTTTGGATATGGTTTGTTGCTCTTAAAGCTTTGTTCTCACAACAGTTGACAGTGTGAGTGTGTGTATTGATATTGCTGTGGAAATTTGAGAGGTAGAACTTAAAGGAAAGCAATTAGGTCTTGATGGAAACTATCCTTAAAAATGATTATGCATTTTAGGAGTGGGTTAGATCTTAAAAGACTGAAATACTTAACAATAGAAGGTTGTTACAAAACTAGCCTTTGTTTAGTCTTTCTGCACTTGTTCCTTGAGGCTCCTATATCTCCCCCACATGTGAAGCCATTTGGATTGTTGGGTGGAAGCTCTGGACTCTGCTTAGAGGTGGCCCGGAAACAAGGAAATCATGCAATTTGCAACCAAATGGATGGAACTAGAAAAGCTCATCTTGAGGGAGCTAAACCAGACCCAAAAAGAAACACATGTATCTACTCACTTATAAGTGGATATTAACCATATAGCACAGGGCAACCATCCTACAACCCACAGACCCAACCAGACAGGAACCTAGCATAACTACCCTATGAAAAACTAAACCCAGCAGTAAGTTATGGACCCTGTTGCCTGTTAGTGGACCAAATTACCCTAGTTGGGCTGCCATATCAGGCCCCAGTGCAAGAGGAAGCTCTTAGCCCTCATGTGAGTGGTGAACTGAGTGGGGTTGATAAGTGGGTGTTCCCCACATCCAAGGAGAAGGAGAGGATGGAGATGGGGAGAAGGGAGGGAGGGTGGAAACTGGAGGGGAGGAGGGAGAGAACTTTGATTGAGGTGTAACTTGAAAAACTAAATTAATAAAAAAAAACCCAAACAAAAACAGAACCAACCAATCCAGGCCTCTAGATGCCTACAGAGATTGAAACACTAACAAACCAACCAACAAACAAAAAAGCATATATAGACTAGACCTAGGCTCCCTACACACATATAGATGATAGACAACTTGGTCTTCATACAGATTCCTTAGCAAATGGAGGGGATTCTTCCTTTTTCTAAAGGAAGGAGGGGAGTTGAAAAAGAGGAAGCAGAAGGGAGAGGAAAAAGAGGTAGATGAAGGGAGAGGGTGGGGAGGAGTTGCAGAGGAGAGGGAAGGGAGGAAGAAAGAAAGACTGAGTGGGGAGGGGTGTGGAAACATAATGAATGTTGTAAAAAGATGGAAGGCTGTCATATCTTCTGAATTTTGTGGTAGTAACTTTTAGATCTGCCTTAGATCTTAGATTAGATACAAAAAGGTGACTGTATTGCATCGTTCAGAAGAAGTGATGACCAAATTTAAAATTCAAGTCTCTTGGCTTAACTGTGAGCATTTTGATAATTTTGATTATGTATTAGACAGCTAGTATTCTGTGAATGATAATGTGTGCTGATGTGTGCTCTTAGAGACCAAATAGAATCATAGATAACCTAGAAATTTCTTATCTAAAAATAAAACACTTGACAGATTGGGAAATTTTCTCATCCTCCAATTTGTCCTCTATGACCACATCAAAACTTCTAATTCAAAAAAAGCAGTGGACTTTTTCCAAAGGACAGAGTGAATGAACAATCCTTTCTTCTGAGAGAAATATGCTTTTAAATATTATTATGCATGTAACACAAATTTTTCCATTTACACACACACACACACACATCCCCTCTGGGTCTATCTATTCCTCCTCCCTCTCTTATACACAACTCTCAGAGCTCAGGCTAATTTGGGTTGTGTGTGTCAGCATCTGTTTTGATCTGCTGCTGGGTAGAGTTTCTCTAGCTGTGCTAGATTCCTTACTTTTTGTGTTTGTGGGTTGTAGGATGATTCTCCTGTACTATATGGCTAATATCCAGTTATAAGTGAGTACATACCACGTGTATCTTTCTGGGTTGGGGTTAGCTCACCCAGGATGAGCTTCTCAATTTCCATCCATTTGGTTGCAAATTGCTTGATTAGTGTAAATGTACCACAGTTTTTTCATCTATTCTTCAGTTGAAGGACATCTGGGCTATTTCCTATTTCTGGCTGTTACAAATAAAGCTGCTATGAACATTGTTGAGGCAATGTCCTTGTGCTTTAGTGGAGAATCTTTTGGGTCTATGTCCAGGACTGTTATGACTTAGTCTCGAGGTAGAACTATTCCCAGTTTTCTGAGATATTGCCAAATTGATTTCCAAAGTGGTTGTACAAGTTTGCACTCCCACCAGCAATGGAGGAGTGTTCCCCTTCTCCACAGCCTCACCAGAATGTGCTGTCACTTAAGGTGTTTGTTGTTTGGTTGATTGGTTTTTCAAGACAGAGTTTCTCTGTTTATCTCTGGCTGTCCTAGACTCACTTTGTAGATCAGACTTAGCCTTGAACTCACGGAGATCTGCCTTCCTCTGCCTCCCTAGTGAGTGCTGGGATTAAAGGTGTATACTACCATGTCTGCTCTAACTTGAGTTTTTTTTTTTTTTTAACCATTTTGATAGATGGGAAATGGAATCTCAGAGACATTTTGATTTGCCTGTCTCTGTCATGGACTCTGCTGCACATTAGTGGAACTCCTTACCCTAGCTGGGCTGCCATATGGGGTTCCAGTGCAAGAAGAAGCTCTTAGCCCTTCTGTGACTGATGCAGTGAGGGGGGTTAATATGTGTGGGACCCTCATTATCCGAGGGGAAGGAGAGAAGGAAGAAGGGGATAAGGGTGGAAGGGTGGGGCCAGAAGGGGAGGAGGGGGGCTGGGATGGAGATGCAACTTATACAGGGTTTAACTTATACAGGGTCCAAGCATTGAGATGTTTACTTATGCAGGGTTGTCATATACATTATCAAATAGATATGTAAAGTCACGTTTACTAAACCATGAAACTATAGTTAGAGTGAATGAAGCCATACTTCATTTATTTGTCAGATAAACTATGTCCTTTCTCTATTTCCATGAGTATAATATTAAGGCTTTACCAAAAATGATGAAATGCTTGCATAAGATGCTGAACTGACTGAATAATTTAAACAATGAGTAACTAACCTTGTTGCATGATATAACTTTAGTATTAGAAAGTCCAAAATTCAACTTAAATTCCATTCACCACTTGTATGGCCTTGAGAAAGGTGTTTAAAATTTTAAAAACCTTCTTTAAGTTTTAAATTTCTTACATGGCAAAAGTTGGTATACTTAATTTTTCATGTGCATTATAAATATGTTTTTAAATATGAACCCAATGCTTAGAACATTATACATAGTTAATACTAACCAACTTATTATCATTTTCATAAAGCTGATAGTATTACATTAACTCATTTACATAGTTCTAAGAAAAACTAAAAGACTAAAAAAGAACCTGCTTTTTGTATATTTAAAAAAGAACTTTTAATACTTTAAATGATTATGTTCAGAATTTTTGTCATATATATAATAAATATATATTATAAACATATAATAAATGTATATATAAAGAGATGTTTATATAGTAGAATGTTAAAGTCAGGTACCAAATACATATGGACTGGTCATTGGGAATGTACGTTAAGCCATATAACCCTCATAACTGTGGCCTAATTACCTCTGTTGTACTGTGTTGTATTTATTATTATAAGAGAAAGAGCCATTTGTTGGACTGAAAGGAGAAACTGTAGGGGGAAATAAGATATACCTTAAACTTAAAAGAAAAAAAAAGGGAAGAGGATGGGGGGGTTGAGGGTGGGAGGGTGGGTCTGGAGGGGGAATAGGGAGGGGACAGCGATTGAGAGGTAACTTGAAGAAATAAAAAATAAAGGAAAAAAAAGAAAAAAGAGATTTATATGTTGTTCTATCATTTTGTGACAATCTTTTGCTGGTTGGTGATTTCTACAATTGTTCATTGTTGTAAAATATTTTTTCTATTGGATATACTAAAATTTTATAACAAATTATTTACTAATGGGAATTCTCTGCCCAAAAATATATTGAAGATAGTGTATAAAGTCATCAAATATTATATATAATGACTTTGTTATAATTTTACATTAAGTGAATCCAAAAACATGAATTAGATGGAAACTTATATAAAGAGTTAAAATATATGTTCCCAAATTATTATTAAACATCATATAGTAAAGAAACCATAGAATCATTTCTTTAAGTATCAATAGCCAATAAAAAATCATATGGATAGCAGGCAACACAATAAGAGATAGAAAACAAATATAAAACTATCGGTTATAAATATTAGAACGATAACTTCTTTTCTATTTTAATATGTGATTGTCTGTACAGAAATGTTTAGATATAGACACTATTTCAATATGTGTATTTAATGAATATATTTCTTACAAGATCAATTAAAATATCTTTCATTAAAAACATTGGGAAAATTAATATGACAATATTAATAGGTTACTTAAAAATATATGGGAAGATAAGCAACAAAAGATATATAAAAATATTGTTAAATGTCTTTAAAATACACTAGAGAAGTCTTATATCTATTGAAATGATCAAATAGCTACTGAAGTTGATTTAATTTTGTAATAATGCTCATCATATCTCAATAAATCTATGACATTGACAAAAAAACTAACCAATGCAACTTTTATTCAATTCTTACATTCATAAAATGTTTCTAAAATGTACATGAACAATCAGAAGACATGATTTAGGCAATTTTGACCAATTAGGAATGGGCAATGATGGAGACTTCTTCTTTCATTCAGAAAATTTAAAGTTAAGATTATCAAAAAATATTTTTATCACCAGAAATAGTGAAAGAATCAGTGAAACAAAAATGGAAATAAAAAAAATGACCTGTGTATTATTGGGTGGAAGATGATCACAGATGACATAGAGAAATAGCTTGCAGAGAGTCAATTAGTTAATAAATAGTTTGAAATGAAGATCTTCATAAAAGTTACTTAAACATAATGTATAAATATTTACATTTATAAAATGATGTGAGCAAAACATAAGCCACTGCAACCTGAACATGTTATCTTAGAGGCATAATTAAACTCGGTGCTTATTAGCTGTATAAAGTGATGTTTTCATTGAAATCCTTTTTATGCATTGTCCTAGTTACTGTTTTATTGATGGGAACAGACCCCATGATTCTTATAAAAGGAACCATTTGATTGAGGCCCTGCTTACAGTTTTCGTGGGTTAGTCTGTGATCATCTAGGTGCAAAGCAGACAGGTAAAGCCCTGGAGCAGTAGCTGAGAGCATTACCACAGTCAACAAGCAGAGAATGAGAGAGAGAAACTCATCCTGGCTTGGGGTTTTGAAGCCTCAAAGCCTACTACCACTGACAAATCTCCTCCAACAAGACCAGACCTCCTAATCCTTTTCAAAGCAGTTCCACTCACTGGTGACCAAACACTCAAATATAAAAGCCTATGGCAGCCATTCTCATTCAAACTATCAACAGGTATATTATCAATTTTAAGCATATTTCATTCGCCATCTGTGTTCTGTCTCATCCCCACTTCCTGTCCTTCCTCCGTAATAGCACCATTCATTAATTTTGTCTTTTTCTTTCAATCTAGAATCTGTCTGTGAGAAAAACAAAACAAAACCCAAACATGCCATATTTGTCTTTTTGAGTTTTAACTTATTTCAACTCACTTCATAATATCCAGTTCTATTCATCTCCTTACAGAAAAGTCAGATTTTTTTCCTTCTGTAGCTTTCTGCTATATTTCAGAAAATGCATAACTGCCAAAAGAAGTCATTTTCTCTTGTTTTCTAGCATTTTGAAGACAGATACAATAGAAACTATATAGAAGTTTTAGAATTTGTGTCACTTTTTTATTGTACAAATACATTCATACCAGCAAATGATTCTATTTTTAAAAGGGCATATTTGGGCTGAAGAGTGCGCCATTCTTGAACTGTTCTTCTTCTCTTAATCAGTGCTTATGAAATTATAGCTTTTCCACTGTGTAGGAATAATGTCAAACATCAGTTTCCTGTTTCCTTTTTCTTTTACTGCCTAGTCTGTGAAATGAATTTATATTGTCCTGTCACCAGCATTGCAAAAAGATGTTTGTTACATACAACACTTTCTCTGAGAACTGCTGTGAGTTATGTTCAATTTCCAAAATATTTTGTAGAGGCTGAAAATTTAAGAAAGTATATTTAAAATCTTTAGGTGCATTTATTAATTTATTCATTTGTCATTGTTATTCTTTCATCCTTTCCTGTACATTGAATGCTTATTATATTCTTTAGTTGTGGGCACTGTAACACAGATGTCACGCAGCTTACAGGTCAGAAGCAAGTGTCAACTATATCCATAAAATACATTCTTCAAAAACGATACCACAAAAGCATGATCCACGAGTACTAAGGATACCTTTGCTGGAAGACAGGAAAGCATTTTATGGGGATACTATTCCAGCTTAGATGTAAGATATGAACAATTCAAGAGCCCTGAAGTTACTAGAGAAAAGTATTTTAGGCAGAAATAACAGTAAACTTGTGAGAAATTAGAAGGTGCTTAAATGAAGGAATTCTAGAGGATTTTTTTGAGATGTAGATTTCTACAAATTCTACTTTCTCAGTCAAAACAAGGAGGTTAGAACATTGAAAAAAAAGTGGCCAGTTGTAAATACACAATACTACTGTTATCACTGCATTTGTGGCAAACTACATGAAAATATAGCTTGGAAGTACCTAAAGGACAAAGACTAAAATTAGAAGAGGATGCTACAGGATTATGGTCATTTTTTTTCTTTTATTTCTGGACTCAATATTCTTCTACATTACTTTATATGCATGCCTTTATCATTTTTTTCTCATTTCATTTCATTCATTTTTTTCTCATGTTGAAAATTGACTTTTTTGTTATACAATATATTCTGGTAAGGGTAATTTCTTAAGGGCAAATACTAATATGTTTCTCATTCTATCCTTTTTAGATTAAAGTCTTCTAAGGCACAGGCTACATCTCATGAATATTCATCTTTTTCATTACTTTTGGAAAAACTAAGCTAAAAATTCATCCATCTCAGAATTGCATTTTTCAGTATCATCCTCCTGGCCACTTTTGGGAGATGATGCCTAATGAACAATAAAGGAAGGTTTCCCCAAGTGGCAAGATGGTAGTGCATTGTATGTGATCAAAAGTGTATTTCTATTTCTGACTCTTTTTCATATTCAATTTGAGAAGTTTGGAATAACTTTTTTCTCTCTTCTTTATTCTACCCACCCCTTTTCCTCGGTAATGTTATTTTTTATGGTAGAAAGTAATCTACCTTAATTAAGTCACACTAAACAAAATCTTGAACATCCCATAAAACTTCCCTGAAGATTTCCCAAATTGGTTATTCACTATCAAATGGTCAGCCCTCAAATCATATACATACAACATTATGAGGACTGAGCAGGTTGTAGTCATATATATAGGAATAAAAAACCACACAAAATTTAAAGAAATAGAGATCATGGATTTGAGAGAGAGAGTGAGCAGAGTGATTCATGAGAAGTGTTCGAGGGAACAAAAGGGAGAAATGATTTAATTATATTTTAATTTTTAAAAATTAAAAGTGAGGAGTACATGATATGCTTTTCCTATAGGCTCATGTACTCTTTCCTATGTTTGCTTTGTTCTTTTTTTGACATTTAAAAAAAATAAATTTATTTATTTATTGCTTCAGGTTACATCTCCATCATATTGTCCTCTTTCTCCCCTTCCCAGCCCCGCCCTCCCACCCTCTACCCCCTAAACCTTCCATCCCACTCCTCTGCAGTGGAGTGTCCCTACATAACAGTCCCCCACCCCAGTTCAGAAGTCATATGAGGGCCAAGAGCCTCCTCATACACTGGGGGTCTACAAGGCAGTACCACCAGGGAAAAGTGTCTCATTGCCAGGGAGAGAAAACAAAAAACAAAACAAAACAAAAAAAGTCTATGCACATGTTCCCTTTGGTGCATTGGTTGTAGTATAGTTATCCTGTACTATATGGCTAAAATCTGACTATAAGTGAATAGATGCCTTGTGCATCCTGCTGAGTCTGGGTTAGCTCACTCAGGATGAGCTTCTCTAGTTCCATTCACTTGGCTGCAAATTGCATAATTTCATTGTTTCTGATAGCTGAGTAATATTTCATTGTGTAGATGTACCACAGTTTTTTAATCAATTCTTCGGTTGAGGGACATCTGGGTGGTTTCCAGTTTCTAGCTATTACAAATAAGGCTGCTATGAACATAGATGAGGAAATTTCCTTGTGATTCGGTGAGGAGTCATTTGGATGTATACCCAGAAGTAGTATGGCTGGGTCCTGAGGCAGAGCTATTCCACGTTTTCTAAGATATCTACAAACTGACCTCCATAGTGGTTGCACAAGCCTGCACTCCCGCCAGCAAAGGAGGAGGGTTCCCCTTTCTCCACAACCTTGCCAGCACGTGCTGTCATTTGAGCTTTTGATCTTAGCCATTCTGACAGGTATGAGATGAAATCTCAGAGTCCTCTTGAGTTGCCTGTCTCTGATGGTTAAGGTTGCTGAGCATTTCTTCAAGTGTCTCTCAGCCATTAGGGATTCCTCCTTTGTGAATTCTCTGTTTAGCTCTTTTCCCCATTTTTAATTGGATTATTTGGTTTCTTGGCATTTAATTTCTTGAGTTCTTTGTAAATTTTAGATATTAGCCCTGTGTCAGATGTGGGGTTGGTGAAGATTTTTTCCCAATCTGTAGGCTGCCATTTCTGTTTGAATGACAGTATCTTTTGCCTTACACAAGATTTTCAGTTTCATGAGGTCCCATTTATTGATTGTTGGTCTTAGATCCAGAGCTGTTGGTATTCTGTTCAGGAAGTTGTCACCTGTGGCAGTGATTTCGAGGGTTTTTCCCACTTTCTCTTCTAGTAGATTTAGTGTGACGGGGCTTATGTTAAGGTGTTTGAGCCCCTTGGACTCAAGTTTTGTACAAGGTGATAAGTATGGGTCTAATTTCATTTTTTAATAATTTATTTTTTATTTCTTCAAGTTACATCTCAATCACAATCCCCTCCCTACTCCCCCCTCCAGTCCCACCCTTCCTCCCTCCTCCCCCTCAACTCCCCATCCTCTTCCCTTTTTTTTTTTTTTTTTTTAGTTTAAGGTATTTCTTTTTCCCCCAACAGCTCTCCCTTTCAGTCCAACAAATGGTTCTTTTTCTTATAACTATAAATACAATACAAAACAACAGAAATAAATAGGCCACAATTATAAGAGTTATATGGCTTAGCATACATTCCCAATGTCCAATCCATATGTATTTGGCACCTGATTTTAACACATTCTACTATCTAACCATCTCCATGAGTTTAAAGTTCTATATCTAACTCAGCTTTCATACTAACTGGCCTCACAATTTTAAAAATATCTTCTTAGATCCAGAACATCCTCTTGATTCCTAAACAACTCAAAACTTAACTGAGACTCTAGCTATCTATTCTTCAACCACCTCAGAGACCTGAGAGGGATAAATATATCTGATTATATAGGAAGTGCAGGGCCTGCAGCTTCCAAAACTAAGAAATGACATACCAGTAGCTGCCTGGACAGTTCCCATTTTCTCTCCATACATTACAGCATCAGTCTTCAGCCATTTGGCCCCGTTTCTTTTACAAGTGGACATCCAGTTGGACCAGCACCATTTGTTGAAGATGCTGTCCTTCCATTGTGCAGTTTTGGCTTCTTTGTCAAAAATTAGGGGGCCATAGGTTTGTGGGTCCATTTGTGGGTCTTCAATTCAATTCCATTGATCTACTGTCTGTTTCTATACCAGTACCATGCTGTTTTTACAACTATTGCTCTGTAGTACAGCTTGAAATTTGAGATGGTGATACCTCCAGATTTTTTTTTTCGTACAGGATTGATTTAGCCTCTGGGCTTTTTGTTGTTCCATATGAAATTGAGAGTAGCTTTTTCCAGGTCTATAAAGAATTGTGTTGGTATTTTGATAGGAATTGCATTGAATGTATATATTGCTTTTGGTAAGATGGCCATGTTTATTATGTTGATCATCTATCCATGAGCATAGGAGATCTTTCCATCTTCTGAAGGCCTCTTCAATTTCTTTCTTCAACGGCTTGAAGTTCTTGTTGTACAGGTCCTTTACTTGCTTGGTTAGAGTTACCCCCAGGTATTTTATGTTGTTTGTGGCTATTGTGAAAGGGGTTGTTTCCCTTATTTCTTTCTCAGCCCATTTGTTTGTTGTATAAAGAAGGGCTTCTGATTTTTTTTTTAATTAATTTTGTATCCAGCCACCTTGCTGAAGGTATTTATCAGCTGTAAGATTTCTTTGGTGGAATTTTTGGGGTTGCTTATGTATATTATCATATCATCTGCAAAAAGGGATAAATTGACTTCTTTGTTTCCAATTTGTGTCCCTTTGATCTCCTTTAGTTGTCTCATTGCTCTAGCAAGAACTTCAAGTACTATATTGAAGAGATTGGCAAAAGTGGGCATCCTTGTCTTGTCCCTGAGTGTAGAGGAAGTGCTTCCAGTTTCTCTCCATTTAATTTGATGTTGGCCACTGGCTTGCTCTTATTAGGTAACATCATTGTAATCTGGGGTTGTCTTATACTACAAAAGAGTGTGTATAATAAGCCAGAGATATTTTTACCTAACTTAAGTTCCAAGGAATAATGCTTAGTAAACATTTGTATAGTTAAGAATAAAATGAGGGTGTCATAAAAAGTAAATATACAATGACTTCTAATAACTGTGATCATTCTATGAATGCATTGTTCTAAATGAGTACATAACCCTGAGGAATGTTATGATTATTCTTTAATATTTTTAAAACATCCTATGGTTTGTAATATGTTAGCTTTCTAAGAGAAAATATTTCAACTTCTACTTTAAAGCAACAGTTAGTTTGGGTTTTATTTATTTTTCAAAATATGGCAAAAGTACCAATCAAAATATTTCATTTATGAGATAATTTTCTGTTTTACTTTGAAAGATTTCAAAACAAAAAGAAGTTTTTAAACTGTTTATGGCTCTTGGTTCATATAATCATATTTTCCACATGTCCTATTTGTTCTCTGACTCCGAAACCATGAAATGTTCTTTTTTTTCTTTCATTCTGTTTACATTTCCTTTGGAGTAACTCATGTGTTGTATAATCTATAGTTGTTTCTGAGAATATAGTTGAATATAAAGATAAGTGCATTATATAGTTGAGCAACATGTAGATATTTTCTCAGTTGGTAGCATGTGTTAAGGAGATGTATCTTAGCTGAAGTTAGGGAAAATAAAGGGGACTTCTCATGATTTTAGGCTAAGTAAGCAAGGTATCCCACATGAAGAAAGTAATACATATCATAAATACATGTCAGATAATATTTAAGAATCATCATTTTTAACACTAAAGATCCTAGTTTTTAGTTTCCATTTATGTATTTAAAATACTAAAAGTAGAACTAAAGTACAGTCAGAGAAAATGCAACATATATGCTTGGGAGAATATTTGATGAGGTGCTAATATCATAATAAATTGTGGATTTTAATAAGTATTATAGTTACTTTTCTATAACTTTGTGAAAATACCTTGACCAAGGCAACTTATAAAAGAAAACATTAATTTGGGCCATATGGTTCCAGAATCCAACAATCATGGTGGGGACTCTGGCAATACACAAGCAGGAATGGTCTGGAGTAGTGACTGAGAACTTACATCTTCATATATAATCATGAGTAAAGGAAAGGTAACTGGGGATGGTGTGGGATTTTGAACCCTCAAAGGCTGCCCTCAATGACATACCCTCACCAACAAGGCCACACTTCTAATCCTTCTCAAAAAATTCCACCAATTTGGGATCAAGCATTCAAATATATGAGTCTATGGACACTATTCTCATTCAAGCCACCACAATGGGAATACAGAGCCAATATCATTGGTCATTACTAAGGTTAATGTGTTATATTTAGAATTCATAAAATCAATCTTCTATAAGGTTTCATTATGAACTACTTTTCATATACTTAGATGATTAAGTGTTTTTACTTCAGATGACAAAAAATTTTACAAATGATCCTAAAAATATTAACGACCAACACCAATCTCAGCTGTCAAATAGGAAATGGAAAGTGAGGAATTTGTGTTTAATGGGTGGGTACAAAATGTCACTTTGGGAATACTAAAAAGTTCCAGGGAGGAATGGTAGAAACAATACTAGATAAATGTGCATATACTGAAAACCCACAGAGTTTAGACTTCAAAATGGCCCAGCTTTGTGTATATATTAACAAATGAGTCTTACTTATAGACTATTGATGTAAGAATATGTAAGTATGTGCACATGTCATCTCATGAATTTGGAAGAATTCCATTATCTTCAACATGTGTGGATGCTCTGTATATTTTAAAACAAGTATGGATTGCTCTTTTATATTATTAATAAAACCATTCTGACCAAAAGTTAGTGATTATACAAATGTGTTGTTCTCTTGCAGTTTCCAGTAGTAAAAGAAGTTGTAGCCATCCTTCTATTGATCTTGCCCAGCAAATATTTTTTTAACAATTTCTACTTCTTTGTCTTTAATTATTTTCTCTATATGTATGGTAAATTAAGATAACTATGAACTAAGGGAGAATTTTTAAAGAACACCAAATACACTTGTGATGGACTAGAATAAAAAGGTAGAACAGTTTTAAAAATTATTACTAGACAAAGAATCAGCTGGTGATGTGTGCTCTGTGTGTTTCTTCTTCATTCCCTATACCAGACCCTAGATAAGTTTGAGTAGCAGATGCAGTTTCCAACATACAGGGGGAATATAATTCTCTCCCCATTTTCCTCAAGTAATGCACTTGAATATGCTTTAAAGATTATGAAATCCTACGAAATATAAGATATCGTTATTATTTGTGTGGGTGCTGCTGTTACTAATTGGCCACACTGATTATTTCTGTGTCATGAGATGAATAAAGCAGATAAACAAGGATGGAGGCTCCAATGTGTTCTGACTGTATGCCAAGATATGTCAGCCGAGAGACGGCTTGAAACAGAGAGACTGCTATGATTTGGCTTCTTTGATTTCCCTTATGGGTTCTCTCTCAATCTGTCCTGAACAAACAACTGTCTCAAAATCCTTGAATGCATGTTGATATATATTCAGAGAGAGAGGGTTAGAGATTTTTCAATCACAGTTACTTCTGGATTAAACCCATTTGACAAAAGGAATATAAATATCAATTATTAGAGAGAGATAGACCTTCATCTATGTAAATAAACTGGAGTGTGGTCCGATCTTTTTTCTTGAAATAATTGCTCTTATAATTGAGAGGGTGGTGTGCAATATGCTGTTTATATGCCTTAAAACCTATGAAAATTTCCTATGACATAAGAAATGTATCATATGGATAAAGAAGATATACATTTTTCTATTAAGGGCAAGAACTTTTTCATCTCTGTGTGTTTCCATATGCTTGTTTATTTCAAAATGAACACAGATAAGAAAGTCTTCCTTTACACTGAGGAAAGCTTGACAGAGCCTTGACAGACAGTTTTTATTTTCTTCCTGTACCTTTTGTGATGTATTGCAACGCTACTCCGATTGTGTCCTGTCACTCAATAGGTTGAGCACCATTGCTAATTTATTGCCAGACTGCAGCACTGTGATTTGCATTCCAAATCAGAGTGCAGACTCCCATTGTAAAATGCTCTCCTGTTGTTCCTTATCTAGAATTCTACCCTTCTTTTTGGTTACCCCCCAATCCCCAGTAATCACCCTTAGAATTTTTCCTTTTACAAGATTTCCATTTAGAATAGTCAGCTTCTTTGGACTAAAATAATAATTTACAAAGACATCAAGAGATTACTTTTTCTCTTTTCTTGTAAAAGACCTATGTCACTAAATAAAATAATTATTAAAACAAAAGGTTTATACTTATACTTTTGAAAACCATGTCTTTATTTCTTCTTGATTCTGAAAGATATGAACTTAAAGGTCCATCTTAATTATAACCTTTAACAGACCCGCCTCGAGATTGCCTAATTGCATTCATCCTTGGCACCTTTAAATCAAATTAACTAGACACTTTGTGAGGAGGTAAAAGGAAAGGGCATTTTTGTAATGAATCTGGCTGGGTCAGAAGAAACTACTGCAGCAGAAAGACAGGACGAGAATCTGGGCTTTCCCACTGAGGTAGCAAAGGGGGGAATTATGGGTTGGTGGTCCGCTTCATGCTAGGAGGACACCCCTCCATCTGTTCACAGTTGAGCCTGCTTCCAATTTAAAGCTGAGATTTGAACACAAACCTCAATTTCTCTCTGCTTGTAGAATTCAGACCACTTTCCACTCCCCCTCCCAAAATTTTCCGGCTGTTTGTTTGAGTACCTGCTTACTGTGGCACACAATGGGCAGCTTTGAGAAGAAAAATTGATAATCTTCACGGAAGAGTAATTTGAATGAAATTACACTTGACAGCCAGTCTCCAAGCAAACAAGAGGCGCGAGGGAGCCCCAGCTAAGCTCCAAGGACTTGCCCAAGCCACTGTCTCTGAGCTGCCCAGGGAAAAAAGGCACCTGCTTTTTCAACATCTAATTGAGCTTTTGACTAATTCCGTGCGCCAGATTCTCCCGAAGAAAGGGAGCCATGGAAGAGAATATGGAAGAAGGGCAGACACAAAAAGGTACTGTGCTTTAAAGGGGTTTATTTGTAACTAAGTGATTATTTTGTGCTTTCCTTGTTTGCTTTAGACACTTGCCAGAGAGGCTAATGAATCTTTCTCTCTTGGAAGGCATTTTCCCTTCCTTTTTCCTCTGCTCCTCGCTTGCTGTAGTATCTGCTGCGATCGTTGTCTTTTGAAAATCTTCCATGTATAAGTATCTATACCATATTCAGGTATTAATGAGAAGAACAGTGCAGTGTGAAAAACTGTTCTTTAGTCCAGTCTTTGTTAGACTTCATTTATCTCATGTTTTCATGGTTGCCAAGCTCAGTTCCGAGATACCACCAGGTTTGAGCCACAAACACAATCGGTGCACAAGTTGCAGTTAAAAATTTGATGATGTAACCATTATCAATACCTTTGCACAGCCATCTGATAGAACAAAGAGCAACAGAATTTAGTAAAATTAGGTTGGTACTGATTTAATTTGTTTCTTTTCGTGGATGCGGTTTTATTTTAATTTAAAAATGGGGCAAAAGTTCATGGATTTGGGGGGTATTTAGTGATACTGTTTTTTTCTTTCTGTATGGTTGACTATAATCAACTTATGGCTAATACATGTTAAGTTTCAGATGCATTTTTAAAGCTTTATAGTCATATCTGGCTACATGTGGCATTTAAAAAACAAATTATGTCCATTTCAAATGATTGAAAAAGCATTTAGGAATGTTTTATACATCAAGTGGAGCTTCAGAGGAAATTGGTTTCACCTCAGTAAAGGCAGCATTTGCTCTCATGTCTGTGCACAGCCTTATGTAATGTTAGGGACAACACTTTTTTTCTCTTAGGTTAAAAGAGTCATACTACATAACACACACAAAGAAAAGAGTTAAGAGAATTACTGGAAAGGATACATTTTCAAGGATGATTTAAAATGTATATAAATGCATTCTTGTTTTACAACTGCATTTTAAAAATGATATCATTGGTAGTTTGGGGATGCAATATATGCTTTTTCATACGTTAAAATGTTCAGGAATGCTTATCTTCTCTGCACACACACACACGCACACACACACACACACACACACACACATACACAGAGAGAGAGAGAGAGAGAGAGAGAGACTCACACATGCACATACACACATGCACACACACATACATACACATGCGTGTGTGCGCACACACACACACACACACACACACACTTTTGAATATACACACTATTCACAGATCCACCTGTATTCACAGACTAAATATGTAAATGTTTTCTATATGCAATAAAGATAATGGATAACCTAATGATCTTGAAAGTTTTATGTTCTCCTTGTTAATGACACATTTAAAGAGAAACATAAAAATTAGCATGACCATATCACAAAGTTTTTAAAATAAAAATAGCAGCATCATTTAATATGAGCACAAATAACTTATGGGTTCATTAGAGATTTTAAAGGATAATTTTTCTTAGCAATTTCTGTCCTATACTATACTAAACATTTCAGTTTATTTCATGAATAAATCTCTTACTCTAATGTCTTTTTATTATAGTCATATTCTTTTTAAGCAAGAAAGACACTTCAATCATTTTTAATAGACGAATGACACTCATTCCAATAAGTAAAATCTTAAATTAAATTATGGACCATGGTTACAGGTTGAATGTTTCTCAGTAAGCTATGGTACAGGCAGGAACAGGAAAAATGATGTAATGATGTTATGATGGTTTTTTTTTTTTCCTCAGGCAATACTAAAAATCGTTCATAGAGGGAGGCAGCAGTGCACTGACAGGACAATCTGTCACAGTGGGTGTCTCTCCATTAACATATGCACATGTAAATCAGCAATAGTAGAGGAAAGCAATGTTAAAGAAAACAAATCTAAATGGTGGGGTGTAAGTACTTGAAGGTTCTAAGTAAATATATATGGATCAGCTTCTTTACTTAATTGAGCAAAGGATTTAATACTTGGGAATGGAGAGAATTAAATCAGTAGTCTTTCCCCCCCCCCCGCTATATTCATGACACATTTTAACATGTTGGATGTTGGCAAGTTACATTTGAACAATCTCTCCAGTAATGGAGAAGGGAACGTTGTGAATTGTGTATTGATCGATGTTAGAAGAACTATTTGGTAAGCAGATAAAACCATCGGAAATGTTTTAAGAGTTTAGGAAGACAGATTTAATTAATCATCATCTACTGCAAGGAAAGCAGCAGTTATGTTCCCTCAGGTCCTATTTAATTAAATGGCATAGGCTTTTCAATACAAATTCTGATACCAGCATTCTCTTTCAATTGAAAGACATTTTCCAGTCCTTCTTATAATTTAATGTCTTTAATATGCCTAATGATATTGCATCTTGACCAGTCTGTTTAAACCAAAGATAACCTGATTATATTAAATAGATAATCATTACACCAAATGAACATTTGAATGAAATTGCGGAGTGTGGTAACAGGTTAAATGTGTCTGATCAAGCCTTAGCAGATGCAGATACCAGAAAAGGGATGTCATTATTTGTGATCCTTTTTTCCACCAGTAACTTTGAAAATCATTCTCCTGCAGGGAAAGCAGCAGCTCCTATTTTTCCTTACTATAAATCGGAAGGATTTAAATTTGTATCAGCATTTACCCATACAATACTTTAAATTCTTCTAAAATGTACAATTGAATCCAGTGGTTTAACCAAATATATCAGAGAAGACTTATAAGGGTCCCCATGAGAAACATGTTTTTCTTTGAATTTGTATGCCCTTCCCCATGTTGTCTGTTAAAGGCAATCAAGAGAAGTGATAACTTTTATCCTGATGCATATTCAAATCAGGAGGGTGAATAATTTAATAGTATGGGTAAGTTCAGGAGACATTTCAGCCAGTTCCTGCTTTGATACAATTCTAAAATGGAAGACATTAATCTGTTGCGCCATCCTTTTCTTCTATCTTCACCGACAATATCTCATTGCACTGAAAGGATCCTGATTTTTTTTTTAAATGTTACTTTTGTAAAACCTACTGTCACAGTGAAAGCCAATTCTTTAAACATGTGCTCAGCCAAAGAACAGTATTCTAGATTTCAATGTGGAAGCATAAAAGTAGACAATTTTGTACATGGCCTTTGAGTATAACCATAATAAACCTAATATAATTTCCATAAAAGGCAAGGTGGTGGTCATGTCATGGCATCAAAGGCCCCTTGTTTTATAGAGGATGAACAAAGGTTATAAATGATTTTAATGACTATTTAAATGGCACAATAATATTTCCTTATTTCTGATTATGTTTGTACAATTTCTGTTACTTATGATCAACTGTAGTCTGGTGTAAATACACATGCTAACCAACTACTGCAGTCTGAAAATGTTGAATTGGAAATTTCAGATGTAAACATCATACAAGTTTTAATTTTTCTGCTGATCTGGGAGTATGAAGAAAGTATGTTTCTCAATCCATCCTGCCTGGTATATGAAGCTCTCTTTGTCCAGTGTACTGATGCTGAATATATAATCCACCCATTAACTTTCCATCTAGCTATTGAATATTGGATATTGGTTGTCATAATAAGAAAATGCTTGTATCCATGTATGCCTTATTTTGCGTAGTAATCACAAAGACCAAAAGTAATAATGCCGGCAATTTAAGAGAAGCCAAAGAAATCTACAAAGGACATTTATCACAGATGTTTTCTAAGTTTATCAGAAATGAAATTGCTAAGAGACAAGCAACATTTGCTTATTTAAATATATGAAGATAGTCTTCAAAAACCTCAAGAGATCTGTAGAATATGGCATTTAAAGATGTTTTCTTAACTTAAATTTCTTTGATATTGAGACATGTCAGCTCCTGATAGCATCCCACATTCTACTCCAAGTAGATGATGAGCATCGAAGAATCTCCATTTGGAGATGGCTGCATTAGTGGCAAGCTTGTCACTGAGCAAGAGAAAGCCCTTGCTTCAACTATAAACAGAATGCTGTCCAAAAAGGACAAAACTTGGAAGCTGGTAAGTTGACAGCCTAACTCTACCAAGACAAGGTGGGAACATCCTTCATAATTCCTGCTTTACAATTAATGTCTGGCTCTCTATTTCTCTCTCTCTTTCTCTCCCTCATTCTCCCCTTCTCTCCTCTCTGTGCCTCCTTCTCTCCCACTCTGCCTTTTTCCCTCTCCTCTCTATCTCTCTCTCTTCATGTGCATGCTGTTTCTCTTCCCCTATTGTATCCAATAATCCTGTCTTTACATAACTTAAAAAAAAAACAATTAATGTCTGTCAGAGGTATGGGCCAAAAGGCTGAAGATAGATGCTCCAATGTTATAGAGAGAAATTGGGAACTGTCCAGGCAGCCAGTTGTTTGTCATTTTTTATTTTGGAAGCTGCTGGTTCTGCACTTCTGATTTATCAGACATATATTTCCTTCTCAGGT
The DNA here is from genome assembly GCA_907164525.1 of Lophiomys imhausi. Taxonomy (NCBI): domain Eukaryota; kingdom Metazoa; phylum Chordata; class Mammalia; order Rodentia; family Muridae; genus Lophiomys; species Lophiomys imhausi. Next base: position 7,695,263 of record CAJQZJ010032944.1, read on the forward strand.
CTCTGATGTGGTTGAAGACTAGATAATTATAGACTCACAGTTAAGTTTTAAGTTGTTTAGGAATTAAAAGGATGTTCTAGGTCTAAGAAGATGTTTTTAAGTTGGAAATGCAAGTTAGGTTGGAAACTGAGTTAGGTATAGAACTTGAAACTCATCAAGATAGATAGATAGGTAATAGAATATTATTATCAGTTGCCAAATACATATGGACTGAACATTGGGAATGAATGATATGCCATATAATTTTAATAATTATGGCCTAATTGTTCTTATTGCTTTATATTGTATTTATTGTTATAAGAAAAGAGACTTTTATTGGACTAAAATGAGGAGATGTTGGGGGAAAAGGGTACACTTTAAATTAAAAAAAAGAGGCTAGGAGGGAGAAGGGGACAAGGGTAGGGGGGTGAGGTCGAGAGGGGGAGGAGGGAGAAGGCTGTGATTGAGATGTAACTTGAAGAAATAAATAAATGTTGAAAAACAAAGTGAAAGGTGAAAACTCTTAACTTCTTTTGATGTTGCTAAGATAGATGGTAAGGCAGAAACATCTGAATATGAAGTCTATGCTAGTTTTGCTGTCAACTATCACACTAAATATTGGTTATGGTGAATGCCAAGTTCTCAGTCCTTTATCCCATTCTTTCTCATATGTAGGCATTGTACCATTTCACGTTACCACACAGGGGTGCATATAGTACACAAGTAAACATAGCTAATCAGAGAGGGACACACACACAGAGAAAGATTGAATTCATCCTTTGATTGCAATATGCAATATGCCAGTTGTATTATTATATATTTAGTTTTATAAGTATATCATTACTTGTTACTCTCTTACTGTTCCTTATGTATTCATTTTTTTCTAAATATACTACTCACTACCATCTATGACATCAGATGCCTACTGGAGATCTTAGAATGAATGCACTACGATTGGGGAGATGATGAGAGCAAATTTTGTGAAAGCAGAAAGCCCAGAGTTTGAATCCTTTACATGCACATAAAGGCATAATATGCCATACTTTCCTCTAACCAGAGTAAGTAGAGGCAGGCAGATCCAGGAGCTCCCCTGAAACACTGAACTCCAAGTTCAGGGAAAGTCTTATCTAAAAGGGATAAGTCCAAGAGTAGTAAAGCAAGACACCTAACAACATCTCTGCCTTCTCTGGGCATGTGAATCCACCATACATTTGTATGCATATGCAGATACCACAAGCACACACCATCCATACCAACACTCACATACACTTACACACACACATAGTTAAAAGAGGATACTGAACACATTTTTTTTTTTTTTTTTTTTTTTTGGTTTTTTGAGACAGGGTCTCTGTTTAACAGCTCTGGCTGTCCTGGACTCGCTTTGTAGACCAGGCTGGCCTCGAACTCGCAAAGATCCGCCTGCCTCTGCCTCCCAAGTGCTGGGATTAAAGGCGTGCGCCACCACCGCCCGGCTGTGAACACATTTTTTTATTTGCAAACATACATTTATGTCAGAGACACTTTGTTAATTCCTAATAGGAAATTTTATAAGTAGCTTAAGAGATTCCAACAATTGGTAAATTAGTGGGTACACGGTTAGGTACACAAATGAATGGATGACTCTTACCTTCTAAACAATTGCAGTTAAGACATTCCTGAATTAGGAGGGCTTTACAGAGGAAGACTCATGAAACAATGGGGAGTGGAAGTGATGCATACAAAGGAAACCAGCCTCAGGATTACTCAGCACATTTTTCTGGTGTAACCTGTCTGTGGCACAGGAGTCTGTGCTTTCAACTTTCAAGATGAGCCAATCAACCACAGACTTCTGATACCACCTGATGCCTGTTCTGCCTTCTCAATAGTGATAGTCTTTGGTGACCTTCAAATACTGTGTCACTAGTAGAAGCAATAGTTTAGATTAAATATAAATGAAGCCCAGATTCACCACTTCAGTCCCCACCATACACCCGTTCTTAACTCTCATCTCAGTTCATCAATACCAACTAATGTGTTATGTCAGCATACCCCTAACTTCTTAAAGCCAGCAACACATACATGGGAGGATGGTGTCCGAGTTCATTTTTCTTTTGATTCATTTTCAATCCTAGTATCTCTTTGTCTGATAATTAAGAATGCTGTACACTGATATTTTTGTTTTCAGCTTTTCATTATTGCCCTTGATACAGCACTACCCTCATATGGTTCAGCCTTAGCAGCAAGTCTTGCTATCCATGGCAAAGGCCATGCAGTTGCTCTTTGCCAAACACATCTTTGGTCAAGTCATTACCTTGCTCATCTGCGAAGTGTTGTTTTCTCTTGGGGAGATGTTAGTAAACATCTTTTCAACACAGATAGGGCACCGAAGACATAGCCAAGCAATTATTATGTCCCAGGGAAGCTGGGTGAACCGGAGAAGCTTATTGAGCTCATGGCAGCAGTATAAGGGAGGAGCTATTGACAGAAGTGTGGGGGACACCAATGCACCACATCACTGAAAATATGTACTTATATTTGATAAGTAACCTTATAATTTTGTTCTGCATGATTCATGCAAATACACCTACAACTAAATAGGAATTTGTACAGAAACATATATATATATATAATGTATATAAGCATTTTATATATACATATACATATAATAGGATGACTAAAAGGCTTTGAAAAAATTTTTTAAAGGTTTTAAAAGGATTTTTTTTTAATTAAAAGATGGTTTTTCAACATTCTTAATGGTAAGATATATGAAAAGGAAGGCAACTTTGGCTTTACCAGAGAATGATAGTGAGCATAATTGTCTAGTGATTTCAGAAACAGACCTTAGCCTAAGGACTTAACATAAATTAATTCATTGACTCTTCACTGTAAATTTAATTGGTATTTATATTGAGGAAACTAAAAATCAAATAGGTTAATTAACTAAACCCAACTCACACAGTAGATAGTAGTAGTAAATATGTGTTCAATACAATCACATTTGCGACCAGAATTTGAACTTTTAAACATATGATACTTTGCACTAATTTTCAATAATTGCCTATCTGCCACATGCCCTCCATAGTAATTGATTCAACCACATATCTATCAGATGAATCAGCCATGTTCTGTAATTTAATATTACATTTTGTATTCTTCATTCATTGTTCTGGCCACTTAAAATATCTCTTACAAGGACAAAACAGTTTTTATATGGACCATCAACCTATGCATGAAAATAATAATTATTTTCAGAAAAGATAAGCTGAGTAAAAAATAATTCAAACTTTGAGATCCAGAAATGATAGTTCTTGGTTTCTTCATATATTTTCATAACTGTTGTCCATCTTTTAGCAAATCTGAGTTAATCTCTGTCATTATAAAAATCAGTTCTAATGGAAACAAAATTCAACATTAATTAAGGGATTTTGGTAAAAAAATCTGTGAAGAATGTATTTAGTTTAACTTTGTCAGTGGTATTTACCTAAATGCATTCCTAATAGATGCTTAAATTTCATATTGACACTAGTTTTTAGCACATCCTTGATACTTTGAATTATTTCTCACCTTTGCATTTTCAAATTGAATAGTAAATTCACACTCACCCCAACATAACAGTGCTTAAAAATAAATATTGAAGTTATAAAATACCATTATGACTATTGCAAATAATTAGAATAAATTATAGAATGTTAACTATGTCTATTGTACTGATAGAATTAGAATTGTTAGTATGTCAAAATATTGAGTTCATTAACTGTCAAGTGACAAAGCAGCAGCAAAGAATTTTGAGTTATTAGCAAGAGGTTGGATTTAACTCCCCTCTTTTCTTTCCAATGTTGACCATTTGCAGACTTGTGAAAAAGTAACTTTTTTTTCCATCTATTGGATAATCTTCATGTGAACAAATATTGTCACAAACCATATCTTCAACTGCCATCTCAGTGTTCAGTTGACAGACCCCTAAAACCCGTTGGAATTTATGTTTTATTAAGCATATACAAAAGTCTGTCCTGTAATTTGATACCCCTGTATTTACTAATTTAATGGGCCCAAGTTGGAATGTCCTTCCTCTAAGAAATTAATTTTTTTCTTTCTTTCTACCAAATGTCACTCTAACACAATGCTTAGGGGGTGGGGGAGAAATGGCATTATTAATTTAATAGTAATTCCCAGAGCATATGGATCCCCATAGTTGTGACAGGTGTTTTCATTTAGACATAATACCTTTTTTGAATTTTATCCTTTACAATTTTACTACATCAGTTATTAATTATGTTTCTTATACCCATGCTACCTTTTGTCTCTGAGCTCTAAGATGCTCATTGGCAGGTTTAAAATCTCTTGTTGGATGGGTGCCGATGTTTCATAATGCACAGCCAGCTCAGTGAAACAAGTGTCTGTTCACTTTTTCAAGTGAATGGTATTAACATTACTTCACTGACTGCTTAAAGTAGGACTTAAGTGAAGTATATAAGCTTAAGTACTCATATGATAAGTACAGTGAAGAAGTCTGAGATAAAGTGGTGTGTCTTAGAAATTAATTATCCTGCATTACCAGAAGACAGTAGCTCATAGTGGATTCCTAACATCAAGAAGATAGCATCTAGTATGTCAATTTTGGTCTCTCTCTGCATCCTTCACTTCCAGCCAGTCTCAGAACATACACACTCCTCCCTGTTTTCTAAATATTAATAGATTTCTTTATCATCCATAGAAAGAAGAATGACCAAATCACTTTTAAAAATCCCTTTCAATAGCATCCAACGTAACAGAAGCCATAAGTGTCAATTTCTGACATTACAAAATCAATGCTTTTCCATGTACTCTCCCGTGGATCTGTGAATTTTGTCTGGGTGGTCTAAACCTGAACCATGTTTCTGTTTTGTTCTGTAAAAGCAAGGAAGACAGATGATAACTGATTGATTTTTTTTCTCTAATTTTGAGTAGAAAATTGAACTTTTATCTCAGAAGAAAACCAGTTTAGTACTGGGGGCCATTTATAGGGTCCATTGAGGAGTTAATTTATAATACGAACAAGTATGAGAGCAGAAAACAAAGGGAGGGTGGCTGTTGGCTTTAAATGTTATATATTACTCTAGGAAAATAAACCTTGCTTATTTATTTATTAGATAGTGTTATAACCAGATTACTTTCGGAAACTCATATAAAGTATGATTAAATTTTAGAATTTCATTTCACACAATAGAGGTGTGCCATGATGAGTTCTGTTCATGGGAAGGATGTCTCACATATAAAGCATCACTCACACTGCTTCTTGTTTTGGAATATTCATTCTTTATTTTCAGAATCAGTTTTCTAATTTTGTTTTTATTATTTTTGTGTTGCTGCATCAAATTTAATCATGAACAATTGGAACCACTGTAATTTCTGCACATAAAATTCACACATCAGATTTGTTATCCACATCTCCATTCCTCTCATCATAACACATTGTGGCTGTTTTTAACGTAGCTAAGCAGTTCGTAGAGGCAGGAAGTAAGAGCTGAAAGAGAAATCACTTTTTCACTTATCCTTCCAGCTATTCACTAAATGTTTAACATTTAATACAGAGCATGTCTTATTACTCCTCCTTTTGTGTATAACTGTTATTTCCTACCTGATATTTCAAAGTACAAACTTATTAAAGATAAGAATTATATTTCTTTATGAACCCAGATGATAGAGTTTAAGTCCCTTCATATCTGGTGATGATGAAATGATAATAGATAACAGGGGACAGAGAAGGAGAAGAACATGCAGAATGGAAGAGAAGAGGAAGACAATAATGTCAAGTATCCGGGAAAAAGGAAGCTAGAATACATTTCCTCCCACAGACTGTTCTTACAAATCACCTAAAAACTTAGAATGTTGCTTTGACTCTATTTTATGCCATTAGGTTTGAACTAAAATAATCTTTTATTTTCAACCTGATAATATTCGGCAGTTTGAGAGCTGCTTTCAGCCGACTGAATGGATTTTTCTTTTCTTTTCTTTTTTGTAATTAAAGAACCCAAATATTTTTAGCATCCCAAGTCTATCAATTAAGTAAAGCACATTGAATTGTCAAGTTCATCAAATGGCTACAAAAAGTTGAAAAGAAAGTTAGAACTTATAACATTTTGTATGATATTGATTAAGGAATAACATAATAACAATTTAAACACATGCTGTCCATGGACTATTTGTTCATTACCGTGTTGATAAAAGAAATCAAAATTTTAGAAGTACAGGTTTGACATTATCTAGTACAACTGAATAAGAGTTTCATCAAATATTTCTAATGAACCAATTTCTGGGGTAGTAAGTTCCAAGAATAGCATGTCATACTAACTTATTCTTTTATGCTTGATTTCAATTTTCATGTTTCATTCTTTCTGCTTTTATAATTAACTGGTATTCAAGATCTAAATAAAAGGCCTTATGAAATCATGAAAATTAACTTCAGGTCAATGGTGAGTCAGGATCATTTATTGAAGACATCTTAAAGTAGGTTTAGTGTTTTTCTTTTTATCCATCTAACTTTAGTTAACCACCATTTTGATGCATTAAGGAATTAAGAATCACCACATAGGATTGGGAGGATTGCCATTAACTCTTGTAACAACAACAACCCAGTTTATTGTGCAACAGTTTTTTTAATTGAAAATCTTTTATTATGAATTTCACAACTTGCACCCTGTTCCCTCTCATCTCCCACCTCCCCTCAGGCCCACCCTCCACCCATGCAATCTGTCCCAGCATAAGAAATAAAATCTCATGTGGAACTGCAGTGTGTCTCAGTGTGTTCCACAATATTCCCTTTTGTCCACATATTTGGCTTGCAAATGTTCATTCATTAAAATGACTCCTTGGTTTGGTGCGAGACCTCTGGTTTCTTCTACTTTGTAAGCCCAGTGAAATTCTGCACTGAATCTATCTGGTCCTGGGGCTTTCTTTTTAAATAGAATGTTTTAAATTGCTACTTCTATCTCAATGGATCTTATGTATTTATTTCAATTATTTATTTCATCTTGATTTAATGTTGGTGTGCCAAATATATTTAGAAATTCACCCCCCCTCATTTTCTTTTTTTTAGATTTTCCACTTTGATGGAATACAGATTTTTAAAAAGAGTCTGCTTGTATTCTCTGAATTCCCTCAGTGTCTGTTGTGATGTCTTATCTCTCATCTGTGACTTTATTAATTAGGCTCCTTTCCCTTCATTTGGTTTATTTGATTAAGTGTTTGTCAGTCTTGTCAAGAGCTTCAAAAATACTGAGATTCTCCTATTGATTCTTTGTAATGGGCCAGAAAAGGAATAAAATCTTTATATTTAGCTAGGTGCAACACTTGCTCAGTTAAAGAATCCACTTAGGTTTAAAAGATGAATACAAAACTGAGAAGAAATGCAAAACTCAAAACTTAGTGATCTGGGCCAGTCGGTGGTGGCGCACACCTTTAATCCCAGCACTCAGGAGGCAGAGGCAGGCGGATCTCTGTGAGTTCGAGGCCAGCCTGGTCTACAAAGCGAGTTCAGGACAGCCAGGGCTATTACATAGAGAAACCCTGTCTTGAAAGTCAAACAAACAAACCAACAAAAAACCCTTAGTGACCTGTAAATGTTAGTAAGAGTTTTGTCCTCGTTCATCTACAAAATTCAAAATCTTGTTTCTTTTCATAATTTTATAAATGCGAGTTTTGATAAATATACAAAGCAGTTGGCAACTTTAACTATTTTTATTACTGTTTAGGCCAGTGTGTATTCCTCAATATTTCTCCATTCTATAGTATATCTTTTATGCTTTGTTACTTGGAAAGTAATACTGTTTCTGATTTTTGAACATATCTTGAGTAAATCAATTTTATCTGCACTAGATTATTTTTATTTCTCTCTCCGTTATTGTTTTTTAAAGAATTTAATACAACGTATTTTAATCATATTTGCCCTCACCTAAATTCTCCCAGATCTATCACCCATTCCCTACCACTCAACTCTGTATCTTCCTTTTGTTTTTTAAACTCAAGTCCAATTTATGGTGCCCAAATATTCTTGGGTGTATTATATTCCACTAGAGCTTGGATGACAACCAGAGGTCACATCCTTAAAGAAAACCATTCCCAGCAGCTATCATTTGCAAACAGTTCCTCCTCTAAGGATGGAAATGTGTTGCTCACCTGCCCTCTTTAAGCTGGGATTTGTCTTGCCTTGAACTTAAACAGATCTTGTTCATGTTATCATAATTGCTGTGAGTTGATAGGTGCAACTTCCCTACTGTGTCTAAAAACTGCTTGCTTGTAAGAATTTGCCACCATGTTCTTACAATCATTCTGCTCCATTTCCCACAATGATTCCTGAGACCCGGGAGTGGGGGAGGGAAGGGCTTGTTAGATGTCTCACTTAGAACTGAGCATTCCATGACTTCTTGTTCTCTTCATCTAAAGAGTTAGTTGTGAGTCTCTGTGTTTCTTGCCATCTACTACAAAAAGAAGCCATCTCATATGAAGTTTGAACGATGCAGTAATCTATGAGTAAAATGATAAGTCATTAGGAATTGATCTAATATTATGTCCAGTTAGCATAATGATAGCAAGAGGTTCTCCCATAGTATCTATGACCTATCTAGCCATAATATCTTGGCCCCAGTCACAGTCCAAGTACTGGTTTCAGCTTATGGAACAGGCATTAAAAAGAATCAGAAAGTGCTTGGTTACTTCCATGATGCCTGTGCCACTATTACAGCAGTGCCATGTCAGTTTTTACCGCAACTAACAGATTCCAAAACAAGTAATTCTAATGACTAAAATATGAGACTAAAAATGACTGGGGTTCACAGATAGGTAAGACTAATAATTACTTTTCTCCTCTGTTAACATGAATAGTACCTTCCAGCCCTGTGAAAGCTTCTCAGGAGAGATGATGCTTCCAGGATTGTATATCTTGATTTTCCCATGTTCTATTTGGTAACTTCAGCAATCAGGTCTTATCAGTTTATCTTTCTTGTATAGATAGAATAAAAATGTCAAGAACATAATATTATTACTTTCAAACAGGTAAATGGAATATTGTTAAAACATTTGAAGTTAAGATTATTGTAATCTTAAATTAAAATTAATCAAATGAATTAGTATCACCATTTGTGACAAATAGAGAATGGACTTTCTGGGCTGGAGAGATGGCTCAGTGGTTAAGAGGACTGGCTGCTCTTCCAAAGGACCCAGGTTCAAATCCCAGCACCCACATGGGAGTTCACAGCTGTCTACATTTGCCAGGTGTGATGGTGCACACCTTTAATCCCAGCACTCCGGAGGTAGAGGTGGGCAGATCTATGCAAGTTCAAGGTCAGCCTGGTCAACAAAGTGAATCCAGGACAGGCAGGGCTACACAGAGAAACCCTGTCTCAAAAAAAAAAAAAAAAAAAAAGAATGGATCTTTCTCTAAATTGTTAGAAAAGAATAATGCATAAATGAAAAATATTATTACACCTGTTTTACAATAAATGTTTCTGACTTTTAGATCCATTTATCTATTAACTCAATAAATATATTTAGCACCATCATTTCATGGAGTAGTCCTCACATTTTGAATTACTTGATTGGCAGTGTGTTAGAGCATATAATTCTGATCTATTATTTACACACCTTGAGTTTCTATTTCAGCAGTTATTGGTTAGGGCTTGAAACTTTACAATTCTAACACTTTTAATTTTTATTTTATTTTTATAATTCTAACACTTTTATAGGTGATGCTATAGTTCCTACTTCTTGGACCACACTTAGAAAACTGATGATCCAGTAGATTAATGACTACTGTAAAATATTTCTGATAAGTGTCCAAACTGTCATTTTAAATTTGTATTTGCACAGAAAGATAATATATTTTAAAACCTAAATTTTGAGAAAAAATATATAGTAAGATGTTGAAATAATTTAGAATGAGAAGTTTAAGCATGCTCTGGACAATATCTTCAATTTTTTCATTTTGATGTCAGGTGTTTATATATGCCCTTTAAGTGGCTCTCTGTGAGTTCTAGGTCAGCCTGATCTATATAGCAAGTTCCAGGACAGCCAGGACTACACAGTGAGACCCTGTCAAGAGATGGGGGGGGGGCGGCGGGAATTTAGAAAAAGCACAAGACACACACACACATGCTCGAACTCACAGGAATCCCATAAAAACACAAAACTGGAAGTCTTAATATATGCACAAGGGATCTGTAAGGTTAAAAAAAATCCTCTGACAACATTATGAGACAAAAAACTTTAAAAGATGCTTCTCAATTCATTTTGTGTTGGCCATGTACTGTTGGGCATAGGACCTACCTTTAAGAGTGTTTTATTTTCTCAGTGAGACTCCCTTGAAGAAACACAATTATTCATATCTAAGTGGTTATTAATTTTAGATAGCTTCTGGGTTAGTGATGGGCATGTTTCCGTTTTTCTTTTTAGCTCTAGGACCCCACCTGATGCAGATCTGTATAAGACCTGTGCATGCTGCCACTGTGTCTGTGAGTTCATATATGTGTTGGTCCTGCTTGTGTTTAGAAGGCCCTGTTTCCTTGGTCCTCCATACCATTTGACTCTCATATTCTCTCTCCCACCTCTTCTACAGGACTCCCTGAGATCCTGATCTATCATCTGCTCAGCTTGAGTTTCTATTTCAGTAGTTATGGGTTAGGACTTAAATCTTTGCAGTTCTAACACTTTTACAGGTGATGCTATCATTGTTATTTCTTGGACCATACCTAGAAAACTGGAAGGAATTTGAATTAGATATCCAATTTAAGGTTGAGTTCTCATTCTCTGGATATGGGTCTCTGTATTTGTTTCCACCTGCTGCAGCCTCCTTATAACATCTCTGATAATGTCTGAACAAGACACTGATCTATGAATATAGCAGAATGTTGTTAGGTTGTCTGTTTTGTCCTTTTCTAGTTTGTTAGTTTTTGTTTCATATTATTTTATTCTATTATTATTTCTTGGATTCCTGGATTTGTTGTTGTTGTTTGTTTATTTATTACTTCAAGTTACATCTCCCCCACAGTCCCCTCTCTCCACCCCTCCCGGTCTCACCCTTCCTCCCTCTCCCACCTATCCTACTCCTCTGAAGAGGGTTGCCCCTACATATCACATATCAGCCCCCCTCAGTTCAACAGTCTTATGAGTGTTAAGAACTTCCTCTTGCACTGGGGGCCTATATGGCAACTCTATTATGGCAAAGTTTTCTAATGATATATATATATATATATATATATATATCTGTATCTGTATCTGAATCAGAGTGGACATGGAGAGGAAAAGTTAAAATCCAAATATATTGTCTGAAAGGATCTATTTTCTTTTTTAAATTTATTCTTCTTCCAACAATAAATGCATTAAAAGAAAAAAATTAGTTGGAAGAAGGCATTGAATCCTAAGAATCACATTTAATTATTTCTTGATTACTTCAAAAAGCATTGTGAAATGTGAAGTGATTTACACATTTTAACATAAATTACCCAGTAGGTATAAAAGGAAATTTGAAACAGGGGATGATGAAGAAAAAGTACTGAAAATACTAATGTATTTATAAGTAAACCTATTATTACAGATTCACTATGCATGGGAACCAAATTATTTTGGGGTATTCATAAGCACTGATATATTATATCTATGTATATCATGGATTCTCAGTTTTATTACCATTGTCAACCTTACAACAAGCTAGTTAACAAACATAAATATCAAAGAAAATTTGTACTACAATTGAAAAAAGTTTCAATGAAGATCATTTCTAAATATAGTGATCTACATTGGTTGACCATCTATGTCATGATTGTAAACTTCATTTAACACTATAGTTCAAAATAAATGAATAAAAAGTGTAAGTGTAAGTATTGTTATAATTTTCATGTACTGTATTTTTATAATTCATTTCTGCCATTCTTTTTTATTTTTATTTTTTTTTTTTTTTTTTGGTTTTTCGAGACAGGGTTTCTCTGAATATCTCTGGCTGTCCTGGACTCACTTTGTAGACCAGGCTGGCCTCGAACTCACAAAGATCCGCCTGCCTCTGCCTCCCAAGTGCTGGGATTAAAGGCGTGCGCCACCACCGCCCGGCTCTGGCATTCTTTTATTAATAAAAGTGTTACACTAAAATGTAATAAAATAACTAGAGTTTTATCATGCATCGATATGGTACATGACAACAAATCAGCTAATTTTTCTAAAGAAGATATCACCAAGTTGTCTGAGATAATTAAAAATGATTATGAAAATTGTTGAAGAACACAAGACTTAAACTCAAAACACAGACAAGGGCTTTATAGAAATTCTTGAAACTATTTGTTTTGGATTTGAAAACTTTCAAAGCAAGTTCCTCTTGGAAAGAAAATACCCATGAGAACTCATTACCTGTTCATTAGTCTAAAGCAAACAAGCAAACAGCTTTCATCAGTGGAAGAACTTAGAAACTGTCTTTCCCTCAGCAATACCCCTAGGAATCATACCCAGTACTTCCTCCTGAATTTCCAGATGTGGATACCACTGCTGAATTATGACCTATACTCAATAACACAACACAAGTTAGTAACATGGAGTGAGTGGTTTATATTTTGGCTCTTACCAATACATAATAAAAATTATTCCCAGGAGCATAGAAAAAATAAGGACAAATATTCCAACAAGGATTTAAAGCCCAAAGATTCCGTATACAGGCCATGTACAGGGACTGGTGTGCCATTTACAGCTGTTTCAGAGGTGCATATTCTCTACATAATGGCTATTTGTTGAGTCTTTGTATTAGTTGCTATTCACTGAAGATAAAAACTTCTTGGGAGAAAATTGAAAGCTCTGAAATATTTACTTAAAAGATAGCCTGATGTCCACTTAGCAAATTAAGAGTAGTTTGTTCTCCTCTGGGGCCTACGAACTGCCTGACCATATGCTCTTAGCCAAATTTGCAGGGATAGGGATGGATTCCCCCCTGAGGGTAAGGCCTTAATTCTAATCAGGAAGTAGTTGTTTACCCTGATAATTCATGAACTTTGCATGCAAGGAAATGTATCACCAGGCAGGTCACAGAGGTCACTGCTGGGGAAGATTGTTGATAACTTTTCTCCATTAGCAGCTGGACAGAACCTTCTAGTACTATGAAAGGTAGGAAGCATGAAGGAAACTAACAGGTTGGTAACAACTTGAGTTCTGTAGATTCTGTAACCAAAATAGGTTTCAGCAATAGGTCTCTACCGTTAAGCTCTGGTGAACAACCGAGGAAAAATGTCAATATTCTGTATTGTTTTGGAGGTCTCTGGGACCACCTGGACTAACAGATCCAACAACTGCACTTTTTATTTGACACCCTATTGAGCATAAGTGTTTGTGATATTTGTATCATACACCCTCCCAGCAAGTGCCAGGGAACATCATGAAAAAGGGAGTGCAATTATTGTAAGAGCCTAAGGTTAGGTAGGACTGTGTTGTGATCTTGAGAGTGCCTTGCATTCAGGTGCTCAGCAGTTGTGGTTGCTAGCACAAGATCAAGCCAGCAAACATTCCAGCATTGAAGAGGGAGCAGCACAAGATTCCCAAACCCCTTCTTTGAGGAGTTATTGACAGCTGAGTACTGCTAGAAGAGATAGGGTCAGTTCTCTTATAGGGTGTGGCCCTTGGTATGTTGGCCATGTGCCAATGGATGACTCCACAATCATGAGCATTAGACTCATACTCAGTGGCTTATAACAAAAAGAAAGAAAAGGCAGTAAAGAAGGAGGGAGAGGAGGAAGGGAGGAAAGAAAGAAGAAAAAAAGCTAGACATGAAATTTGGAGAAGGCATGGGGTGGGTGCAAGCACTGGAAGAGTTGGTGGAGGATATGGGGTGAATATGATTAAAATAAATTGTATACTTGTATGAAATTCTCAAAGATTAAGTAAAAATTATTCTTTGAAAAATCAGGGAAAACATAGTCTATATATTGAGCTACTTGCATTGCTAAATGAGTTAATGTTTATATATATAATTTCCTACTTGATTGTTGAAATGATTATGATATAGTTGTCTTTTAGATTGTATTTTGTCTTAATTGGGTACTGTTAACTCCCAGTCTATTGTAAAGTTGTTACTAACCCATTGCAAAATTTTGTTAGTGTATGTACCAGAAATATAAGTTTTTGGTGATGAGTAATTAGTTATTTTAGGATGGCTACATGCCAAAAAAAATAATTGTCAGTAAACAGACAAGATAAAGCTTTTGATATGAAAATAGAACTAAATTACAACTAGATCTCCACATATAAATAAGTAGTTATGTAAGAAAATGTCAGTGCCATTTGAGATAAACAGGATGATAATTTAAATAGTTCAGCCAAGCTGCTGGACATGGGTAGAATCATGTATAAACTTCAGCTGGGGTAGAGGAAAGACTCAGCTTTATAGCTTATTAACAGGATACCTTCTTGATAGCATGTTAGCTGGTGTGAAACTCTCCATGGGGCTCCTGAATGCATAGCAACTGACTTCTAGTTTCTCTTAAGCAAAAATGTAGTGAAAATTAGAAGAGAGAAGTGGAGTCCAGAGAATATTTGTAGTGTAACCCAGGAAGTCACATTCTGACATTTCTGGCATGTAGTATTATTTGCAAAGAAGTTGATAAACACAGTTCTTACTCAAGTAAAAGATACTGCAAAGGGCACAAATACTGTTATGCAGGTACTACTGAATATCATGTAAGAGTTGCCTACCATGCATGCCAATATGTGCTTGAGATGGAAGATGTTCAGAATGGAATTTGTTAAATGTTGAATGTTATTTATATTCTTTGCTCTCAGATTTCATCACTTTGGATATTACTTCTATATGTTTCCTAAGCTAGAAGCCAATGGGTGATTATGAATAATTATGAATTGCTAATAACTATTGATTTCACCCTTTGATTAATATCTAAATGTCCATCAAATTCTTTCCCTTAGTCAGTTCTCCTAATTGTGATTTTTTTCATCTTTATCTAATTATCTGGCTAATACTCCTAATGAAGTCTTATCATAAGTGATTTCATTTTTCACTCATGTATTTTAATTCATTCAATATCTATTCATATAAAGGGTTCTTTACTGTGTCAAACTAAATATATTCATGAATTCTGTAGATTATAGGATTCCGTGAAGGATGAACATGTATCTCAGTATTAGAGTGTTTACCTAGCATGCATAAAGCCCTTGTTTTAGTCATGAGCACTGTAAAATAAACAATAATGCAAAACTGCATAGCTTACATTATATAGAGGAATTTTAATCCAGCAAAATGGCTTCTGGAAAGAGATCACATCCAAAGGACTAAATCTGTATGATCTGGCTGGAATGCACACCTTTAATCCCTCTGAGTAGAACATACACCTTTGGTCCCTCTGGCTGGAATACAGAGAGGCCCTTAGTACACATCTTTAATCCAAAACAAAGATGTCTAATTGAGGGGCCAATGAAGTGATGAATCAGAGAAAGATTTTACAGAGTCAGAGAGAGGACATACCCAACTCTCATGAGAACAGGCAGGAAGCAGAGGTTAAGAGCAGTGCAGGGAGAGAGTGGAGTTCCATGCAGTTAACTGGAGTTCCAACAGTTCTCTTCATTTCTGTTCAGGTTGTGTAGTCAGTGCAGTCAGTGCAGTTCAGTTTGTGGAGTTCAGAGACAGTTTTTCCAAGCAGAACAATTCAGTGAGAAGCTGAAGGAAGCCAGATTGAATCATCTTGGAGAGGAGTTTGAGCCAGAACAACTAACTGAGTTGAACTAGTCAACCAGAGTTCAGAAAGAGCTAGAAAGGGTGAACTTATTCAGCAGTAAGCCTCTGAGGCTGAAAACACTCCAGGTCTAGGTTAGCAGGTGAAGGCTGGAAGTTGAAGCCTTCAAGATCCAGACTTATGGATTAGATTGTAAGGAGGGTAGAAGCTCCCAGGAATAAGCCTAGGGATAGTTAGAATGGAAATAGAAAACCTGTGGGCTCAGCCCAAACCATGTATTTGTGAAGCTTGTGTATGACTTTCAATCACATCCACTCATCTGGGGAAATAAAAGCAACATTTACAACATTATTTTATTACTTTTAGGATATATTGATTATATTGGTGTATTAATCTCTTTACCATTTGGCTCAAAGTTAAACTCTCTAGCCTCATTGCAAATCTCATAATTCACACACTAATTATTTGACCTTTTCTTCCTTCATTTTAAAGCATATTATATTCTATTGTTGTACTTGGAAAGCTCAATAGCAAATCTCCCATGACAAATTCCAGAATAAGAAAAAAACACTGATATAATACTACTCTAATCACGGTATCTCCAAGTTTGACTTAGTTTCTCATTGGTATAATGATATCAGTCCAATTCATAATTTAAAGAAATAAATATTGTATAATTCTATCAACGAACAATGCCTTTGAATTCTAAATGAAAACTAAATAAAAATAGATTTTAATGCGATTATATTACTCATTCACTGAATTATTGTACTTCTCTAGGCAAAACAAATACAATTAGTATTTGTACCTGTATTAATAAATTATTTTGTTTTTATGGGAGTTTTACTGATGACTATTTTGTCTGAAGACTCTTAATTGCATGACTAATATTTGAGCATGGCCACAGGTTATGATATCAAGTTAACAATTTGATTAAAAACAGGCTTTGGGGCTGGAAGATAGCTCATTCAGTAAATTGGATACCTTTCAGCTAAATGATCTGAGTTCAGACTTCCAATATAAGAATATAAGAATTAGGGCACAGCAGCAAACCTGTAATCCCAGTGATGGCTAGAAGGGAGACAGAGACAGCATTCCTGATGACCCTGCCAGATAACCTAGCCTATAGTTAAACAAAAGTTTCAGACCAATGAAAACTATCTTAAACAAAAAGTGAGGCCAACATCTGAAGTTGTCCTCTTATTTCTACAGCTATGAAGTACATGCGTACAACTGCAGATATACCCATACACGCGTAAACTGTTTTAAGTGGGCCTCGTGATTATGTTAATATATGGAACTGTTTCTGGATTTTTGGAGGACACTCCATTAATTTTCAGAAAATGTAAAGACCACAGAATATTTAGAATATAATATGATTTTCTTAGAAATGTGTGAGGCATACACATGTGAGTGTCCTTGTGTTTGAATAACCAAATAGAACATGAATGTCCCAACATTGTACTAGCTACTTTCTTATGCTTTGGTTAGAGCTTCCATATGGATACATTTATCCATGAGTAAGCTGGATTGAATGAAAGGAGCAAGTTCTTTCTCTGATACATAGATTGTATTTAATTTCTAAGCAGTTTTAAACATGTAAATTTAGTTTTTTTTGTAAATTGGTTTCTCTATATAATAACATTGATAATAGCAAATATTAAACTCTTTAAAAACCCGGAGTGAATAATGAAGCAACACTGCACAGTCTGTGACTGACACTACTTTAAAAACCCAAAGTGAATAATGAAGCCACACTCCACATTCTGTGACTGACACTAGGTGCCATGGTAACTTGTGGCAAGTCACTTAAACTTCATGACCTTATTTTTCTATTTGCAACTTAAGGAGTCAGACTAAAGTTCCATATTAATTTTAGCCTCATTCTTTAATCTAGTGCTTTCAAGAATTATACAATAATATATATGTATATATGTGTATATATGTATGTATGAATACATACATACATATTTTTTAATTTTTTTTTGAGACAGGGTTTCTCTGTGTAACAGAACCCTGACTGTTCTGGACTCTCTTTGTAGAACAGGTTGGCTTTGAACTCGAGATCCACCTGCCTCTGGCTCCCAAGTGCTGGGATTAAAGGTGTGCACCACCAGTCCTGGCTTATTCTTTTTATTATACATAGTTTATGTCTTATTTTTTAAATAAAATAAGCATCCCATAATTCAACATTGTTCAAAAATAAGCCTGAGCAGAGATTTTCCATTACTAGAAAAAACCTATGCATACATTGTATTAAAATCGCAAAGGAAAGATTTACCAGAAAACAGTATTATTCATATTTTACAAACTTATTCTGCTTTATTTTTCTTCTTTTCTTTCTCTTACACATAAGTATGCACACGAATTCTTCCCCCAGATGTCATTATTATACATGTGATAAGAATGATCAAGTGAAGAGAAAATATACAATACATGTATAAAAGACTAGCTTAAATATTTCTTTCATCCCCTTACAAGCATATTTTGGCTTATTGTCCTCCTAAAAGGTGAAAAGTAACATATTTTACAAGCCATAAACAGGAAATTTCCTCTGTTGCAAGGACCTCCATCCATAACATGTGCTGGTCTTGCCTTCCAGATGAAGATCTTTATAAACAATGGCTAGCAGAATTGTACTCTTTAACCCATGACTTTAGGAGTTTTTATTCTTTTTATTTAAGAAACTGAGTTAATTTTAATTCAATGATTTCCAATCTGGAGAACTGAGCATTCATACACCACACTTATCTTCAAAGGCATTTGGTTTTGAAGTGAAAGAAGCTAAAACATGGTGGCTCTAATATTTTTTTTATAGAAAATAAGCTCATAAATACAATATCCAAGACATTGAACAAGAGCATTGGGATTGTGACATTTACAGAATTCTGGCTATTTTGAAAATTGAATGAAGTATCTTTCAGTCTCAGGAAATCTCATTAATGTGTTAGTATCTTTATTTTGCTGCTGAATTTGTTGACAGATAGTAACTGGGTCACTGTATTGAAATGCCCCTGTAAGCTCAGAATTCTCTGTGTTAGTTGTCATGACAACCATAGTGGTCAATTAAACATGCTCAGAAACTGGGAAACTGGGCTTCTCAGAAGCTGTTAACTAGATGAAGAATAGAACACTGTCTTAATAATGTTAAATTGGGCAGAAATTTAAAAAAATTCTTTACAGAGCCCATTATATAATTATTTATGCATCATTAATAAGCTAAACTTTTAACATATAAAAAGATAGATGCTGAAAATTTTGCTTAAATGATTACAAAATACAGTTTTAATTTTAAGTTAACTCAAAGGACATAAGGAGGTTGAAACAGCATTACATTGTTAAGTATCTCTATTGTAGTTGATGCTGATTGATATTAGCCAATACAAGCACACTGTATATTAATGGTGATTTGTATTTAGCTCTTTCCCCCTTTAAACTCTTTTGTGCAATGAATGGCAGATGATATCTGCAGATGGCACACAGAAGCATACTGGCACTCAGCAGAGCCTTTGCTGGCCAGTAGCTCCCCAACCAGGTTTAGGGACTTGGAAGATAGTGAAGGAGTAGATAATTAAAGAAAGAGAGTGCTGGGCTGAAATTGAAAATGTGACACATATGTGTATTTTTTCTTCTTTGGCTTAATTCGATTTATTTGGCTTATGTATAAGTATTAAGATAAAGAAAAACCTGGAAGGTAGTCAATTAAAGCAAGTTACTACAACCATATATAACACAATCCATATTTTTCTCATTCCTTTTCTGTGATTTCTAAGACCTCTTTGAATTAGGGTAGGACAAGAAATTCTCTGTTTGGCATTTAACTGTCTTAGAAAGTAACCTTCCTGTGTCTGGTGGAGAAAAGAACAAAGACAAGAAAGTGGCTATAATAGATTTACTTGTCTGTCCTTGGTATAGAAGCCATGAAAATCAGTATCAGTGATAACTGAAAAACACATTTTGAATTTTATTCTCTTTCATTGATATGTATTAAAACTCAAGTATATCTGCTTTCAATGAAAATAAACAGACTATGGATATCAGCTCTGAAAATATTTTGAGGTATACCAAGTAGTTTACAAAAATCTGTTGAAATTAAAAACCAAAGTCCATTTTAACAGTTTTTGATACAATAGCATAGCAGATCATCTCTCTACAAAAGGAAATCAATTGTATAGGATTAAGGAACTAATTAGGGACAGGCCATAGCCTAATGCCCTGAGGGCTCGAGTAGATGCAGTTCTTTATATTATGTCAGGATTAGGTACCTTCCAATCACACTTCCTGCCTCAATGCAGTCACAACAGTATACAACCAGTTTAATGAGATATTCACTTAATATAAATGTAAGATACTGCGTTGGTTCCAATGAGTTTTATGTAGATATTCTTCATTTATTTTTGGTCATGCTCCTTGTCCATAGCTAAGGTTTTTAACTGATTACTGTATACAATAACAATTGTTTGTGTTCAATTTTATTACATCCATATTTATATTTTACTACATTTAAGCCAATCAACAATTATAGAATGGAGCCAAGTAGTTAACCATCATTGGATTATATTTAAAAGTAAACATCTAAAAATATGTAGTTTTGAAATTAGCCTGTAGAGGTAATATGACATATTCTGTAACATTTTATTTCTCTTCTATAGTGATCCCTAACTAATGAATATAGTTGATGTCATATATTGTTAATTAAAGAATTCAAAGACATCTGTCCTTAAATTTTCTAGTTTGGAGATAAGTATTCCTTTTGTTTTCATTGTACATCTGTCATGACTCTTTGATTAAAGTTTTCTAAGTGAGTAAACTGAGAAGTGATACTTTTCTTTTAATTATTTCTTATGTGGAGTTAGTGTTCAGTCCTAATGGGGACATCTATATCATGCCCACTCCTTCCAAAGCTCAGGGATCATGGAAAATAAGGTGGAAAGATTATAAGAACTACACATGGTGGGGGTAAGGAGACTACAAGAAAACAAGTGTTTTCTAGATACATCAGGGCATATGCACATCTGAACCTACAGAAGTTGGGACAGCATGTACCAGACTTGAACAAGCTCAAAGTAGACAAAATGTACAGCTTGGAGAGAGGAGGTAGTACCAACTTCCCCTCAGCTGAGGAGCTCTTGGCATTTGACAGCTCCTGGGAGAGTCAGTTTTCCTTCACAGTGTGGCCTCTGGTAGGCAAAATATGCCCCAGGGGAATTTCATATACCTAAGAAGATATAGATTGCACTAATTAAACTTAGTGGGTTGTTTTTAACAAAGCAATAAAGAAGACTCAAAAGTGAATGGGTAGGGAATGGGAGGTTGGTTCTGAGAGGAAATAATTAAAATACAAGGTTTGAAATTCTTAAACAATTTATTCATAGGAACGTGTGTGTGTGTGTGTGTGTGTGTGTGTATAAAAGAAAGCAAAGGCTGAAATGAAGGAGGAAGAATGTGGGCACAAAAAATAGGAAAAATATGACAAAATGTTTTCCATTTCTAGTGAAAAATAAATTTTAGGTTAACTCCTTGCATACATTTTCTGTTAGAAAAAAAAATTTGTTGTGCCGAGTGGAGAATGAGAGAAGGAAGGTAGATGCTAGTTTGGAGCAGGCAAGGAAAATCTCTGTGAAATTAAATTTATTCTAGGAAACATTGGAAAAGGAGAATTGATAAAATATTTATCAGAGTCACTCTGAAAGATAAGGGATTTTTTTCTTTTTACTGAATATCGTTTCATTTCCTTGAGTGATATGGAGAATAAGTGTCAAGAGAAGCATAAATGGCAAAGGAGCCTTGGAGTCTTTAGGAATGGGATTTACTTCAGATATTTAACTCCAAGCAACACTAAGAAACTACATGGTGATCAGAATAGGCAATAGGAAGCAATGGGTTGAGAGGGCAAAGGAAACCAGAGGGTTGAACCCAGGATGAGAACCTAGAACCTGCCTCTACGAAGTCTAGATGACAGGACCTGAACAGATATCCACATTCAGGAGGTATCTGAACCTGGACTGAACCTCAGAGAGGTCATCTGAATAGATCCCTACCCTTTGATAGCTGAGTGAAACTAAGTAAAAAGAGGAGAATGAAAATCTCTTTTAGATATTTTCTACTAACTACTGTTCAATTCAGAAGAAAACAAACAAAAATTAACCTTTAATGACTAAAAAAAATTACCAATGCTAAGTGTCTCCTCCTGACATCCTCAGACATTCTCAGCTCATGATCTTTGTGTCCCAGTAACTTATTTTTCATTTCTCAACCCACAGAGTGAACTTGGTGACCATTAGCTTGAGTTCAACTTTCTCATAGTTTTTCAACTTTTTCTATCAGGAGATATATTGCATTCTGTCACAATTACGCATGTGATGTTTGTCTTTTTGCTGGACTACATTTACAAATTAGAGAAGGAAGGCACCCACTCCATCTTGTTAGCCACTTCATCTACTACACATAGCATGGTGATTGGGTAGTGGCAGGTGTTCAATAATTTGTTGTTTGATTAATTAAAACCATGAGTGAGGTAATCTAATTAGTCACCAAATACAGTGTTAATTTATCCTCATGTATTTTCCAAATTCAAATTTAATTTCTGGCATCTTTATTTGGTAGTGGTATCTAATTGCCTATATGAAATACGTTGACAACACACAAGTATTATGAATGCAAGGGCTTCAATTATACTTGCATTTTAGACTTGTATAAGAGAGGAAGGAGACTAAATGAGTTAAGAGCATTGTAATGATGAAAAAAACTATAAGAAGAGTTAAAGTTATCCAACAGTTGTAGGAAGTATTGACATAAAATAAAAACTACTTCTAAGAGGAAAGGTTCAAGATAACATTTCTTTTTAATTCTCATGCCTATGTGAGGTATCTCACTCACTCTTCTGCTCCATGTGACCTTAGCTGTAAGATACTAATACCTAAGGAGTCTCCATTGATTTTGGATGGTAGCTGAGCTTTGCTTAGCAAGTGACATGGCATCCATGTGTGACTTCTAATGGGACTTTGACTTCTCAAAGGATAGAGGCTACACTGAAAGACTATATAGCCAGAACAAGTACTTTTAGAGATTCAGGGAACTATGTGACCTTAGACATTCAAGATCTTTACTTATACTACATTGCATTTGCAAAGGCAAGTTCCTAAAGCTGTCTGTATTTTAGAGAAAAATTTTAAAAATGAAAAAAGTTAAAGTAATAGACATAATGCATACATCTGAAGAAAATTACTAGGGAGTAGATCACTTTTACTATTACATTTAGCTACTATTATTTTTCATATGTTAAAAAGAGATAGACTTATGCAGAGTTCTGTGACTAAGATTTGTAAATGGGGTTCTGAATTTAGGATAAGAATACTGGAAATATACATCTTATCACATTGTATTGGGAAATGCATATTATCAATTATTTCTTAGTACTGGAAAAGCTAATATTGATCACTTGGATAATATATTGTCTATCATGTTATTTCAGAGTAAATTTCTGACTTTCCCTTTGCATATAATATGCATTAAAACTAAATCATTAAATATATCCTACATCTAAAAAGCAGTTACTTAAACCTTCCTGCAGGGAGGACTATCAAAAGTGCTTAGATATTCTTACAATTGTAATTCACATGTTCATGTGGGAACATTCTCAGTCTCTGCAAATATGATGCCCGTCATAGAAGGAATTTTTATCTCTCTAGAATTATCTCACATTTTCATCTATGATTTAACATTTAATTACAAATGTATTTTATGATGCATGTTTTGTATTTAAATTCTGTATCAATACCTGTATTTATATAATAACATAGCTAATCTGCTGATCAGTCAACATATAAAAATATTTAAAATATATAACTCACACAGTTGAATAGTTGCTCATATGTTCTACTTACTAACCCTGGTTATTGAATTAAATGTAAATATATATTCTGTTAAATGTTAAATATACACTCTCAACAGAAATGTTTATTTCTATTGGGGTCTTTAAAGTATATTAGAGGTGGAGGCTGGAAAGATGGCTCAGTGGTGAAAGTACTTGCTACTCTTTCAAAGGACAGAGTTCTGTCAAAAGCTCACAGCCACCAGAGGATATGATGCGTTCTTCTAGCCTTTCAGGCACATGTACACACATGCTCATTTTTACTCACAGATTGTACACATCCACACCCTTTACTTCCAACCTGCTGTGATCACTCCCTCTTACACTTGTTTCTGGCATTGTGATGTCATTCACTATAATGTGATAGAGTGCAGCCATGCAAGTCCCTTGTCAGACCCAGCACCATGGTCTCTGTACTTCCAGTCTACAAACAATGAGCCAGCTAAAGCTCATTTTCTTACAATTTACTCAGTTTCAGGTCTTAATGATAGCTGCTGAAAAGTACTTAATATATTTATTACTTAATTATCACATACCAATATTGCATTTTAGCGATTTGGTCTTTTGAAAGATATTTGTTCCGTGTTTATTATGTTTCAAGTACTTGGGGATGAACAAGAAACAAAGGGGTGCTGTTTCAATGTGTGTAATTCGGTTTATGGCACCTGAAATCTAAAGCTCCCTCAGTGATTCATCAGAATTGAGAGAATAAAATTCTTTATTTTTCTTGCTTCAGACTGTTCTCTTCACTGATTCTACTGTTGTCACTACGTAACCATATATTATGACAGTTTTCTTGTGGTTTCCAGAATGCGTGCAACCACAGTTTCCTCTCTACGGGAAGTTGTTCCTTCTGTTAATTCTGAGCTTGTACTTTCCTCCTGTCTTCCTTTAAAATGTTAGCCTCATGCTTCCTTGCCTAGAATGTACAAAGCTCTCTCCTGTTAGGTAAAACCATGGTGCTGTCAGATTGGTACATTGTGGCTGATGGCACACACACTGAATTGTTGTTTTTTGTGCTTAATAGAAGAATATTTTAAGGTTTGATAGCCAACCTTCGATGTTTCTTTTCAGAGCATTTGGTTTCAGGATTAAGTTGGTAGCTTCTAACCTGGAGAGCTATGGGACATGAGGACATGCAATTCAACAGTGTTTTCAAAGTAGTTCTCATTCATCATGCTCTTTGTAAAACACCAACTCTGTCCTGATAAGAAGGCTCAGGGAGTAAAAACTATAGCTACCAAGCCTGACGACTTCCCTTTGCTCTTCAGAACCCACATAGTAATGGAGAGAAATAGCCTCCTCAAGGTGCCCTCAAACATCATGGATCTCTCTCTCTCTGTCTCTCTCTCTCTCTCTGTGTCTCTCTCTCTCTCTCTCTCACACACACACACACACTTGCACATACACCCCCCACTTGAATGCACACTTGCTCTTACACCCCTTGCACTAAATATATATGAAAATAAATTTTCATTTTATAAACATAACTAACACAATTGGAAACCTGAAGAGTATTATCCAGTAGCCAGTTAGCTGAATGGTGTGCTCTGATTTCTGCTGTCCACTTTTGAGTGCAGGGTAAATCTTCACAGAGTGATTTGCAAGGATGAACACTACATACCACAACACTGAAACAAAATAGAGGGCTCATGGTGGTTTTGAGATACTTTCATTTGGATAGTTTTATTTTCTTATAAAATAATTAACAGCTGTGCTCATGAAGCTTTCAAAAGGCGATATAAGAAACAGTAGGGATCACAGTATGAGTGGGTGAAGAACAAAAGGGGTGAAGTAGAATGGAATAGTGCAGCTAACTCATTAATTTCACGAGATGTATGACACAACAGAACACTGTTTTTCTTTTTCTTATTTTTTTTGCAGGACTGTCATTTCATATGGCAGTTTTTGTTTTCATTACTGATAAATGTATAACAAATTATTAAGTACAAAGAAATTTATTTCAGTTATATTGTTAAGGTGATAATATATAATTGCATTACAGCTGTTTATATCCTTTGTTGTAATTTATATGTTATTAATGTATAAATATATCATTGGCATGTTCAGATATAATTATATGGCACATGTTTTTATTATACAGTTAATACCTCATATTCAACCATGGATGGAAAATTCTTAAAAAAATTATTTGCATCTGTTTTGAACACATATAAACTGGTTTCTTGACATTATTCCCAAATCAATCCAGTAAAGCAAATTTTATATAACATTTGCATTGTAGTTGGCATTATAGATAATCTAGAAATGATTCAAACTGTTTTAGATCAAACAGCTTTTGATAGCACAGGTGACCATAGGACCAGTACCTTAGAACAGATCCTAATAGGTTACCATATATAGCATTTAATGTATTATATTTGTATATTTTATACATGACATATTTGTTTATAAATAATACATTTTATAATATTTTCTTGGGTGCTTCATTAATGAGAGAAGATTATTAGATATTTTGGTCACTTACTTTGAACTACTTTGAACTAGTTTTTAAAAATTGAGTCCTTACTAAAGAAAACATTATCTTTTTTATTGTATCTTACTCTATAGAGTTTTGTAAATATTTGCAATATTTAATGTAGCAGGCAAACTATATCTCCCTTCTAACTACACGCTCTTTCATATTGTTGTTGTTTTGTTGTTTATATTATGTACTGAGTCCAGTTAATGCTGTCCACATGTGCATGGGTGTAGTAGGGTGACTCACTGGTATATGAGCAAACTACCAGTAACCAACTCCTCCAAAGAAAAATGACTCTCTTTCCACCAGTAGTCAACAACTGCCAATAGCTCCCTGGATAGGAGTGTGATCTTGGGAACCCCTTTCCAGCTCTGTGCTGGAATTTGTAACTAGCTTAATGTTGCTCAGGTTTTGTGCAGGTAATCATACAGTTGCCATGAGTTCATGAATGTGATAGCAGTGTCATGTCCAAAAGACATCGTTTCACAACACTCTTCCCCTTCCTCTGGTTCTTCCATTTTTTCTGTCCCTTCCTCAGAAATGTTTCTTGATCCTTGAAGATGGGGAGTGTGATATATGGATGTTCTGTATACATATGACTAAGAATTTGAACAGCAATGCATCCCTGCAGTAAGAAATGTTTCCAATATCATGAGCAGTACAAATCTATGCACCCAAATATACATATTGAGAAAGCAGTTCCACAATATGGTCATTTAACAAAACAATATTAACAGGTTCTCCCCTTGACCCTGTGACTTCCTTTTCCATATTTTCCCCCATGTTACAGTACAGGAATGAATTCTCAACAGGTGAGAAGTGAGAGTGAACAAAGAGATCATTGCAGATCCAAACACTCTCAAGAGGTGCTCACTTATATGTGAAATAGGCTTTGTACCATCACCATATCTCAAGTCTGTAAAATAAAGCATTTCCTAGAGAGAATTTTTCTAATCCCTGTGATTAGCAGGCCCACTTGGGTTAAGTCTTAAAGGAACTATGACCCTACTCATCACCAGAAAGCCTCTGGGTAGACAGTAGTATTCTCAACTTCTAGATATCTGAGATTGTCCCATCAACACCTAGGACCACATGTGCATGGGATACAACACAGATATCATGTTTTTGGCCAGTAATCAGAGTCTAGAGTTTCTATCCCTGGTTTTACATATCCTACAAATCAGTGACCATCAAACCTGCTAATACCTAACTGGTTACCTAACATTCCCACTTATCTTGTATTTCCACTACTTTGTCTGAATTTAAATATGGTAGAATATTTTAAATGCATGAAGAATATTGGATAAATAATAGATGAAAGTAATAACAGTTAATTTCAGAAGACAAGGTTATAACTTGTTAGGAATAAAATATTCTATAAAAACAGCATTTCTTGAGAGTTTTTCTTGTAAATACAATTGATTTCCTAGTGGTTGCTAATCCTTGTCATGTATCCAAGGTCAACGGTGGAATATATTAGAGACTGCACAAGTTAAAGATGCTCAGAGAGCCCTTGCACACCTGACTTTTTTGGCAGCTGCTCAAGTTTTGACATCTTGAATCTTGGCACAGTTTGCTCTTTCAGAGTCTGAACTTGTGGTATAACTTCCTCACATGAAGGCTGGATAGGCCTTTGTTTGGCAGCCAAGTGGCAAGATACATTTGCTCTTACTGCCAGTTACATGAATAAGGTGCATTAAACTAATTTTCCATAGAATTTACATATAAATTGACTTAGCACAGGGGGTAAAGTCCTTAGAAATGAGACACTGTTAAGATAGGTCCTCTGTACATTGCTGAATTGAAAATGGGATCTGAGAATGTTCTGGTAAAACTCTTACCACAGATGTCTTTGCAAAAGTCTTTTCTCATCAGCATGCTAATGTAATCATTTTTACTGTCCCTTTGGAGCAGCATTTGGTTTCAATGTCTGGCAATTTTTACGGTAATTTTCAAACCGCAAATTAATAGGCATGTCAAGTGTATTATGTCCTTGTTTTTTTTTTTTTTTTACAACCCAAAGGTTTCCTTTAAGCTGATCTTAATTGATTAGTGGGTTGTTTTATTTTGTTTTGTTGTTTTTTTTTTCTGGGGGCGGGGGAGATTTATTTGACATTTTTACTTTCCCTCCTGGTTTCTCTTTAGTATTCTTGTCCACTGTCACTCTACACATGGAGGAAAATATAGTCCTTTTTGTGTTTTCATTGCAAGGGGCTGGTTTATGAATGTATACTTTAATTTTCTCCAGTGTACTGATTCACAGTGGAGAAGAGACAAAGAAGTGCTTCTAACATAAGAAACTTTTACTTATTTCAATGAAAAAAAACATTTAGTGAATTTCACCCATGACTTGCTTTATTTTAATTTGCATTGCCAGAAAATGTTTTGATTTTTGTCTTTTAATGGTTTTGAAAATAATGTATAGTCTTTAAATGAATACAAGAACAAGACATTTGGAAAAGAGCTGCCATATTTTCCTCTTCTACTGTCCAACTTATCAGTTTTCACACATGACTTTGAAAACAAAAAATTTGCCAGTAGACCTTGGAGATATGGCTTAGTGGTTAAGAGTGAATACTGCTCCTACAGAGGCGCCTAGCTCAGTTCACAGCAGGAAGCTCACAACTGCCTCAGTTCCAGGTGACCTGACACCCATTTCTGGCTTACACAGACTGCACTCACATGTACATACTGGCGTCCAGACAGGCACATACGTCAGGATTTAAAAAATAAATACTGGACACTAAAGAGATAACTGACAATGGGTAGTGAACAGCTGAAAATAGGGAGAATATACAGGGTTTAAAAAAAATCTAGATCTTTCAATAAGATCATAAAAAGATATATTCAGGACATCAAAATTCTCCTTTGTTTTACCACACATAACTTTAGAAAATTACAATTATAGGAATATTGAGCATTTTGCATTGATTTTCAAAGACATGTTGTGAAAGGCAGTCATGAAATATGTTAGAACTGTGCTTTATCATTCAGAATATTGAAGACTTTTCATTGTGTGGAAAGGATTTTCCTTTAGTCCTTCTTTGGGTTTCTTGGGTTCAGGTTTGTCCTTCAGATTTTCTGAGGACTGAAATGAAAGCTCAGGCAAGCCTTTTGTCTGGAGATAACTATAGCTTTTAGACTAGCTGTTGGTGTGTTGCCATGGAAACCATGAAGAATCCGGAGGTAGACAGGGTTTGGTCCAACAATTCACACTGACACCCAAACAATTTTCTTTCTCTCCCAATTTTTAATGCATTCCTGGTTTCTGTTGTTCACTGCACAATCTAAATTAAATTTGTTTAATTTTCCTACAACTTATCTAATTTGAACGTATTTGGTACCAAGTATGTATTTAGTATTAATGTTTAACTATTAAAGATAATTTGATAAATATTCACATCTGCATATAGAATTTTCCTTTTGTGCATAAAAGATTTTCAGAATGCAGTGTTCTAATATAATAAGCTTTTAGTATGATGATTAATTCCATCAGTCTTATTCACAACCCAAGGTGAATTATTGATGAAGAGGACTCAGGGATTTGAGCCTTAAAGATGTTATTTTATATTAATTAGTTTTCGTGCTTCTAAATACTGAATAATTATGTTTCTCCTTTATGATATGTAATTCTCCACCCCCCTTCTCTGTCCCTATTCTGGAACATATAAAAAGTTAGATTGAGGTAAAAATATAGAGATCTATGGATGATTATATTAAACAGAAAAGGGGATGAGGCCACTTAACTAACAGTGACAATCTTTCTGTGTGACATCTCTCATATTCATTCTTATTTATTTTCCATTTCCCTCTTCCCTCTGTCAATAAGTAGAAACCAAGAAGCTAAAAATTCAGCATGAATGAATAGTCAAGAAAAATACTGGCCAGTCTACACAGGGCTTATTTAGAGTGGGGTGGGCAGCAAGGTCTTCTTGTGTGATTGGTTGTCATGTTCTAGATGAAACACTCGTGAGATGAGTTGTGTAGTGTGATGCTGTTACTATTTGTTTTACTTTATCTTGATTTACAGTTTTTTTTTTCTGTTGGGTGTAGAACCCAGGGCTTTCATAGGCTAAGGAAATGCTCTCCCAGTGAGCAGCACCAGGTAGTATCATACTGTTTACACTATTATGATTGTCCATTTTTTTAAATCTACTCCTAAGACTTTTCTGATTATATTAACTTTATTATACTCAAAGTGGATTTTGCTTAGAATTGTTTACTTTCTTCTCAATTAAAACTGCCTCTTGGACTCACTGTGCAGGGGACAGTGGCTCATTTGAAGTAACTGATGCTAAGTGATTGTCAGATATGCTGAACTCCCATTAAGAGATTTTTGGGGTGATTACATCAGTCTATACTCAAAAGAAGAATACACACAGAAGACCATTCTTCCTTCTCTCTGTGAGTGGGTGGAAAAGATGAACAGGCATGTATAGAACAGAAACACAACCGGAGAGGTGCTTGTTAGTAACGTGCATGAGGAAATGACAAAGCAAGTGTCTGAAATAAACATGGGCTCTCACATTAAGAGAAACTAATTCAGATTAATGGTTAATAAAATAAGCTTTAAATTCAATTCATGGACTGTAAGGCATTTTTGGGAATCTAGTGAGTAGAATCATTAGAGGAAGCCAGAGAAGAGCCATACCATACTGCATTACTCTTTAAAAGAAGTAAATGTGGGGATCTTGTCAGTGTTGTTTCCTGGTACATATCCAGTTCCAGCTCCATGCCTCATGAATAGTAGTAGACACTCTAAATTAATGAATAAATAAATGATCTTTCTGTCTGGGGAAATGTTGTGTAATAGCTGTCTTTGTATTTTTCTAATTTGTATTTTATTTTTAATTCACTTTACTCATTCATAGCTTTGTTTTGGTTTATGTATCACATATGTCAGCTTTATAGCTCTTTTACAAAAACCAATAAAACTAAAATGAAAACATTAAAGACTTTGAGAGACATTAAGCAATCAGAGGGGCAGGATTCGATTTTAATATGTAAATTATCACATGAATTGGCATCAAGGCTGAACAATGGCAGAGAAAGAAATAGGAATTAAAAAAAAACAAACTACAATAATCAACACAATAAGGGGCTTATCGTGGATAAAATATATTTTAAAACATGCCTCTTCTCACATATACAGGATCAAAAAAGGGGATTACAGAATTTCATCAAGTATCTTCAAAATTCTATGTTTTGATTATAAGAAAAATATACTTTTCTGTTCTACTATCCTCATTTTCTAAAGAATAGTAGATATCTTTAGGAGAATTGATGTGTTTGCTGAATATTTAAACCATTATGACTTTATTTCAAGGAACTATGATAGATTCTTTGATTATAAGAAGAAAGAAAGAAAAAAGTGCCATCACATTTTGATTTTTACTGTATCTCTTTCTTGGTTTCTGAAAGGCAATGGCTGAAATCCAATATGACTGTCTTATTAACTCCTGGAAACCATTGTGATTAGGTGGGACACTCAGCTTTATTGGATGAGTGGAGTACAGACATGCTAACACACAATCAGGAAACATGAGGTACAGATGGCCTGTGCTGATGATAAGTAAGTTAGAGCAATGCAAATCCATTTAATTTAAAAATTGGTACATTAAAGCATTCATATGCAATTGAGTTTGAACAAAAGGAAGAAAGATAGGAAAATGAAGCTAGTGGCCCAAACTAACTGATTAGTATAAATTAAAATTGCTTGAACAGGAATCGCTCAAGTAATTTGGATTGACATCTCTTTAAATTTTTTTTTCTCCCTGATTTTACTAAGCACCATTTTCTCAACAAACATTGACCTGCTCTTCTTCACACTCAGTTACTTTGAAAACCCTTTCACTTTATTGCCTTTTTATTTTTATTTTTTATTGAGCATCCAAACCAAAAAAAAAAAAATAGTGAAATACTAACCATTTCTAACATTTGAATAAAATTAAAAAGTCTTTGTTTTCTTAAACCACAGATAATATTGACACACACACACACACACACACACACACACACATATATATAACCACTTAAAGAAGGATATTTGTATCTTACTGTGAAAATATCCAATGAGCTTATAGTCTGATATGATAAGGCTAGATTGAACAAATAAACAGGCAGACATCTAGTAATAAGCCAAGTTGAATGACAGCAACAGATGGATTTAGGGTATGGCAAAGGAGAAGCATTTGGATATGCTACTCTTGATTGGGACATTGGAAACTCATTTGACGATCATGGCGTATGTGTAGAAGCCTGACAGTTAAGTAGGGAATTGACAGTTGAGGAGGTTTTCAGTGGCCATGAGTTACTAAATTCATCCTGTATTTGATGATAACACTTTTCTAAATTGGCCAATTTAAAAAGTGAAAAAGAGCAAGGAAGAAAAGGAGGAAATGATGGAATTATAGGATAATCTCCAAAAAAAGAATACATTTAAGAAATTGTTTATAATTAGAAATAGTAATCCATGATGATAATCACAGGAAGGAAAATGATTTCATATGAGTCAACTTATTAAAAAAGGAATGGCAACTTTTAAAAGATTCATTTTAGAAATGGAGATAGTTGTGAAGTAAATTTCAAAACCCACTACAAAATGTACTGAAAGAACTCAGCTTATTGAAGACATCCTGGCAGCATCTATTTTTAATGAATTTACTGAGACAATTTCCATATAATGTTCATCCAATTAGGGCTTATAACTTGGGGGTTATTAGTATAAGACAACTGAGAAACCAGTGTGGAAATCTAAACTTAGGACATTTCCATCATCCCAGAAGGTAACTGCCTGCCTGTAACTAACCATTCCTCTTTGTTTTTCTCAACAATCTTACGTTGAACTTATATATTTTGAATAGTAAACCATTTTGTTTCATATTCCTGGTGTAATTTCATTAGCTACGTTAATTGTATGTATGTTTGTACTCTACTGGTAACAATTGGGTCTCTACAATTGGATTACCCAAGTTGCTACCTCACTGCTTGATATATATTTATATATATATATATATATATATATATATGAAGGAAAATGATTTCATATACATATACACACACACACAATGGCTTGGAAAGATTCATTTTACAAACCAATACATACAGGAGATTTTGTGTTAGTAAATTTGAGTAGCAATAGCAATGTCTTCAGATGTTTTTGCACAGATTAGGCTGGGGTTATAGATTCGTTGGTAAAGTGCTTGTGCAATAGGAACAAAACCATAGCTTCAGTGCCCAGCATCACTTAAGCCAATTTTGTCAGTGCACACCTATATTATAAGCACTCAAAAAGGTGGAGACAAGTGAATAAGAAGTTCAAGGTCATGCTCAGTTATGCAGGGAATTCCATGCCAGCTTGGGCTTTCCTTTTTAAATTTTTTAAATTTTTATTTTGTGAACTTCACATCAGGCATCCTGTTCCCACTCATCTCCCACCTTCCCTCAGACCCACCCTCCACCATTTAAACCTCACCCAACAGAAAAAAAAAAAATCTCATTGTGGAAGCTGTAGTATGTCTCAGTGTGTCTCAAAATATTCCCTTTTGTATACACTTTTTGTTTGCTTGAAAAGCTTCATTATAATGACTCCTATGGAGACTACTTTCTAAATAGCATTCTGTGTCAGTATGCATTTTCTACTGCTGTGGGCATATTGCCAATCCTACTATTTCTTTACTGGGACAAATAAACAATCAGTCAATCTCAGTCATCCCCTTGTCTTCATTTCTTTGTTTCTCCCTCATTTCCTCCTTCCCTTCCTTCTTTTCCTCTTTCTTTCCTTCACCAAATACACATGTGGATATTTTAGAATTCTTAGTGGTTTCTCATTACTTTTCAACCATCCCTACATATTTTTTGTTTCCACAATTCTACACTCTTTTAATCACATTTAGTCATTCTACTTCTCAAAGCATGATGCATGGATCCCAGTCAGCTGTATAACATACAATTCACAAAGTCCTAGGTCCTGTAGTGACATGATTAAACATTGAAAATGTTTATTCTCTTGCTCTTTTACCTACTGAAGATTTCAAAAGTCATGCCTTCAAAAAATGTGTTCCTTAAATGTATCCTGCAACTGTCATCTCCCTGTTTTCAGTCATTCCTCCTGCTAGTCTGAAACCTATTTGATGTCAGAGCTGTAGATACAGTCATGGCAGTGGGAAGGATGACATATTTTCTATATCACCTGAATTCACTACAGTGACTGTCACAGAGAAGTTGTCAAGTAAATGCTAATTACTGGAAACAAGAATTTTCCCTTATGACCATGGATTGCCAGAATATATAGCTCATCTAGGAAGACTACTAAATAACCTATAAAAGTTAGGTGCATGTTATTGGTATTTATTTTTAATTAAATTATTGTTACATAATTTTTCCCTTCCATTTGCTCCTTCTAATCCCTCCTGTGCAGTCCCTGCTTTGCTCCCTCTCCAAGTCATGGTCTATTTTTCTTTAGATATTTTTTGTCATATATATATATATATATATATATATATATATATATATATATATATATGAATGCTTGTTTGCAAATAAAATACAATATAAATTTTAAATTAACAGAAATTTAAATATAAATTAACAGAAAAGTAATATTGGCAATGTGGAGTAAAAATCTATTTTTATAATTTTGAGATAGAGACATATTCGTATTTTTGTCACTTGCTTCCTTTCTGTCACACAGATAAAAGACTCTGAACAAATTCAACTTAGGAAAGGAAAGGATTTATTTGTCTTAAATTTCTAGGTAACTGAGGGAATGAGGAAAGTCAAGGAAATGATGCAAAGCAGGAACTTAAGGCAGAGACACGGAAGAGTGGTGCTTGCAAGGCAACTCTCTGGCTCACTCTTGATTACCATGCTTTATTTTATTTTATATTTTGAGATTATAATATAAATACATCATTTACTCTTTCTGTTTCCTCCCTTCAAACCCTCCCATATAACCCACATTCCTGCTCCATTTCAAACTCATGTCTCTTTTTTCTTTGTTATTGCATATGTAATATGTGTGTAATAGGGTGTGCATGTGTGTATTTGTGTGTATGTGTATCAATCATTCTTAGACATTCCAAGACCTATCTGTAAATAAAATATCAGAGGTTTGTGAAGAATATTATTCTTAAGTGCCCATCCTTTGTAGAGTAGAAGTTATCTTTTTAGTGTGGTTATCGTGAAAAAGACAAAAGGCAAAACTAGCTGGTGCAGATGTAAAAGAAAGAAAATCCTCACACAGAATTGATTGGGATATGAGTAAGTACATAACCATTATAGAAAAGAGTGAGGAGTTTCCTCCAAACAATTAAAACCAAAATTGCAATATGAACCAATAGTTTCACTACTCATACATATCCAAAGGAAATGAAATAACTTGATCAAAGAACTAGCTATAGTTCCATATTTATTGCAGCAGTATTCATAATACACAGAGAAATACAATCAGTTTAAATGTCCACCAAGTTAATCAAAGTAAATAAAATGTGGTATACAGTCACAGTGGAATAATATTTTGTTATTTATCACATCAGAGATGGGACTGGAGCTCATTATATTAAATGGAATGAGCCAGGCCTACCAAATACATTCTTCGTGGTCTCACCCAGATATGGAAATTATAAAAGTTGACCTCATTGAAGTTAAGAGAAGAAAAGGGATTTTTCAGTTTCTAGGTGAGCAATGAGGAGAAAAGGATGTGGAAGGATTGGCTGATGAATACTAAGTTATAGTTAGGGATGAGACATGAGTTCTGCCATCTTATTGATAGGTAGAATGAATATAGATAGTCATATTGTATTATATGTTTTCAAAAAAGCATCAAGAATGTTGTTAACTATTTCCTCAGAATAATTTATGAAGACAGCTCTATTCACTTTGATTTGAACATTACACAGGATAAACATGTGTCATGACATCACATAACACCTCATTAATATATATAATTTTATGTGCCAATTAAAACCTCAAAAAAGGAAGTGATTTTGTAATCCAACAGACTGTAATTTCCATAGGCCTAATTTACACAATCATCCCTTAACATCCCTTAACCCCAGTTCCCTAAGGTGTGGGATGTGAACCCCCCACATGCATTCACATAACTAAATACAGTAGTCTTGAAAATTTGGCAACAGTATAAGGATTCTAAACAAACAACCAACATTAATTCAGAATCTAAAACATAATGTACCTGAGGCATTTCTGGCAGCACTATTTTGTGTTGCCCTAATCTCTCTCCAGCCTTAGGTTACATCCATTTTCCAGTTTTAAATAACTTTACAACTCAATCATATGAAGTAGCCATCTGAATATGGATTATACATTTGAATAGACAGTTTGCCCAAAGACATACACAGATGGCAGAAATGAGCTAAAGAGATGACTGATGTCAGTTTGTCATAAGAGTATTCAAAACCCATTACATATAATCACATCCCATGCACTGTACTTTCATTTGAAATCTGAGGTGAAAATATGCTTCTGCTTCCCTTGTTCATATATGAAGTTTTGTAACCTGTGTTATTAACTTTACAATCACAATTTTTTACAACTAATTTACAATTGTTTTAAAATACATGTTTGAGCATCTTTCTTATTGACAATATAAGACAACACTGGATAGCACTTTTATTTTTTAAAGCAAGATACTCAAATAACTAGCCTGATTTTATTTATTTTTTAATTTATTTTATTTTCTGTGTATGATTGATTTTCTTTCATGTGTATCTGTGCACTACATGTATGCCTGATGCCCATGGGGGTTAAAATAGAGCGTCTGATTCAATGGAATGGAGTTATTGATGGTTGTGAGTCACCTTGTGGGTGCTGGGAACTGAAACCGAATCTTTGTAAGAGTGCAAGTCCAGCCTGTTTCTCACATGCTTAGATGTAAAGATTGTGTTCGAATGACCTGTTTTCTAGCTAAGGATGATTGAAGGAGGCTGATGTGGAATACTAAATATTAATGATGTTGAAAATCCCCAAGATTGTTTTATGAAGCACAGCAGAGACATACGGTTGCAGATCTAACTCCCAGAAGGATTTAATTTCTGTGTCTCCAACTCTGTGTTCCATATGGGAAATGTAGACATTATGTTTCAGTTCATGGAAATGTTAATGGAACTGATTAAATGGTGCTCTCTAAACTGCGGAACATTCTGTCTTTAGTGGTTCACACATTGTCAAACATGACACTTTCCTGACTAACTGTTGGTCTGACAGGCAGCTTTCCCTTGTCTCACAGATGGAACCTTAACACAGCGTCATGAAGTAAGCTGCTTCCTGACCGCAGTCAGGATTAAAGCCCCAAATTCCTGTTAGGAAAGGTAACATAGCTGTCAACAGAGAACTGCAGCTGAGTACAGGTCAAAAGACTTCCATCTTGTAATTGTAGTTTCACAAAGGACACATAAACAAACAGAAGAACTAGGGAACAGGCCGCTTTCCTTCATTTTTATGTATTAACACTGGGAACTCTTGGCACGCAAGGGTGTGAAGTCAACCTTTGTCTTTCAGAAGACATGTCTCTTTTGGAACTTTTTCTTTGGTCTAGTGGTTTCTTCTTGGTGCAGGCTCCACTGCAGCATAAAGGAAGGCTCTTCATAGTCTATGCTAACTGTACTAACTCTAGTTCAGTCAAATGTGGGAGAACTCCAAGCAGAGAGAACAGCAGATGCAAAGGCAGAGGCTTGTAAAGAAACCTGTCTAAATCAGGGAACCATCCAGTGTGCTACCCATTGACAAGCTTAGAATCTGTCCTCAGAGTAACCAGAAGGCAAGAAAGGACTCGAAAGAATGCCACAGAAAGTGGGATTTAACAATATTCATTTTTTAAACAATTGTTCAGGACTGATAAGAAAGCACACATTCCAGAAATGAGAAGAGAAGAGAAATCCTCTGGCAATAGCAAAATATCCACATAAATGAAGAAAAGGAAAGTTCAGGATCACTTAGGAAGCATAATTAGACAGAACAGATTTAATGTGATATTCAGGAGCTTTGAATGAAGTGAAGAGGGGAATCAGGCATACTCTATAGTTTTTGGTAACTGTGTATTTCCTGGAATCCACAATACAAATTATCAGGGAAGCGGGAGCTGACATTGTTCTGACTCCAGAATCTTCTTATAAACCCTTCTAAGCTCAGAACAGTATTTTTGGCTCTTATTTCTAGAACTAACACTTTCTACTGTCATTTATTTCTTGCTTTTCACAAAACACATGACTTTGATATTTTCATTGCTTTCTTTGATGCTTCAAGACCTTCCACCATCATCATTGATAAAACAGAGACTCATTTTCCCAGACCTGTAAACAACAACATCTTATGAAAATTTGATTACCACTAGTGGCCATGCTATATATCACCCATAGAAAGCTATGTCAGTTCTCTTTTCTCTATATTTAGCGTTCCTATAGTTCATCCCAAACAAAAAGATACTTACGTGTCCATAAACAGATGAATGGACAACAGAAACTACACACACACACACACACACACACACACACACACACACACACACACTAACACACACACACACACACACTCATCCTTAAGAAGAAATTCTTCATTCTGAGTTGAATTAAAGAATGTTGCATTAAGTAAAATAAGCAAGACATGGAAATACAGACATTATGTAAATGTGGTAAAACACTAGAACCTATAGAAAGAGATTTTGAAGAATGTTACTTGTAACTTCTGCCCATTTTAAATATTTTACTTGTTTGCTATTGAATTGAGGTTTCTGGGAATATTAGATATTGACTCCTTATTGGATATATAGCTTTTAATTATTTTTTAAAATCAGTTGGTTATCTCTACACACTGTAGTTCCTTCTGATTTTATTTTAAAATATGTTTTCTTACTTTAGATTCTCATCATAAGAGATTATACAGAGTATTTTGGTGGTTTAACAGTTTATTTGCTTGTCATCTTTCAGAGGAATAGATTAGCTTCATTTTCACTTCAGTGATTGGAGTGAAAACCACACACACACATATGTATGTATATATATATATATATATATATATATATGACTCAGTTGTGAAAACTGAACTCTCATTATGTCTAATAGTTATAATTTTTGTATGATATGCTAAATCATCATCTAAGTAATCTAAAAATATCTAGTTATTTTACACCATTTCAGGTTGAGCAAAGGTTTAAGAATATAAACACAAAGTCCAAGGGGAAAATGAGTATATTAAAGGTCCATTTTCTTCAGGTTTCCATGCTTCTGATGTTCCCATTTAGCATATCAGGAGCCCCACTCTATCAGAGCTATGCCCCTTAGGCCCTTGCCTATAAAAATGCCAATTGGACTATCACTTCAGAACATTATAATGACTGAATTCACCATAGAATCTGAATTACACGCCGCATCTTAGGATATAAATAATGCAATTGCCATCCTAACTGCAAACGTCCTCACTAAAGAACATAAACCTTTAATCAAGAGAAGCTGGAGAAGGTCTTCCTGTGACTGTCCTATGGAAATTGTTCCTTATTGCTCGTACTGCTTGCTCAGTAGATGTCGAGTCTCTCTCTTTTACCAGTCTTGACTTCATACATACCTGAATCTGAACATGTGCTTTTTTGGGGGGAAAGCTGATGTTTTATGAATTAAATGGAAATTTCAGCCTTTCTGTCTGGAACTGCCAAAATGTCTAGTTTGAGTTCTAGAGATGACGAATTCATCCCCTTTTTAAGTTCCTGTTGCTGGTTCTACTGTCCTAAAAGGAGCTCTAGTCATCACTCATTTAGGTTATTAGTAGTGACACCTGATTTGGCCCCTGGCCTTATCCCAGCTTAGGTCCATCAATTACACTACAGTGTGGGTTCTCTCAAATATAATCTATGTAAGGCTCTGCAAAAATAAAACTGAAATTCATTCTCATGAAGATTTCCCAGATTAACCTCACGTCTTCTAAATCCAAGTTAACTCCTGGTAATATTAGGAAGGATGATGTTTCTACCTATCTACCATATTTCCTGAGTACTTTGTGTTTTGGGGCATTTTCATTCTATGCTCAACTCATTTGTGTGTGTGTGTGTGTGTGTGTGTGTGTGTGCTTATGTAATTACCATGAGGAGGGAACTTCGATTAAGAAAGTGACTCCATAAAATAGGGCTGTAAGAAGCCTGTAGGGACATTTTCACAATTCATAGTTGATGGGGAGGACAGTCTTATTGTGGGTAGTGCCATCCTTGGACTGGTGGTCCTGGTTCTAAGCAGGCGTTGATGAGGAGTTTGAGTTTATTTGAGTTTCTGTCCTGACTTACTTACATGGTGGACTAAAATGTGTAAGTGTAATCCAGCTAAACATTTTCTTCCCAAACTTGCTTTTGGTCACAGTGTTTCTTCACAGCAATAGTAACCCTAACTAAGTCATGGCTGGGTTGAGAGTCATTTTACTAGAATAATAAGAATGAATATTTGTAGAATAATAATGATTGTGAAGTAGTTATATAGCTGTGAGATACAGTTGACAATTTATTTAGCAGTTACATTTCTGAACTGTAAATATAGGAAAAGCTTAAAGATTGATTCTTTCTTTAACAATCCATTATTTCTTGGAGTATATTTGTTGATGACATCCAGTTATGTTTCAAAAAATACCTTTCATTTATTTATTGGTGTTATTTCAAATGTGACCTGTTCAATTTGTTTTGAAAGTAATTTCAGCTTTGGCATGTATATGAATATATTCTTTTTTTTTTTTTTTTTTTTTTTACAAGGTTTCTCTGCGTAGCCCTGGCTGTCCTGGACTCACTTTGTAGACCAGGCAGGACTTGAACTCACAGAGATCCACCTGCCTCTGCCTCCCAAGTGCTGGGATTAAAGGCATGTGCCACCATGCCCGGCTATGAATATATTCTTGTAAAAACAAAATTTGGTAACATCAGCTATAATGAATAAATTGTAAATATTTTTTAATGCAATAGCTCCTCATCTCTCTGTATCTATCTATATGCATATATAAACTTTGTTTCATATATAATATATATAGTGTTATGAATATATGAATTCATATATTTATATATATATATTTCATGTATATGAACACAGTTCATTAAACTTTCATCTATAGGTATTTCATAAAATCCACGTGATTTATTAATTTTTAGTCTTAATTTTCTTATCCTCAAGAAAATCCAAACACCAGAGAAATAAGTAAAACAACATGAAAGTTTGTATATAAATAACATAATAAATATACAGAATTTTAATTTGTTGCTTCCTGACTCCCTAAAATTTAACTAAGAAGAAACCCTTCATCTGCAGTATTTTCACACAATTTTCTTAGCAAATTGTAGATTTCAGAGTATTTTCTGTTTCATAGGGAAGTTCCATAGTTCTGGCATAGGTTTTTTTTATATTTCC
Organism: Lophiomys imhausi; assembly: GCA_907164525.1. Taxonomy (NCBI): domain Eukaryota; kingdom Metazoa; phylum Chordata; class Mammalia; order Rodentia; family Muridae; genus Lophiomys; species Lophiomys imhausi. The sequence continues at coordinate 7,736,651 of CAJQZJ010032944.1, forward strand.
TGATGTCTGGCATATATTTATAGGACTAAGATCTAACTGAGGGATAAAATGATAGTAATAGAGTCTTCTTTTTCCTTAGAAAGAAATAAGAATAATTTCATTGTTTCTAAAAACTCATTTGCATAGATCTGATTTATCAAGTTCCAGGGAAATTCTTTGTTTTAATAGATTTTTCCATGAAATATATTCTGATTATGATTTTTCCTCTTGCAACACCCCACCTACCCAAACCCACACCGTTTCTTTCTCTCTCATTAGAATAAAAGCAGACATCTAAAAAAATAATAATAAAATGAGATAAAATAAAAATAAGCAAACCAGAATAGAATGAATCAATCAAAAGAACAAAAGAAAAAGAGCCAAAGGAAAATCACAAGAAATATGTATGGACTCAGACACACATGTGTGTACACACACACACACACACACACACACACAGAGTTCATAGTATTATGCCTGTGGACATCTTTAAAATACTATATGGCTCAGATTTCTAATGATTTAAAATAGTTTTCATGTGGACTGCTGTCTCAATCTTCATAATTACAACTTTTATATTTTAGATTATTTAATAGCAAACTATAATGTAGGAGTGACACCATGTAGAGATAGATTAATGTGCCTGAGCATGGTGGTACAAACCTTTAATCCCAGGAGGGGATTTAAACTCAAGAGACAGAATCAGGTAGACTCTGTCAGTACAAAACTAGCATGGTCTGCATAGTGAGTTTCAGGCAAGCTAAGATTAGATACATAGTGAAACTTTGTCTCAAAGAAACAAAAATTACAGGTTAACCTATGTTCTCATGTGAGCCATCCATTTAATGGAACGTATAATTTCATACATAATGAATTCCCTCAACAGGAAAAGTCCATACATTTCAATAGCTCCTTGTTCTTAATTATAACCAGTCTTGAAAATTGAGAATATGATATTATGCTACTGGTGCTAGATATTAGGAGACTTGGGAAAAATAATTACTTTTAGAAATAGTAATTTTTATTTTGTTTTCTTTTGATGGGAAATCTAGAAACACTCATGTTTGATGCTTTATGGAAGAAACCTTCATCTATGAGTAGCTGATTAATCTCAGATGATTTATTATTATGTTTAATCTTGATATCTTTGAGGAAATCTAGAGAGCCAGTGAAACGGCGTGGAATTTTGGGCGTGAATATGATAAGTTGAATAATAAATACACCAAAATTTAAATTCAGACAAGAAACTAAGAGTAATGAGGAACTGATGCTGTCAAGTGAAAACTAAAATAAAGTGCCATCTAATCACTCAGCACCTTGTCAGCCACGGCTGCAGGATAAATGTGTGCTGTAGACTGTTGCCAAATGCTCTGCTTTCTTAGAACAAGATATGACCACCTCCACAAATCATGTCAGTTTTGTAGTGAAATGTTCTTTTTGCGTATAGCAGAAGTTACGAGGATTCAAAACTAAGCTGAAAGATATTGTAATTAATATTATAAAATCAAGTTGATATCTATTTTTCATATAGCCTTATCTAGCTAAAACAAAGCTGATATGGTATGTGGGTATGATAGGCATGTAGAACACAGCTGAGATGAAAACTGATAGAATTCCTTCGGTTTAAATTATCTGTTTTTTAACTATGAGTATTTTTTTCTTTTTAAAAAGAGTTATATTTTTAAAAAAGTCTTTGCATTAGTTTATTTATTAAAAACTATTTTTTCAAGTATAAGATATATTGGGGAAAAAGGTAGTATCATACGATGGGACCTTCTATCTCTAAGACTATATTCCACATTTATTTCCACTGTTTTGTCCCTCTTTACTCTTTTGTCTGTGTTTATGATTATTGTCAGGAATTAAAGATCCACCGCATTTGCTATTCACCCCATGTCTATGTTGTATTTGTTTACAACAATTTGAAGAAAGACATTAAGAGTATCTTCTCAAACTTGTGCCACCAATGAAAGCAAAATGGATTACTGCCAATAACACAGTCATTTTCAGAAGAATTGCCTGTGACTGGCAATAAATAATGATCTGGAGTCTGTGCATCATAGTCAGACAGTCTTAAGGTACCTGTAGATTCCAGTGTGAACAATCAGCGGACATTTTCAGTATTACAAAATGTTCCTTGAAACGTAGGCACTCAAGTGAGATTTACCACTGACTTTACATTGCAGCTTTCTAAATAATGGGTTCCTTTAAGTGAATGCTCTATTGCCATCACCTATCCTCCAGAAGTCAAGGTATAAAATCAGATATTTTTTATTATTATATGCTCTTTATCAAAAGATCTTACATTGGATTTAGAATTTACCAATTACATAAATGGTATTTTTAATATTTTTAATTATTGACCCATTAACGCCAAAGTGTTTGAAAATATACATTTCAAGTATATAACAAAACTTTCACAAAACAAGAAATCCAATACTAAAGAAATATACTAGTTGTTAAGATGATTTTAAAATAAAGTACTTGAAAGTTTGTGACTAGCATAATGGAAATTATGGAAGCATTGTCTGTAGGGGGCATTTTTCTTGTCTCTGGAGATAAAATATTCAGAGGCCACTTGCAAGACTGATTATGAGAAAGCTTAATACATAATCCCACAGATTTTGATCATTGTTCTAAGACGGAACTCTTTTAAATCTTCAATGCTAATGGTAAATTCACTTAGTATTTGTCTAAATCTTCTCTTCACTCCAGAAAAGAGAGAGAGAATAGAAACTATAATAGCACCTGTACTCATTCACATCTTAAATAAGATGAGGAGTTTTATTTGTTTTAGTGTTCATTCATCACCAAATTGTTTCCCATACAAAAGAGTTGAACATAAACTGTTTTATTATTTGTAATTAGGTGATCCAAACCTGTTACCTGTCTAAAATATCAATATTTCATGTTTTAAGATTGACTGATGCTGATTTATTTTAAAATATAATACATGGACCTGTGGCCGTCCTTACGTTTTCAGAATTTTTCCAGATTGTATTTTTATTCACCCAACCTTTGATATAAGTATTAATTATATTTTATTGATATTTTAAAAGTGTTTGATGTCATTTAAATACCTCTGAACTAACTGCACACTGCACTAATGACTGCACTGCCATTAATGTCGTGAGATTACAAACCATGTTCTAAAAGCACAAGCCAGGATAAGCTTCCTGGGAGCGAGGTGCCTTAGTGGCACCTGAAGGCTAAATTTAAGTTAGTAAAAAGTAATGAGCTGATAAAATTGGAATGGGCTGATGGTTGTGGAATTCTTAGCAAAGGGAACAAGTTTTTTCAAGTTGCTAGAACGGACTTCAACCTAGCGTTATGAGTGACAAAATCTAGTTTCTGTCTTAAGGGATAGGTGATCATTGATTTATTTTTATTTAGATTTATTTTCTTTTTAAGTGTGAGTGTGAGTGTGTGTGTGTGTGTGTGTGTGTGTGTGTGTGTGTGTGTACACGCTCATGCGAACATGCTTATGGAAGGCAGAGGCATCAGTTTCCCAGGAGCTGGAGTTACAGGTTTCTATAAGTAGCTACATGTGAGTTCTGTGAATGCAACTCAAGTCCTATGAAAGAACAGGAGGTGCTCCTAACTACCGACTCCTCTTTCCAGCCACTAGCATTTGAAATCTTGAACATGAACCCTTAAGCTGATTGAGGGTTGATTTATACACTGCAAAATGAGGATAAATAAATACTGAATAAGAATTGTAGTTTGTGCCAGGTTCTCACCCTAACATTCTTGTTCAGATTTTATCATAATAATTGTTGATGAACCATATTAACTAATTTGGAAGAGTAATGGGTGCATGTAAACATGTAAATGGTATGACTGTACGATTCTGCATCAGTGCACAGAGGCTATTTCATTTTCTAGCAGCTATTAAGGATCATACTGAATTACCTTGGGATTACAGGCAAGTAGCACCACATCTTGTTTTTAAGAGGTATTGTCAGTTGAACCTAGAGCTACATGGTTATTAAATGAACATTAGAACAATTTAGTCATTATAACAGCCCCAGCCCTATTTATCAACTTTTTAAGTTAATTAAGCCTTCGTCATACAATCAATACTGTAAAAATCTTGTCTATCTATGTGGGTTCAAATAAGATCCCTTAGCAGGTGGGGGGGGCAACATCTTAGTCACTGACTCTGATGCCTGTTAGAAGGACACTTTACCCTAGCTTGACTTCCATGTCGGGCCCCAGAGTAAGAGGAAACCCTTAGCACTCATGTATCTGATGAACTGAGGGAAGTTGACAGGGGGGGGGGGGGGCTCACCTGAAGAGGAGGATAAGAGGGAAAGATGGAAGATGATGGGAGAGTGGGACCAGAAAGGGAGGAGGGAGAAGACTGTGAAGACTGTGATTGAGGTGTAACTTGAATTAATAAATGAATATTGAAAAACAAACAAGATCAAAACCAGATCCATGAGGTTCTATTCTATTCAGTCTTCCAAAGAGCTAAGAAGAATCTCTTCACCTGAAAAAATCCAGAAAAAATCTGTCACCAATGATTTTGTAATGACGCAATTCTGAACTTTCTTTTTCTAATTGTATTCAGAATCCACATTTACATTATGATCTCACTATCACAGCATGCTAGCCATCTCTGTATCAACTATGTAGTATGTCAACCTTCTGCCTAATACCTTTCATCTTCTCTCTTTTCTCTATTTCATCCTGACTAAAGCCACATTTCCCATAATAGCAGCAAAGCACCCACATTATCTGCCCCCACAATTCCTCTAGCTACATCTCTGTTATCCTCTGCCTGAACTCACTAGAAACAGTGTCTGCCCCAACTCTCTGAAAAGTGTGACTTGAACCTTCATTGGAGTTGATTTATATGCCTTGGAGATTCTTTCCACAAGCTGTGTACACACAACCAACAGTCTCAAATCTCATGTTCTAAGAATGCCCACCTTCACCATGAAGCATGCCTTCCTACCAGAATCACCTTATCAATTACTTCCTCCCATTTTTCTTTGTCTTGTAGTACTTTGTACTTATAGCCTCTTCCTGTTTAATTTTCTTCATGTTGCATTTAAATATTTAAAGTATTTGTCTAATGTAATTTTACTTGCTGCTGATGAGTTTTCTACATTTTAGGATACAAGTTCGGAAGAGTAGGGAGGTCCGCATATTTCACTAATCTAGTCTGAATGAGAGGGAGAACACCTTTTAAAATATTGATGAATGGTTTAAAGAATATTAAAATGACCTTTTAAAAATAAATTGACATTTTCAGCAGATTCCCACACCTAGACCTTTCAGAAAATAATGCCAGTGAGTGATAAATGGAGATTATATGGTTGATGTGATTAAAAATAGGCAACAGAAGATTTTTCTAGATTGCTTTAAGCAGTTTTCAGGATAAGAAAATAGGTTAGATCCTATATTGCTTCTATCTAACAAAAATTTTCACAGCTTAACTACATTTAAAATACAATTTAAGCAATAATAATAATGACCTCTTTTCTCCCTATCAAATGTTGTACTTAATTGCTCTGTCTTTTTTGGCAAGTATTGCTAGAAATAAACTAAAGATAAATATCCTCACCTTAATAAGAGTCTAAACTCACATGGCAATAATACAAGGAAGTCAAGTGAATTATAACAGAATTCAAAAATGATCATTGAAAAGTTAAAAAATAGTTAGAAATGAAATGGAATTGTGTTTTAGAAGTCTAGGAGTTTAAAGTTTTAAATGATGGGGAAATCTGCCAGGGAATAGCTGCCCAGAATACCCTATTTGAACAAGTATTGAATGTAAAGAAACGGACTCCATAGATACAGTGTACTGAATTTAGCGTAGAGGTCTGGCAAGTGCGAAAGCCCGAGAATGTGTGATGTAGACTATGATGCTATATGACTTGATAGGGGATGATCAGAGGTGAAAGGGTCACAGGAATTATTACAGTTTGTTGTAAGTATATTTATATTTTTGAATTGTAAATAGGAAAATTAGTAACATCCTCCTTATACAAAAAAGGAAGTAGTATGTATCACGCAACCAGAGAAGGTTACTTTTCATTATGCTTTAGTTATGAATTACAATTATAATATTAATTACTTTTTTGTTTTTGTGATAAAACACCATGACCAAAAAAAAATAATGAAAATAAAGAATTGAAATTAATGGATTCTTAGCTGGCACATATTTCTTGAGTTTTTAGAATCATTTCCCTAAATTCAGTTTCTCTCATCTCACATTTGTAAAAAGAAAATACAAAAGGAAATCAATGTTTTATAAGTAACAGTGAAAATTTTATTTCTTGAAGTTAGTCTATTAATAATCTTTGTCATAAAACATTTTCTCCTTTTCCATAGAACTTTGTAATTGTTTAATATTCTTTGATAAAATATATTTTCATTATATAAAATTCCACCCATGATTTTTTTCTTTCGTTTTGTTTCTCTGCTTGCAGTCAATACCTGTGCACTGGTCATGATGAACAAGTGTTCTACAACTGAACTATATCTCCAGCCCTGTGTCCATCTCTCACTCTAACACCCAAGGATTTCAAAATATTCTTCAAACAAAAACAATTTGCAGGGTGGGCATGGTGATACATGTCTTTAATCTCAGCATTCTGGAGGCAGAGGCAGGCAGGTCTTTGTGAGTCCAAGGCTAGCCTGGTCTATATGGCAAGTTCAAGGCCCCTGGGGGCTACATAGTGAGACACTGTCTCAAAAACAAGAGTCAAGTTTGTTTTATAATTATTGTAATTTGCACATAAATGATCATTTTGATTTTATTGTTAACTGTCAACATATCTTTCAAAAGCAATTTTACATGAGAGTTCCAGCCTTGCTAACTTTAGCAGAAATTTTCACTTGGTCAATTTAACAATTGGGGAATATTACTAAAATATATTTTTGCTTTAACAGCAAAAATAAAAATTTACAGGGCAAAGTTTTCTTTCTCTTCATTAGAATATTATACTTTTTTGAACAGATGTTTAAAAATCAACGTGACATTGTTTTGTCTGTGTTGTGCACCAACGAAAAGTATTTTGGTAATATGGTACTCAGTTTGATAAAATACAAAAGGAATAATCCCAACAGGTCAAGATTCTATACTGGCCTCGTTAGGATTTTTTAAAAGTGCCCTCTTACGTTCGTCTTTTCAGTCAGAAAACATTCATTTTGTTTGAGGAATGTGAGTGAAATCTATTAAATTGAGTTTAGAAAGAGGAGTAATTTCCTATATATTTGTATCTGTGTCTATTATTTGTGTTTTCAAGTATGGCTATTTGTAATAAGGGATGATAATTTGTATTCTGCTTTTGATTAATCATTTTATTTATGGAAAAGAAAAAAGATGGCATCATTACATTCATCTAGTGTGAGCTTGATTTGTGTCTTCAAGGACCAAAGGGGGAACAAAAACTCAAGTACTGAGGACTAGCATTTGTCTTTGTTTAGCAGATTATTCAGAATTTCAGACAAGGTATAGCTCAGTGGTAAAGTGCTTGCCTAGAATATGCAAGGATTTGAAATGTATGGATATAAGTGTAGTAATCATTGTGATTTTGAACTTCAAAAGTCTTATGCTCATTTTAAACTCCTAAACTCTGCTCATTTGTTTCTTTTATAATTTTCCTGCTTAATCAGCAAATTCATTCTTTGCTCCATGAGGCCAAGAACACACACACAAACACACACACACACACACACACACACACACACACACACACACACACACACA
>CAJQZJ010032944.1:7744362-7777907 GCA_907164525.1 Lophiomys imhausi
ACACACACACACACACACACACACACACACACACACACACACACACAAAACACATTTTATTGCTAGCAAGCAGTATTGCTCCTAATGCCAGATTTTAGGAGCTTAAAGTATCCTGAAACAATGGGAAAACTGTGGAGGACTGGTTTTGAAAATAGTTTACTATAAGTTGTACTTAAGGACGAGGACACATATAAAGTATAGAATAGGAAGCAATTTTTGAACAAAAATAAATGTTGATTCATATTTAGAAAGTAGGAATTCAATAACTACTCACTGACTTACTTGTAGCTTGAAAAGTTCTTACATCATTCTCAAAGGTATATCTGCCTTTAGAAAAGAACATATTGTTTGCCAAAATTGTGATTTCAAATATAAAAATGAAATAAACCATAGTTTATAGCAAATGTAGCATTTTTAAAAGTTAAAGATTGATTTTACTGAAATAATTTTATATAAGTTTAGAACATTTGAAAACTATCAAAGAAGGCTGACTATAACACACAAACAGGAGTTCAAACCATCTTTCATAGAAAGCAATCAGGTGATGGTAATTCAGTGTAACAGTTGTTTGATTTTTAAGAGTGAAATAGAAATTCTAGGCAATGTGATCCAGGCCTGTAATCCCAGTACTCAGAAAACAGAGCAAAGAATACCAAAGTAGGAGGCAACTATGGTCTTCATAGCAAGTTCTAAGCCAGATTAGATTTCATGGTGAGGCCTCTCTCAAATAAGAATAAAACAAACAAAAAGAAAGAAAGAAAGAAAGAAAGAAAGAAAGAAAGAAAGAAAGAAAGAAAGAAAGAAAGAAAGAAAAGAGAGAGAGAGAGAGGGAGGGAGGGAGGGAGGGAGGGAGGGAAGAAGGAAGAAAGGAAGGAAGGAAGGGAGGAAGAAAGGAAGGAAAAAGAAAGGAAAGGAAAAGAGAAGACAAACAGCCAAGAGCAGAGAGCTGGATATAACCCTCCCTGATGATACTGAGTTTCTGACATAAACCCAAGTAGAAATGGAAACATTGCCAGTCATAATGCCACCCATGCCAATACAAATGGAGTGTTGAATTTTAAAAACTGATTTTGCCTCAAAAAGATAAGAGATAAAAATAATTAAACAATCTAGCCTTAGAACAGACATAGACATTCAAGGGGAGGGGGTTGAATGAAAATACATTTACATGTTTTTGAGTTTAGCATGATCAAATCAGTCAGAAGGAAATATTTGTTTCAGATTTGGAAACTGGCCGGAAATAGCATTAATCTGTGCATACTCTCCAAGAATGCACATGTGTGATTCAATGTTCTATTTAAAATGTCAAAATGCAGGCCACTGGCATGGCACAGAGGTAAAGGCACTTGTGATTAACCCTGACAACCTGAGTGCATTCCCCAGGAACCCAGCTCTCACAAGCTGTCCTCAGACCTACAAATAAGCGCACGCGTGCACACGCACACTCACACACACACACATACACAGACACACACACATACACACACGCACACACACATGCACACACACACACACACACATACACACTAAATATTTTAAAAATGCCAAGATATTATAATTATTTGTGCCAATATTTTAATGTTCTAAATTAACTAATTTTCAAATTTTCTTAAAACATATCATTTTTGTTTAATTTAAAGTTAATTTTAAAATCAGTATTAATTACCTATTTATGTACTTTCAACTCATATATGATCAAGCTAAAAATGTACATGAATATAAAACTTCTATTCTTTCATCTATATTTTTGGGTTTTCTTACTCAGAGATAGAGTGAGTTAGACCCCACACAGCTGTAAAGGATGCGAGTAGTTTAGGTGGGGAAGCCTCCATGAGAGAGATATTCTTCCTCATGGAAGTAAAATAATGGCAACTAAAAAGAAAGTTGAATATTTTTTTAAGTAATAATTTAAACTGTTTTTAGTAACTATATTTCCTTTTGTTTTATTTTATTTTATAAGCAACTTCCTTTTTGTATAGAAGACCATTGTACAATAAAACCTCATTTTGTCACAGGACCCTAAGCATCACAAGAGATGAGAAATGACTCCTTGACCTGGGTCTGATGCATAATGCATCTGGCTTATAACATCCCTCTGCAACTGAAAGCTTGGGCCTTAGGCCAAACAATTCATATTTCTGTGGTTTGGTTTCCTCAGGCTGTAAAACACAGATAATATTGCAGAAGTCTTGCCTAGCAGTTGATTTAATAGACGTTATCTCTTCATAATTCAAACTCTATATAAATGTAAATCTGAGTATTATTTTGTAATATTCTTCTGAGACAAATGACAGTAACTGTCAATTCCACAAAAAATAGTGTACAGAAACTACAAAAAGCTTTTTTTGTGTCTGATAATATAAGGTATAAAGTACAGCATTATGGATTTGAACTAATTGTAGGAGGGCCATAGATTCTGATCAAAATATTATTTTTAAAGACATAGACTATAATGAGTCTTGGTTGCTTAGGTAATATTGTTCTTGAGAGCAACTTTTACCAAGTCTCCAATCCCCTTGCTTCTCCAGATCATGTAGCCTCTGGGAGAAAGGAAATGATGGAATATGAATGCTGAGGAGCTACTACCAATTGATAGCTGCTATGAGAAGAAGAGTTCATTTTCTTTGTTAGTGAAGCTCTTTTTGTCAGTCGACTATGCTCCAGTGGAAGGCCACATATTCAAGAGTAAATGGGTAGAAAAAAAATCGTACTTAGTGAGCTATTATAAAACAAGGACACAAAATTCACAAAATTAGCTGGTTAGGGAAGGGGAATGGATCTGAGAGGAGTTAAGGAGGTAGAAGAATAACATCAAAACATGGAATTATCAAAGAACTACTAAAAGAAAATAAAATATATTATGGATTAAATTAGAAATGTAAAAGGAAGGAAGGAAGGAAGAAAGAAAGAAAGAAAGAAAGAAAGAAAGAAAGAAAGAAAGAAAGAAAGAAAGAAAGAAAGAAAGAAAAAGAAAGGGAGGGAGGGAGGATGGGAAAAAAGAAAAAGAGAAAAGAAAAATGTCCACCATAGGCTCAGATATTTGAACACTTAGCCCCCACTTGGTGGCTCTGTTTGGGGAAGTTTAGATGTAAATGTTGTTTTTATTTCCTTAGATGAGAGGAGATGAGTGCCATACCCAGGCTTTACAAATGAATGGCTTGGGCTGAGCCCAGAGCATTCCTATCTAACTATCCCTAGCCCTAAAATGTAAGCAGCATCTACCCTCCATACAATCTAATCGTCAAGCCCTGACCTTGACTGAAGGCTTCAGCTTTCAGTCTCTGTCTGCTAACCTAGGCCTAGATTTTTTTTTTTTTTTTCCTCTGAGACTTACTGTTGGATAAGCTCACCCTTTCTAGTTCTTCTGAACTCTGGCTGGCTGGTTCAAATCAGCTGTTGTGGATCAAAACTCCTCTCCAAGATAACTGACACAAACTGGCTTCTCCCCGATTCTCACTGAATGTCTCCGCTTGGGAAAACTTCCTCTGAACTCCACTAACTTCATGACAAGAACTCAACTGCACTCAACTGAACTGCAGGGAACTGCACAAAACTGTACTGTACTCCCAAACTCTATTAACTGTGTCCCTGAACTCTCTTGCTCTCTCTCTGCGCTGTTCTTAAGCAGCTTCTCTCTCCTCTCTGTTCTAATGAGAGTTGAGCATATCCTATATCTGACTCATTTTGTAATATCTTTCTGTGATTTGACACTTTGTCTGCTTCTCAATTAGACATCATTGTTTGGAATTGAAGATGTGTACTAAGGGTGTGATTCCAGCCAGATCACACAGACTGAGGTCTTTGGACATGATCTCTTGCCAGAGCAGCCATGTTGCCCGATTAAAATTCCTCAACGTTAGTAGATGTTAGTAGGTGCACCCTTGGTAAAGGAAACATGTCACAGGAGTTGAACTTTGAGAGTTCCTAGCCTCATCCTACTTCCAGGTTGTGCTCTCAACATTGCACTTAAAGTTAAATATGTAATCTCTCAGCTTCCTGCTTCAGCTGCTGTCATGCTGTCCTGCCATAAGTCAAAATAACCTTTTTCTTCTATAAGTTGCCTTGGTCATGATATTTTATCACAGAAACTGATATATACATGTACATATTATGCTTATTTACACATTTTAAAAGACATGGGAATTGTAGAATTATAAAATTAAGTGAGGAACTTAGAATCATGCAAGATACTTTGTTAGTCATTAGATGTAATCTGCATCTTTTTAAAAACAAATGTGTTGAACACATGAGCACAGTAAGATTTTACAAAATGTGTCATTTAATTGAATTGAACACACGTCCTAATTCTGGAGACAATGTAAGTTTATCAATACTAATAATTCTAATAATAATAATGATAATAGTTGCTTGGCTCCCTGGCTTAATTATTAATAAAATCTTCATTTTCTTAAAAGTATTATGAAATTTGAATATAAATATGGCAGATACCATACTTATAAAAATTCAGAGGTTAATATTATATGTAAGAAAAATAGAGCTTTAGATGGTAGAAATGGCTGGTTTAAATTCAGTCACCAAGTGAATGGCTTATCTAGGATTCTGACCCATGTGTTTGAATTTCTACTTCCACTCTGCTTTCATTTTTCTCATACCTTATCCTATACCATCAAGTGTGCAGCATGATTCATTATTACTCCTGAAGGAAAGCTAAGAGAACATAGTTATATTACCAGGTTTGCCAAGACTCCAAGCCTGTCAATTAATTACTAAGGTTTATTAATTTTAAAGTTTAATTATTAAAATTTATATGGCCTGAATTTACTTTGGATTTAATCTTCATATGAAAGTGTCTGTGATATTCCAAATCTATGCTTTCTAATGTTCATTTTCATGTCAGCTTTGTGTGCCAATGAAGTTTTAGTTCCTCCTTTTGGGTTCTTGTTTTTGTTTCTTACTGGTACAGAGAAGACAAACATTTGATATAGTTATCTAAAATATAACAGCTTTCAATTAAAACAAGTAAATAATACTATACTATTTTCTAGAAGTATGCATTTCATCCATATGTTACTTACTAGTTAAGATCCCTCACTATGGTAGAAAAGAATTCAGTAGTAATGGTTTTTAATTTGATCCACAAAGATTTATTGAGTATGTATTTTGTGCCATATAACATTCTAAGATCTGGATATACTGTGCTGAAATTAGAAAGCAAGAAATCTTTATTAATATCAAACTACTCTAGAAACAAAATGACAGGAAAATTGTGGAATAGCAAATATCAGTGTGAGAAATTAAACATACTTATAAACCAATTATTGAGATGTCTGAGTTCTATAGTCTTACTAAAATAGTATCTGTGTTCATCATATGAAATTCCAAAAATAATAAAAATAGGAAGAAGATTTTAAAAATGACATATACCAAAGATTTCTCTGGTGCTACAATGAAGGGTTTTAATTGTTTTTAAATTTTATTTTAGATTTTTTGTTAGATGTACTGAAGCTTAAAATATGCATATATATCTTTTCCTTTTTTTCTTAATATTTTTGTGTATGGAATCTATCTGTATGAGTATATTCTGCTGGTGTGCAGTACTAATGCAGGACAGAAGAGGGTGACTGATCTCCCAGAGTTAGAGATACAGAAGGTTGTGAGCTACCTAAAATAGTGCTGTGTGTTCCCATCCTCTGGAAGAGCAGCAAAAGCCCTTAACCACTGAGCCATCTCTCTACCTCTGGCTGTAACATCTGTGATTTGTCATTTTAAAGGGAAATTTAATAGATATCTTAAGGAAAATTATTTGACAGGAAAATTATTCAATATACTTGCATATGTCTATATGTTTTATTTATAATTGTACCAAAGGCTATTTTTAAATACTTACTTATAAGTTAATATCATAATCCTTTTTTGACTGCAATGATAAATAAATTGAATAAGTGGGTATTTGTTTTATAATTATCAGACACATTTAAGAAATGAGTGATTTACAATTGTTTTAGATACTTTCTAAAAATGTGGTTGGAAGGTGTTATAATATATTAACAGAAATGAATAAATTGTTGACAAGGAAGAGTTATATAACTGGCTAATGGGTTTTCTAATCAATTAGCTATTAGGCAAAAATCCATAATAAAACCAGACTACATTAGTTAAGCATTTTCCCCAAAGATTACTCAATACTCTGGTAAATGAGGCATTTAATTTAAAATACCAGAAATGTCCTCTTCTCTCTGATATGTGCGAAAAGTTAAGGGATACTGAGCGAATATAAGCAGGAGGAATATGTCACTTCCGTTTTGTATAATTATCCACTAAATTAATACTTGTACATTGTCTTGTAAGTAATTCTTTGACAACATGCATCACTGATTTCAAAGTAAGTTATCTTTCAGTTACACTAACTGAAAACACTGTTAGTTTTCCTTTATTTCAGAAAACAGTATTGGTATATTCTAATAAAACTCTTTGAATATATGAATGAGAAGTGATGGGAGATTTTTTTCCTACATAAAATTTAACTAACATTTTCCTTTAATGTCTGATCTTTACACTTCTACACTAAATTAAGACAATGGTCTGGAATTTCGTTTGTAGAAACAAAATTCTAAAGTCAATCCTAGAATACACATATCTAACATAGACTAAAGATTAAACTGTATAAATCTTCAAGATATTATCTTAGTTAATTAATTTTAAATATGCAGGTCATAAAATATCTTTCAAGCCAAGAAACACAACTGTTAATTGGGATATATTCTTATTGAGTTTCATACCACATAGGGGAAACACTCCTGGGAAAGGGAAATATAATTATTTACATCTTTTAGGAATTTTTAGCAGATAAATTTAACATTCTCTGTGCAGTATTTTGCTATAGAAGTTACTTATTTTCAATTATGTGTTTTATGTTAAGAAATCCAATTATCATTTGGAGATCTATATGTAATCTTGTTATGGCAAGGTATTTGTTTTATTTAAGTAATGAACATGAAAAAGAAATATCAATTTATTGTATATGTTGACTCAAACATTAGACTATCCCAAGTACCCAAATGTTTACAAGTTACATTCCATTTATTAATATAGCATGCACTGATGACATTTTATTGGTTTTAATTATGAATTTGATCATTTAAGCATGAATGCTAGCATGATGGAAAACAAACTATACTAGTATAACATTTTGTTTAGAATAAAAATGAGCTTACAGATTAAAATAACATAAATGTGTATTACTTGGCATATTATATAATGTATTTAATATTCAAACCACTTCGTTAGCTACTTGTTCACTGCCATGACAAAACTCCTGATGGTTATCCAATACCAAATGATCAGTTCTCCAAACATATGAATAGTCTTATATGAACTAATCAGCTTATATTTATGCATATAGACATACATATAAACATATGTGTAGGTATATATACAATAGTTAGAAAGCAAGAGGCTGTAAATTTGAAAGAGAGCAAGGAGGGTACATGGAAAGGTTTGGAGAGAGGAAAAGAAAGGGGTAATTATGCACTTACATTATAATCTTAATGATTAAATTATTTTTAAAAAGAGAAGAAACAGAAATGAAATTTTCGGAAGGCTTTATTTGGATCATGATTTAAAGAGATATAGTCCACTGTGGAGGAGAAGTTGTGCTGTTGGCAGCATGTGATATCTATTTATATCATGTCTATTATGGCCAGGAGGATGCAGAAGCTCATTTTCTTCTTTTCATTCAGTCTGAGATGCCAACCTATGAAGTCCAAGGTTCTGTTTCCTATATGAAACTAAATATCTTCAACTTGATGGACAAGACCAACCACCAACACAATGTTTCCTTTCTTCTACAAATTTGGATAATTTCATTATATCTCATAGTTTTGATCTTTGGCCAGAATATTGAATTTAGCAAATAGTGAGCAAGATTTTGTATTACAGATGATCATTTTAATGTACTTGTTTTTATGCATCCCTGTCCTCCAAGATTTTTCTTCTCCCAAAGAGTATTTCAGAAACAAAACTTCTGATTAGATTTGCAGATATCTAATATCAGTAGTTGGCAAAGCTGAGTGAGATGACATTAATAGTCCTGAGGTCTGGGGTGGTAGAGGAATGTGGGTATGCCTCAGTGTTATGCATTCTAATTAAAAAACAATAGGCCAATGTTGTGCAGACATAATAGTGCTATATATCAAGACTGATCCAAATTTAAGTCCAAAAGTTTACTTTTAAAATCCTACATAAAAGAACACAAATAAAGAGAAAGAAAGTGGCAACAATTTTAACAGTAATTCAAACCTCCCATTTCCAACAATAATGTGTGCTTTTGCTGTTTCTATTTTTTAATCAGGTTATCACTTTTCCAACAAGAAAAACATGGAAGTCTATTTTGATTCCTTTGCTTTGTTTTTGTTTTTGCCTGACACTATTTTTGTGTCCTTTTTGCTATCATTATTCTCTCTAAACTCAACCCTGTGTTTCTTCTATTACTACTAATTTAGACTGTGTCTTCAGTACTCAGAAGTATATATTTACAATTTACATGGTTGATAATCATAATATTTTAAATCTTTACTTCAGGTCATATTTTCTTCAGTACATCTTGTACCACCCAACTATATTAACAGCTTCATGCATGGCATACATCCAATGCTTTGAATGATTCCCAAGTGCACAAGATAATTAGAAAACAGTGATGCACGTGATGATTTTTCCACTTCTGGTCAGATCTCTCCTCCTTTGCCCTATTAACAAATGTGTGCTTCAAAATTCCATTCAGTTTACCTTACATTCTATAGAAAATCAATCCTGCTATCTTTTTTATAAATATCAAAATTACACACAGAAAGCCACTTAGAGTTTTTTTTTTCAGTATATTTGGATCATTAGCAGTTCAATGGAGGTTCAGAAACTTGTCCATTAACACAAAAGGTTATTCTAACACTCCTTGCTTGACAGCTGGTTTCCTAGCTCCCACTTCACTCAGCCATTATCCTTAAGTAGTAGCTCTTATTTTGCTTCCTATATATGGAATTTATACTTCACCTATTCTTATCACCTTCTGTGAAAGAGTTCTAGAGAGAATGAAAATGTAGAAACTTCATCCGTACCCCTCTGTATTAAACCAGTAGCCGTATCAATTAAATATCATGACTGAAAAACTGAGAAATGGAACATTTCTATATGGTCTCTGATATCAATGATGTCACACTGTATAGCTATTGTTGCACCTTCACTTTCCAGGTGTTTTGTGATCATTCTTATAGTATTATTAAAAATTAGAGTCCAAATAGCCTTACCTACTTTTCTTCATGATTATGTCACACCTTTTTAATGTGAAGTTATTTATTTTATGATTATTGATATTTTTTCATACTAAATTTTAATTCCTGTATTTACTATAAATATACAGTGAATATAGCATTTATTGCTAAAAACAAGAAGCGTGTTATTATCAAACATACACGAACATTGATTATTACATATTCTTAACATGGTTAGTTACTTCTTTTTGATATCTTCCTTGTTTCCTGTGAACTATAAATTTTAATTGTCAATAATTTGACCAGTTTTTAAAAAAATAAATAAATATAACGTTATTCAACAAATATTAACTGAGCAACTGTTGTGTATTTTTCATATCTAGTTTCCTGATAAGCTGTATCAGTAAAGGATTCAGAATCAAAAGATATTGAAAAACTAAAGTTTCTCCTAGTTACCTCAAAAAAAAAAAAAAAACAAGCCATAAAATACAACACAGTTCTGCTACCACTTTCTTCAAGGCCTTTTCTACACTACACTCATGGAATAATGAAACTTATTACCCAATGGAGTAAATAGATAGGTACATAAACAATAAATAAGACAATGTCATGAATATGGTTGATTGTGATTGGAGAGATGTTTTAGCAGTTAAGAACACTTGCTGTTTTTGCAGAGGACCAGGATTCTGTTCCCAGTCCATACATTGTGACAGTTCTCACAACATTTTGTAATTCCAGTTTCAGGGATATGCATGTGAGATGCATGCATACATACATACATACATATGTATATATATATATATGTGTATGTGTATCTGTATATATACATATATATACCAACATCCACACAAATCATATCTTTTAAAAATAGTGCATAACGCTATATTTAAATACTTTAAAGAAGGTACTGTGATGTAGAAATAAAAATCATAGAGCAGGGCAAGATGAGTGCAGTAGGAAGCAATTTGCAAATGGGATACTTGATAAAGTTTTAGCAAAAACTTGTAAGAAGCCAAGGAGTTAATCAGCTATCTGCAGGAAGAAAACCTGCAACAGGTTATGCAGCACGTAGAAATTCCTATGTGTGTTGGGGGTTTGCTGTGCAACAAAAAAAAAATCACTGTAGTAGATAAAGGAAGAAGGAGGTGAGATTAGAGTTAATGAGGAAAAGCATCTGAAGGGTTCCAAAGGACCTCATAAGGATTCTGCCTTTGTGAAAATATCAATCTGTATCTTAGTGGATAAATAAACCACTGTCCAGGCTTGTTTTTGATAACATGTGATTCTCAATCTAATTCAATTTTATTGCCATGAGGGGCAAGTATTACTAATGATTAAATAGCACATTTAATAAATAGTATTGTTATAATATAAGTTTTTAATATTTGAATTTCACACAATGTCCAGCCCCATGTAATGTTCTTTTTATTCATCAATGAACTCAACATTTATAATTAATATATATTTAAATATGAAAAGGCCAGCATGTCTTCACTATAGAAATGTATTCATTATAGAAGAGTATTATATGAATATTTCATATTTATCTTAATTTAATTTTAAGATGATTAAAATACAAGTTTTAAAGGTCAAATTCTGGGATACTGGTTGAATACAATATGCTAGCAAACTCTCCCCATCATACATTTTTCTCCTTCTTCTGGCTTAGAACATCAGCATCTATTATGTGTTCAAGTAAGTACGTCTCTGCTTAATCAGCTACTTCTATGAAGTTTATCAAGTAATGGTTAAGAATGAAGTCACCATAGTAGAAAAGAAAGATATTATAACAATGGCTTTTGTTTTTCTTGTTTTTCTGAGACGAGCTGCAGAACCCATATTCTTGGGATGCATGCTTTCTAATCATGAAAGGACCAAGGTAGTTCTGCTCCACATTTCCTCTGGATTTTCCTAATTCTGTTCTGGTTAGGAAATACTTCAGATCCTGCAACCTCTTATGTAAAAATAAAAGAATCATAAATGTATATGTATGTATGGGGAAATGCCCTGAGGCCTCAACCCTACACTAATGGAGGTTAGGAATGCTAAAAGCAGGAAAAATAGTCTTCCCCTTGGAAGAACACAGGAAATGGTCATCCACTACCAAATGGTCAGCCCTGAAAACACACATATAAGTTACACTGTGCAGACTAATTAGGCTATATTTGTGCATTTAGAAATGTATATTTATATACATATATTTTATATATACATATATATGTATATATTTACACATACATACACAACACACACACACATACATATATATATATATGCATATATGTATATGTATAACACAACAATTTATGGACAGAAAAAGAAGCCATGAATTTGAGAAATATCAAAAGGGGTAAATGGGAGGGTTGGGAGGGAAGAAATAGAAGGGGGATATGCTGTAATTATCTAATATTCTCAAAAAAATAAAATAAGTAATTTAAAAAGAAAATTTGAAAAACAAAAGAATTATCTGATGCAAGACTACCCTTTCTTTTCTGTACTTTTCTTTTTATTTTTTGACACAAGAGCTATAAAGAGAATAAAACTAAAAAGGGGGGGCGGAGAAAAACCCTCCCCACCCTCTGGGCATGGGACGTCGCTCTCTTAAAATGGGACGTCGCTCTCTTAAAATGACTTCCTGCAAACTAATAGTCATGAAAACGTGTCATTTTGTTAGTTACTCTGACAGTCTATCACAGTTATTTTCTAAGCTACTCAGAAATCAAGATGCTAAGAGACAAGCAATATTTGCTTATCTAAATATAAGAGATAGATATATTTATCCCACTCAGGTCTCTGAGGTGGTTGAAGAATAAATAGCTAGAGTCTCATAGTTAAATTTTGAGTTGTTTAGGAATCAAGAGGGTGTTCTGGATCTAAGAAGATATTTTTAAAATTATGAGGCAAGTTAGTATGAAAGCTGAGTTAGATATAGAACTTTAAACTCATGGAGATAGTTAGATAGTAGAATGTTAAAGTCAGGTGCCAAATACATATGGACTGGACATTGGGATGTATGCTAAGCCATATAACTCTTATAATTGTGGCCTATTTATTTCTGTTGTTTTGTATTGTATTTATAGTTATAAGAAAAAGAACCATTTTTTGGACTGAAAGGGAGAGCTGTTGGGGGAAAAAAGAAATACCTTAAACTAAAAAAAAAAAAAAAAAAAAAGAAGGGAAGGGAGGAGGGGGGGGGGGGGGGAGGAGGGGGGAGGGGTGGGACTGGAGGGGGGAGTAGGGAGGGGATTATGATTGAGATGTAACTTGAAGAAATAAAAAATAAATTATTAATAAAAATGACTTCCTGCTGATTTGCATCGTAGTAAACCTGTTTGGGGCCCGAACCAAAATGGAAAAATGGTTAAAAATGTTAGTACAATCCTTTTATGTTCAGTCCTTCTGTTCTCAGCTGTTTAGATGTCCTAAGGAGTTTGTAGGCAGAAGCTGATCTTGCAGGCTTTACTGAGGTTCTGGCTGGGGCATTGTGTAGAGCTGAACGGTCTTAGCGATATTGAATTGTTGTGGTTGTAGGATAACTGAATACTCTGTTATTTAGGGGAAGAGATTACAAGCTGTTAAATGGCCCTGTTTAATGGGTTTTGGAGGTTAGACCCAGGGACTTCCTACTTTTCCTTTTCTGTATCCTTCTTTCTCTCCTATGTAGGAGTGCATGGACTTGAGAAAAATGAGACATAGACATAGCACAGGAAGGACCAAGAAGAAGGGGCAGATTATTGAATATGCCCTTATACCTTTGTATATTGATACAAAATTAGTAGTATATTTGGCTAAAGTGGTATTGACCATTGTTTATTGTGCAAAAATAAGATCGTATTGGACTACATTTGTATTGATCTTTGTATATTGATACAAAATTAAGATTATAGTTGGCCACAATGGTATTGACCCTTGCATATGGACGTAATATTAAGATTGTATTGGGCTACATAGGCATTGATCTTTGTATATTGATACAAAACTAAGAGTATATTTAGCCACAATTGAATAGATCTTTGTATATTGATACAAAATTAAAGGTAACTCTTCCTAATGGTATCATACCTAGAGATACTTAAAAATAAAATGTGAAGCTCTGGCCTCTTGATACCAACCATCTAAAACTGTTTAGGATAGTTAAGAAAAACAAACTCCTAGTCATGCAAACATGTCACTTTGTTAGCTACTATGACAGTCTATCACAGATATTCTCTAAACTACTCAGTAATCAAGTTGTTAAGAGACAAGCAACATTTGCTTATCTAAATACAAGAGACGGATAGGGCATCTTCAAAAACCCCAAGAGATCTGCAGAATATGGCATTCAAAGACGTTATCTTAAATTAAGATTTTTTTTTGATATTGAGACATATCAGCTCCTGACAGCACCCCCTATTCTACTCCAAGTAGAAGATAAGCATCGAAGAATCTCCAGTGTGAGATGGTTGAATTAGTGACAAGCCTATCTCTTGGCATGTAAAAACTCCTTGCTCCAACTGCAGACAGACTGCTGTCCAAAAAGGACAAAACTTGGTAGCAGGGAAGTCGACAGCCTAGCTCTGCCAAGACAGGTTAGGTAAGTCCTTCATAATTCCTTCTCTACAATCAATGTCTGTCAGAGAAACAACCAAAAGGCTGAAGACTGATGCTGGAATGTGTGGAGAGAAAAGGGGAACTGTCCAGGTAGTCACTGGTTTGTCATTTCTTAGTATTGAAAGCTGCAGGCCCTGCACTTCCTATATAATCAGATACATTTATCCCTCTCAGGTCTCTGAGGTGGTTGAAGAATAGACAGCTAGAGTCTCATTGTTAAATTTTGAGTTGTTTAGGAATCAAGAGGGCGTTCTAGATCTAAGAAGATGGTTATAATAGTGATGCAAGTTAGTATGAAAACTAAGTCAGTTATAGAACTTTAAATTCATGGAGATGGTTAGATGGTAGAATGTTAAAGTCAGGGACCAAATATGTATGAACTGGACATTGGGAAGGTATACTGGGCCATTTAACACTCATAAATGTGGCATATTTATTTCTGTTGTTTTGTATAGTATTTACTGTTATTAGAGAAGGAACCATTTGTTGGACTGAAAGGGGAAGCTGTTGGGGGGAAGAGGGTGGAAGGGTGGGACAGGAAGAGGGAATTGGGAAGGGTTTGTGACTGAGATGTAACTTGAAGAAAAAAAAATAAAGTATTTAATAAAAAACAAAAAAAAGAAAGCTTAAATTGGGAAAAAAATCTTAAAGTCAAAAAAAAAAAAAGAGAATAAAACTAGCCCTGTGTATTTCAAAATGTTTCAATGGTATTTTATAATCCAGTTTTGCTTTTTAAAACTTAAAATAAGAAAAATGCTAAAGAAGATTGGTTGTTGGAAAAGGGAAATATAGGATAAAGTCTTGTTATTTTCTGTGCTTTCTTTCATTCTATCTCAGCAACAAATCATGACCAAATGCAACAATTACCTATTTTATGTGTAATATGCTTTTAAGGTTTCAATTCCGTTTTTTGTGACACCGGTATATTTTAATCCCATTATAGTTTGATTTGACATGTTGACCTTGAAGGCAGACATTTTGATGTGTGATGTTGGTCTTTCATTCGTACATGATAGAATAATCAAAGGAAGAACAAAACAAATGCTAGACACTGTCCTTTGAGTTATTCAGTGCTTCTTGTCTTCCGGAGTCAAACTGTTTGATGCATATATAAATGCTGCATGTATAAAAATGTGTAAAACCTGACCCCTGGTCTCAGGTACTATCAATCAAACCGAACTGTATCTGTTAGAGGTTTTAAGGAATGGATATCTTATTGACTATTTTTGCTTTGTCACATATTTCGTGGATATTCTCCTACCAGGTTTACTTCAATTCTTGTTATTATTTCGCCATCACCAGAGGTGACTGGAAGGAACAGAAAATAAGCTTTGTGTGTATTCATGAAATTCTGGGGATTAGTTACTGGAAATAAAAAGACTTATGTGAAGAGCAGGTTTTCATCCATAGGCTGAACTCTCTTAAAGATGTGCCCCGTGGTGAGCAGAATACAAAAACAGCTACAAGGCTTGCTCAGCTGTGCGGGTGTTCACAGGCTGCTTTGTAGTGATCCGTCTCTCTAAACCTTTCCTTTTCAGGAAAGGGTCTAAGGGTCATATGGGATATGATTAAAAGAAGGAAAAGACATCAAACATTTGGAGTATGAGATAAATTAGAAGTGAAATTGCAGCAATAAAAAACATGTATCTATCTTTCATGATCACAGTACTCATTCAAATTGTAATAGAAGCAACAAAATGACAGTCTGAGGCTTGGCTCAGATAAAACCAACATTTCCTCCAAACCTTTAAAAAGATAATGTATTGAATGAATTTTAAAGAATGAGGCATCTGGCAATAGTGCCTTCAATGAGCGAGGAGAAAGGGGTGTTTAGGAGAGAGAACAAAAATATTATTCTGTTGATTTAAAATGTAATTTAGCTTTTCAGAGACTCTGATGCCTGAGAAAAGACACTGTTTGCCACAGCATCTTTACCTTGAAAGACTGCCATCAGCCTTTCTTGGATTCCAAACTAGCCTAGATAATTTTCAGGCTCTCACAGGCAGAGCTTCAGTAGGAAGGAGAAGAACTTTCCTCTCAACAAATTGTGGCCATTTGACTCTAATTGTGCTGAACTAATTATTATATCTACCTTTTGAATATCCTCTTACCATAAAACAACATAATTAATGATTTTCAGACAAAATTTTACTAGGCATTTTAAGTAATGTTTCAATATAAGAAATACTTGAAAATACAGTTTTATTTTTTGTTTTTTGGGTTTTTTTTTTTGGCCTGGTAGCCAGTTTTGATGTATTGTAATAACCATGAAAGAAAATTTTAACTATCTACTTCCTTGAAAGATATGATCTTTTAAATTTGGAAAAAATGTGAAAGTTCAAAAATTCCAAATTCCATTAAAGACATATTTGAGAAAAAATAGTTAGATCTGCAAATTTTGTTTGTGTTGTTTTGTATGGCTTGAACAAAGATCAATATGTTTTTCATTCCAGATTAGGTTTATGAATGTAAACATTCTCTTGGGATAGGTTTTAAAATTTTTTATGTCTTCTTTTACAGTTTGAAAGTAACCATGTGGGACCCAATAGACAGCTTAGGGTAGAGGAAGATACTCAGCCAAACCCCAGTATCTGAGTCTCATGCACAGTTCCACATGGTGAAACTAGAATCCACTTCAACAAGTTGTTCTATGATCTCCATACACACATACAGCATGGCATTCATACATATGCATACATGCAAACACACTCATACCCAAAAAATAAGATAAATGCATAAATAAATATAATACAAACTTCAGTAATATGAAATACAGATCGTGTATTCATTGTTGTTGTAAAGATTTCTTACTTGCCACACTTAGAATCATTCAGTTTTAGCATCCCAGTGACATATACAACACAACTTTAAGTTTATTTTATGATGCATATGGTTCATCATATAGTCACAATATTAGCACTACATATCTCGATTTTACATAGAGGATTATTATTCACAGGTTCTGCTAACTTTCTAAGTTTCCTTAGGAAACATACATTTCAAAAGACTCTTGCATAATGATTAATTAGCTTAATTGATCATGTATTTGTATATAGAAATGAAATTTAAATCTACTACTTCTTTACTATATTATAAAATTTCATTCAAAGAAACATTTTATAAATTCATGGAGGCTTACCTTTAGTAACCATACTATAGCATAATATTAATTACTTAAAGTTTAACTTTTATTAGAAACTAATATGTTGTAAGATACTTTATGATCATGAGAAGTATACCTTACTGCCAATGAAGACAAAATTTCTGCTAGACTTTTATGTAATACAGTGCTTTAAATAGTTCCTCCAGTGGCTGAATTGGTGCTGTGTGGGATCAGAAAAGGGAGAGCCATTTCTTCATAAGTATCTGAGTCCGAGATTTGCCCCTCAGGTATCTCATTAATCTGGAGCAGTGTTTACTAGTGGCTTTCAGAATCATATAAAATTTTGTTGAATACTAATAAATAACTTCTGATAATAAATTCCTCTAAGTTAAAAAGATATTTTCCTAAATTAGTTGCCTTAAGAGGCAAATGTTCTTTACTTTTATTATGCCATTTTTCTCATTTGGAATTTAATGGTTCTAAGTCTGCAGATCCTTTGTGGATGCTCTTCTGTTGTCTTGGTATGCAATTTTGAATTTTATTTTGAATTTTGTTCAGAGTACTACTAAAAGTACTCACTGGGGCATAATTATCAAAGTAGAATTTTGGAAGTGAATGTAGTCAAAACAAGCTTAAGTACTGAAGGATACAAAGTATCTCATCTCTGATACTTTTTCTCCTATAAATTTAAGACCATGGCATATTACAAAAAAAAAAGCTTTTGATTTATGTCTTCAGCCAACCTGAACAATTACTATTTACATCTTAGGTGATTTCAAGTAGATATGAGGTTAATAAGCGAAAACCAGTATTTTAACTAAACAATCATTACCAAAATTTCTTATCTTTGGTTCCAAAATAAAACATTGTCAAGATTATGCAATCTATTTCAGAGGGGACTAATTTGAGGCAACGTCTTTGGAATAAATTTTCTAATTACCCTTTTTATTCAACAAATTTTAATTGATCACGTATTATGTACTAAATACTACAATAGGAATCAAACATAGAGAAATTAACAACATAGAAATTCCTGACCTCATGGGTTTTGTAAATCAATAAAAAAGGACAAAACAATGTAAGTAGCATATTAAAGGGTGATTAGCGTGATCTAGAAAAAGAAAGTAACCTCTTGTGTAGAGTTCAGTTTTAAGTGGGGTAAG
This sequence comes from Lophiomys imhausi, assembly GCA_907164525.1. Taxonomy (NCBI): domain Eukaryota; kingdom Metazoa; phylum Chordata; class Mammalia; order Rodentia; family Muridae; genus Lophiomys; species Lophiomys imhausi. Next base: position 7,762,443 of record CAJQZJ010032944.1, read on the forward strand.
CTTGCATAGGAGTAAAGATAACTAAACACTTAACCATCCCTTGCACACAGTGTTGGAGTCAACTTGTTTGAGTTTCTCAACTCCAAGAAGCTCATCCAAATGTCTGTGTCTCCTTTGACAATAACAGGTGGCCTAGTTTTGCTCTGTCTTTCCTGGACTCAATCCTTAACTAGGTTGGGAAATTGTGCTTTCTCCTACTAGTGTATTGTAATTTTTCCTGTATATCTCACTACCATGCCCAGTGACAAACCAGCCTTTTGTTTAGAACAGTTTTTCTCAACCTGTGGGTTGTGACCCTTTTGGAGATAGAAACCACTTTCACAGGTGGTCACCTAAGACCATCTGAAAACACAGATACTTAAAATATGATTCGTAGCAGTAGCACAGTTACAGTTATGAAGTAGTAATGAAAATAAAGTTAGTTTAGAATCACTACAACATGAGGAACTATGTAAAGGGTTGCAGCAACAGGAAGGTTAAGAATCACTGGTTTAGAAGGACCACATGAAAAAGGAAGACCTCAGACTTGCCAAACATGCTAGCTAGGATTTCATGCTTGTGATGAAGATTTTCATGGACATCCAGCTTAGCCTAGTGCATTCAAATGACTTGGGTCTGAAGACTCCCTAGCCACAACTGAATGCAGAGAAACGTGCCCTGCTGAGTTCAGTAAACCAAGAAAATTAGGAGACAACAATAAATTGTTGTTTTTTTCCTAAGAGTTGTTTAAGAGAATTTGTTAGGCAGTGGATATTGCAACAAATGAGCAAATATACAAGTACATGAATGAACAAATGAAGGAATAAGCAATGTTTTATGCGAATGACTGAAGGTGGTGAAGGAGCAGACCATGCAGTTGATGTGAATCCATGGCAAGAGTAGGTGAGAATTTTGATTGGATCTCCAGACACCATGTGAGCAAGCAATCCGAGGTCTACAAAAATCTTAAATGTGTTTGGAAATCAGACTTAGTATGCTTCAAACATTTTCCTCCCAAAACATCTTTTGCTTTGTTGTTGTTTTCCAGATCTGAAACATGTCTCCCCCTGACTGCTCCTTTACCTTGGGGGATTATTTATCACAGTTAGATATACATGGTTCTAGTCATTAATGAAGCAATTAGCTTTCTGCCTTGAGGAAACAAGCTAATTAATCAAAACATTCTTGCTAAGTCATATTGACCAGTACGGAATGTTCTGTAATTTATAATATAATTTTAAAAACTATCTGCATCTTAAATAGCAATAAGTATCAACTAATAAAAAGGAAATGTTTTCTGATAAGTTTCACAGTAAACAGGCTTTCAAATACATTTCAAATAATTATTCTCAATAATTATTTAGCTCTCATATAGCTCAAATGGAACTGGTAGATTACAGTAGTCAATACAGTGGTAATCTTGGCCATGTTTCTGTGACATAGAAGTTGCTCACAGAAAATTCAGTGGTACCATTAGTTGTACATTTTGTATATTCCAATCAACTACTTTTTTACGATTTCTCATAGTGATATTTGTTCAGTCACTATACTAGATATGTCTCATAGTTCACAGACAAGTCTTAAACATCATGACAATGAACATAATTTTATACAATGCTATACTGTGTTCACAGGCTGCCACATCTGTACATCAGAATGAGCTAAAACATGATAATAATGTTGTGTTCTCAACAATGGGAATCTGGGGTCTCTAGTTATGACATAATTCCCACGATTTTGATATGTAACTACAAAGCTAATAGGGCAAAAGAATGGCTCCAAACTCAGAAAAATCCTGTTAAAGGTTTTTTGTTTTTTTTTTTTATTAACTGGCTTAAGTACAGTATTGTAGCAATGGCTAAAATATTTAAGATCAAAACCTGTCATTGGAGTACACTATTGTGTGAATGCCATGTACAAATATGGTATTGTGAGATATCCACCAGAAAGGAGTACTTGTAACAGATCTAAGCAAATAGAAACTCTTTAGTAGCCAGACAAACAAACAAACAACCCCTCCCCCCCAAAAAAATAACCAAAACCAACAAAACAGAAAGCAAGGTTAGAACATTCCCAGAACTATGGACTTTGTGGGTTAGCATTTTGTTCTCATTTTGGTTGGTAGGTATTGCTGCCTACTTACTGGGATCCAAGATCTAAATGTATTACCATTATGACATCAGTTGTGTTGAGGTCTGGAGATTTGCTACATGTACTTCTGTATATGACTTCTGTACATGATTTAAGGCAAGAAATACTTAAAGAAAATGTTGATTTGTAATATTTTTGAATTTTTAATTGTTTGAGTTGTAATATAGTGTACTGTAAAACATGTCCTTAATTATAGTCATCAGAAAACATGCATGCTTACAATAAAATATTTGATAAGCATTTTCCAGTATAAATATTTTTATAAGTTTTATTTTGAACCATTATTATTGTTCATATTTAAATTATGCTTTTATTTTATAAGAAGGAACTCTATACCTACTATCATTTGGATACTTTTAAATTTTAAGCTTACTGCTAGTGATTATGAATGGATAAATAATGTTTTGATCAAAATATTAAATATGACATATTTTGATACAATGTTTTTTGAAGTGTCTGAAAAAGCATTGTATTTAAAATTTTTTATTTCATTAATATGTAGGACACGTACCATCCAAATCATACCTCTAATCAATTTTATACGAATTGTATATAGAACTAATAGACAGTCAAGAAAACTTTCATTGACTGTTGAAATAGTGATTCAGTATCCTTCCTGTTTGTCCAGGCATAGGAACGGGATGAGCATATGAAATAAGTTTAGCACTCTGAAGTCCTGTCATTGTTCCTGCATACCAACCTAAGGGATATGTTTCTATCTATGATATAATATGAGAAAATTAGATGAGCCCTACTCCATTAAAACCCAAAGGGTGAATTGGAAACAGAGTTGACATTTGTAAAAAGAAGTGAAAGATGTAAAGGTTTATTAATATTTTAACTTGAGCTGATAATCCCTCATTTCCCTTTGCTGAAGATGAGGCTAAGACCATCATTGACTACTGAGATTTTTCTAATGCCCAAATTGATTTCTGGGGTGTTTCTTTTGAAATTTGAATAATCTTTGAAGCAACAAAATCCAGCACCAGGCCTCAAGGCCTTCTAGGTTTTAGCCTACTGCCCCACGGCATTAACGAATGGGCTTCAGACCACTGGGTTGGCAATCATCAAAGGGAAACCAGTGATCTCTGCATAGCTGGAAGTTTATGCTCTCCACTGCTAGGAAACACTTTCATACTCACTATTTTATGAATTTCCCAACTCTTGTTTCTACCCTTATTATTGGAAGTTTCACATTCGGTCATGAATGTTGATTCTTGTCCTTAAATCTCTTGAATTGTTTTTTCTCCAATTTCCGTCTTTTACTTAGTGTTCTACTTGGTATAGATTTTCTTTCTTTGCCTTTTAGTTTTCAGAGAAGAATTGCATTATGATGTTTTATTTAATACACCTTCACATCTTCAGATATTTTATAGAAGTCACATCATTTAGTCTTCCTTGGCCTCTTTATCAAAATCTGACGTCAAAATTTTAATGTTCCCAATTGTCTTGTCTACTTAAATTTTCTTCACACCTTTCACAATCTCATAAATACTATTTAACAAATTTTTTCATGATCTGTGTCCCACTTCTTTAATATTTATTTTGTTAAGTTCTACATCTCCAGCAATTAGCATCATCCCTGGCATCTCTATGAGGTGAATAATATTGAATAATAATTATATTTAATGGACTAATAAAAACCAACAGTATCCAAGGCTAAGGTGAAAATTTCAGCTACATACTAAAAAACCAGCATGACTATTGTTTTTTTAAGTAATAAAAGTTTGATTTGGAAATATATTGACGTGGCTGATAATAGTAAAGTAGGATAAGTTGAATTTACATATGATATAAAAGCATGCTTTGAAATTCAAAGCAAAAGAGGTTCATTTAGATAATGAATCTAACATTAATAATAAAACCATGGTTTCTCCCTTAGAAACACAAAATGAAACCTTTTCTCTTTACATTTCATTTATTTTGGATAACAGAGGGAGATAAAAATACAAATGAAAGTTTACAAATGTTGAAAACAAAAGAGGTAACACTGAAAATTTTCATAGATGATATGCAAAATAATTAAGCATTGAAAAATAATTCTCAGAATCTAGAAAAGAATTTAAGGTTTATAATTCTAAAATAAATGAAAATTTCAATCAAAATATACTGAGTTAATAGATGTAATCAAATGGTTTCTAAAATGTATATGACAAAGTGAGTGAACAATAATTGGAAATGGCACACATGAGGAAAATGAATATGTTAGAGCAGTTTTCTCCACCATAAATCATGGAAGGGATGTGATATAGTAATTGATGTAATGTGATGGAAGGTGGTGTTGACAGAGAGAGAAGAGAGAGTGTGTCTGAGATTAATGGAGAATAAATGGCTCCTAAACCAAAACACTTCTCTGCCTAACCTGATAATGATTAAAGTAAGTATTTGTTAATACAGAAAGAATCATCTCCTTAATAAGCGATACTGGATAAAAAAATTATCAATGAGTATATTTTTAGTGTATTGTCAGCTTCAGTTTCCAACTAATTTTCTAAAATTCTTAAGTTTACTGATCTCTATTATTGTCTAGCTTCCTTTTATTTTATTTTTTTTTCTTGGTCATTTAGGTTCTTGTTTTTTACTTTGGTACAGTTTGAGAAGTAATTGTAAACAAATATTCTGATTATTTGTCAATATTTAAATGGATTTAAACTGACTACATACTGCATGAAAAGATAAATATATATATCTTTTAAAAATAATCAGGAGTTTCTGTTTCCTTCACAAATTTTACACCGGAAGAAGCCACTTTATACCCTCACTACATAGTGGCCAGACACTAATTTTTTAGAGGTGGTGATGAAAAGAAAGCTTCATGATTCTTTTAATATTTATCTTCATCTTAAAAACAACAACATGGTATTATTTCACTTGAGAAGCCATACCCAGAAACTGAACATAATAAATGCTTCTGTGTGCACATATGGCTATAGCAAGAAAATTCTCTGTCAATATTGGAACCTTAGCTTTATTCGTGAATTAAAAGATACTATTCTCATATTATGCAGTGTTGAAAATATACAAAGCGACCATTACTGTTTTTATAGAGATTTTTCTCAAGAAATCTATTTTCTCCAGTTCCAGAACCCCACTTACTATGCATCATTAATATTCATATAATAGAGTGTTTTTGCGCTTTCGGTACCGTAAAAGCATGATGATGGGGGACAGAAGAATCCTCAGCCTTCAACAGTGATTATTGGGAGTGCATCCTGGCCCAGGGGCATGGTTGCCATGGCAACGCTACTGATCTGCCAAGGCTGTTTCTCACTGTGGGTGGAAAGCAGCTCCTCTGCCAGCAACTATGTGGGATTCTGGCAGCTGGAGAGAATACTGAAATGATGTGCTGCTTCTCCATATGCAAATTCAAAGAGACTTCTTTAAATGCAGTAGGCAACTCCGCTTAGACTCATAGGAAGAATGGTTTTGATTAGGACTCAGTCCCTTACAAGTTCAATATGTCCCTAGTGAGACACTGAAGGATTTTAATTTGAACAAAAGATTTGCAGAGGGTAAACACTCTTAGATTAAAATTTTCTACTGGGAGCATGCAGAATTGGAAGCTTACAGGAATTTGTATTTGTCACCAATGGTAATATAATTCTGAGTAATTTATATGGCAGTGTTTAAACAGGGAGTAAGGATATATCTCAGTGCCTTTTGGACACTAAACTATTTTGGAAATGTGTATTAACTCAGAGTCACTGGCTTTAGTTAACTCTAGTATTAGAGTTTATCTTATATGTTAATAAACTTGAAAGCCACTGGTAATTTAATATTGCAATTAATGTGTTCTCCTATGAGCACATGATTTCTTCTTGAGGAGATGGAACCTGGCATAGAAGGTAATGTTGGCCATATACAGAACAGTAGGAGAACATGAGCCAAATACAAGGTAGCTCTACACTGGGAATAAAATTAAGTAGAAGTTCTAACTGACAGTTTTGGTAATGATGTTTATGCTTTTATTTTATCTGCTCTTGAGTTACTCTAATTTCCTATTTCATTCACCTGTGCATTCAATGTTCTAGAATAAAGCAAAGGTGATGGCATTAAGTATTTAGAATCTTCTCTCTGTGTTTGAACTTAGGAGATGAATGCATTGAGGACGAGAATTGGTTTTGACATTTCAGACAGTCTGCAGTGGAATCTTTCCACAACTGTATCAAATACTTCGAGAAAGGAACTACAAAACTGGGTTAAGTCATTGGGGTCATTTGGTAAACTTGACAGATTAGAAGGTTCTTACTTTTTTAGTATTAAAGTTACTTGTTTAACCCCTTTCATTTTTTAGTAATTACTGAAAATGGAATCACAGAATATTGAAAGGGAACAGTGTATATTTTTTTCTTCCACCTTGTTACTCTCTACCCAAAACAGGGCTCAATGACATTCAGATACTACAGATACTGGTCTCAGCCATCTGTTGGTGATTTTTTTTTCTACTATATGAAGCTTCAAGCTGTTTTAACCTCTTCTACTTCCCCACATCGTGTGTGTGTGTGTGTGTGTGTGTGTGTGTGTGTAGAAAAAATGTTTAGGAAGTGATTTTTACTTCAAAAGAAATAGCAATAAAACTGAGGAGATACTCAGGCTTCTGTTTAAACTTCTGAGGAGATGATATGGGCTATGATTCTCAAGTCCTGATGAATGAGCAATATCCAAATAATAGACAAAATAACAAATGATAGTTCATTCTCCAAGCTTAAAGTCACTTCTCACAGGAACTTTTAAGTCTCTTGTTTATATTCTATTGCTTGTAAATATAACTATGAGGTTCATAAAGATCAAGGATCTGCAACCAAAAATACTGCAATCTGAAAGCCAAAATACTCCCAAATATGTAACTTTTTCAGCCCTGATACAGTGCTTCAAGCAGAAGGCCTGACAACTAACTTCATATGACAGGCCATAACTAGAATTCAGACCTATTAAAATATTATAAAATTACCTTCAGGGAAAATACATAGAGTGTAAATGGAACAAATGAAGTTTATGCTGAAGTATCACTTCCATTCTCAAATTGAATTATGTCTAATGACAGCAGCTTACGTCTATGGAGCTTTTGTCACAAGGGTACTATTTTATATATTCTCATAGAACAGTATGAGGCCATTTTCTTATTTTAATCATTTTATGCATGATGAAATAAAAATAATGAATCTGTTAAAAATCACAGAAATGAGATTAGTATTATGCCCTCCCTGCTTTCTGTTTTCTACTGTGTCTACGTCTTTCTCATTTATTTTTAACTAAAATCTATAAATAAAATTTTTCATTATGAGTCACTATATAAAGAACACACATATATGAACTCAGAATTCTCCTTTAATTCCTTTAATATTTGGACTGTGTTCAAATACTCTTTTTCTTCTCTACTTTTGGATTCTGTAGATCAAAATTCAGGTAGTTGAGTTTGTAATGTATTACAGATTTCAAATAATCTGAAAAATGCATAGATAGTTCAAAGACATAGATATTACTTAAGTAAAATTTTTAAAAAGTATGAAACATGAGAGCAAAGAACTGAAAACAGAATGATGTGCATGCTTGTGTGGTGGTTTATAATTAGTCTGGTTAGAAGAGAAGGACTTCTGTTGGAATTCTGGATGATGTAAGCATCCACCTGACTGTGGAGAACAAATTGGCACAATGGATTTCATCCTTATTCTTTCCAGGATGCTCTAGGACTTGACTGAACGTGGTTCCTCCAGGATCTATTAGTACTAATACTATTTCCTACTTTAGTGTTGAGGTCATAGAAACGTTTTACCAACATGAATAAATAACATGGATTTTTCCTTTTGTTTGTTTTCCTGTTGCTTATCTACAGGGTGTTTTGAGTGCTGTATTAAATGCCTGGGAGGTATTCCCTATGCTTCTCTGATCGCCACCATCCTGCTGTATGCAGGTGTTGCCCTGTTCTGTGGCTGTGGTCATGAAGCCCTTTCTGGAACAGTCAACATTCTGCAGACCTACTTTGAGATGGCAAGGACTGCTGGAGACACACTGGATGTTTTCACCATGTAAGTCACTTTCTGTCCACATTTTGTGGGTTGCATATTTTGTTTACATTCATATTTTTCCCTAAATAAATAGATGTCTACCTAAGTAAGGTAATGATGAGTGAAAAAAAAACTTCATGAGACAAACATGACTCAGAAAAGCATGGATATGTCAACAAAGACATAGTACTTTGCATAAAATATGAGACCAAACTAATAGAGGCTTCACCAAGACTTTTATATGAATTAAATTACCACTAAGCAGGGAAGTTTGGCCTTGCTCTTCAATTTTGAGCCTAGGCTCTTCTTTTAAAAAAAGCAGTGAAAAGACAGAGGCAGACACAAATCTTGGCTTGGATGTTAATTCTAGGAAACTCATAAAATTCTAAGTGGAATTAGATATTTCAAATTTTTAACTCAGCCATACATATGATATTACTATACTTTCTTTACCTCGCAGAAGATATTGTAAATGTTAATGGTTCTTGTGGTCTTCTGTGAGATAAAACTTAAATATTGAGCAGGTTTTCTGAAAATATCAATTATGTTTTCGATCCCCTAAAATGTAAAGTACTATGATTACAAAATTTTGATGATGTTTAAGTGACATATTTTTATAAACATAAGCAGTCGAAATGAAAGTCACTTGTTCTGTTTTTCAGACTTTTACTGTTTAACATTATAGAGAACAAATGTTTGGGATTTGCTTACAGGAGGATTCATTTTCAAATAAGCTGTTAATTCTCATCATCTATTGGGTGATTTCATGGGCAAGCAGAGAAATTACTTATTAATGCAAGTTTATTTTTAAAATACAAACTGTTTGTCCCTCAAACCATTAGTGTTTGTTAGCCTTGAAACTGCTTATATTTATTTCATGCTGCTTAGATTTATGGGTTTGAAATATTCATGTGGTTTTTTTTTCTTCCTAAAATCTTGTTGTCCTTACTGAATGCTCACACTTTCTGGAGTCATATTATTTACATTTTCAAATATCAGTTGTTATCAATTTAGTTATGGTACCATTACTCTTTCCTCACACCCTTCTAAGTAAGTAATCTACTGCAATTCTGATTTATCCCTTTCAGTTCCTATGATCTTGATATCATTAGAAACTCCTTTGTAGAAGAAAACTATCCTTTAACTAATATCAAAAGTATACATTATTAAGAGCCAAGTGCAATGGCTATCACCTTTAATTCCAGAACTTGGGAGGAAGAGGCAGGTGGATCTCTGTGAGTTTCAGACTAGCTTGTTCTACATAGCAAGTTCCAGAGTTACATAGAAGATCCAGTCTCAAAAACAGTATACAATATTGCTACATTTCTTTATTCTTCATAAACTATAAGCAGATTGTTTCAATAATATTTTCATACATTATATCACTAGGGTAATTAAAGTTAATAATTTTCTGAGAAAATTAGGAGAACTGAGTTGAACATAGCTCTCTTGTAATAGAACCACAATTCTTTACTCTGAGAGTTGAAGGAAGAAACAAAAGAAGAAACTACATAAATTAAAAAAAAGATATTTAGCTTTTATATTTATCTGAAATATTTAAAGATTTTAAACATGGATAAATTCTAATCAGTGAAAATGAAATAAAGAAAGGGAAGCCTATAATCCTTCACAAAGAGTGGTTAGAAAAAGAGGGGTTACTGAAGCAGTGAGATCAGCCTATTTCGGCAGTGAGGTTCTATGAGCTCAGCTATCCATGAGCTGCGGTAAGAAGAATCTCAAGTTCAAAATCCTACCTGGATTACAGAGTAATTTCAATGCCAGTCTGGGAAAATTGGTATGAGTCTTTCTCAATATTGAAAACATGAATAGAAATGAGAGAGCTCAGTGGCAGAATAGTTGTTTCACTTGTGTTCTATGTATGAGAGCTTTATCTAGTATGTATGAGGTTCAGTCCTTAGTACTGAAAAACAAAGAAAATTATTCTTAAAAACTACAGTCCATAAATCTGAGGAATTATTGTCCCCAAAACTTGAAAATGAATACTTAATATCAAGTTAAAATTTGTCTATTTCATATTGCAATCTATTTCACAAATCCTTTATATAGTAGGATTATTCATTTAATTGGATAATAAATATATATTCCTTTAATTTCTTAATTGTCACAGAATTAAACATTAGTAAACATAAATCCAAAACTTGATAGCAATCGGCATCTTAGATTTAAATTTCCAGAATCATTCTTGTTTATAACTCAAACTCATCATATGGAATGTAATTAAACTATTATAAAATGCAACTGGGTAAGCAGGGCACAGTGGCCAACACCTTTAAGACCAGCATTCAGGAGGCAAAGGCAGGCTGATCACTATGAATTCCAGGCCAGCCTGGTCTACATAGGGATTTCCAGGACAGCTAGGGTTACATAGTGAGACCATGTTTTGAGGGGATGAGGAGGGGAAGACAGAAAGACAGAAAGAAAGAAAGAAAGAGAGAGAGAAAGAAAGAAAGAAAGAAAGAAAGAAAGAAAGAAAGAAAGAAAGAAAGAAAGAAAGAAAGAAAGAGAAAGGAAGAAAGAAGGAAAGAAGGAAGGAAGGGAAGGGAAGGGAAGGAAGGAAAGAAACTAAGAAAGAAAGAAGAAAAGGAATTCAATGTGATATTGCTAGTTAGTTCAGGAGGATTTTAGTAAGATGATTTCATGGTTATATTTTAATGTGATAAAACTGACATTTTCTTTTTAGTTGTATCTCAGCCTACCCTGGACAAAATATGTTCTCACTGTTCATTATTTTAAGCTACCACAGATGTCCTTGAAATCCACAGTTCTCTATATTTAGTCAGCATTCAAATTACTTTATTGAGTTATAGCACATAAAGTTTGGAAGGAGTCATAAGTCTAATAAATGACTATATATTTATTAACAATTAATATGTATACTAACAATTAATAAAGCTATGAATTTGACACTTAGAAAATTTTAAAATATCACAGATATGTACTCAAGCTCTGAGGATGCTATCTGTGGGAGCTTAGGAAATGGAACTTAAAAGAAACTTTAGATTATATATTTTTATAGTTTTACATTTGATCTGTTATATGAGAAGTTAAATGTAAGACCAATAAAATATGTTTGAATGATAAGAACAGGATATTGGCTGGGGAAATCCAAACTACTTCTTTCTTCATAGTAACAATTCTTTAAATTCATTATATAGGGCTCAAGGAGCTTTCAAATGGATTAAATTCCTCTCCTTGTCAAAAACAAATAAACAAACAAATCAAAACAAACAAACAACAAACAGTCTCTCCCTCCAAAAAGCATATGGAAACAGTAAAAGTTTGTATCATCAAACTCTCAGTGTAATGAATAAGAACTGATAAATTAGCCCTCATATGACTGCTGAACTGGGGTGGGGGACTGTAATGTAGGGACACTCCACTCCAGAGGAGTGAGATGGAAGGAACAGGGGGTAGAGGGTGGGAGGGCGGGACTGGGAGGGATGGAAAGAGGACACTGTGATGGAGATGTAACCTGAAGCAATAAATAAATATAAAAAAGAAAAAGAAAAAAAAAAGAACTGATAAATTCTTAAATGATGTAAAGATGTCAGGGTTGTGGAGATCACCCTCAGCAGGGCTGTCTACAGAGATGGGGATGTCAGAGGGAACAGGAAAAGTACATGAGAAACAGAGGATGCAAAATAAGAACTGTATGGCAGCAGGGACAAATATTATGCTTATGGCGATATGTCTTGCTCATAAGTAAGTTGTTGAAAATAACATGGAGGAGAATGACCTTAGAGAAAGCATGTAACCAATTTTAGTGTTTTACAAATTCTAACTTCATGAATTAAGTCTCCTGCATCAAATAATTAAAAAGGAAAAGAGATCTGTTTATTTGGATGAGTGAGTCAAAAGATAAATGTAAAAGCAATATCTGAAGACCCATGATTTCCACTCGTGTTTTTCAGGGTCTGAGACATTATTCTCTTCTATATACTCACATTCATTTATCTTCTTCCTCTCCCTCTCCCTCCCCTCCCTTCCCCCTTTCTCTCCCCTCCATTATTTTTCCCATCCCCTCTCTCCCTTCTGTCCCTACTTTTCTCCCTTATTTCTCTCCTCACTTGCTAAATACATACAAGTATCTAAACATAATCCAGAACTCTAACACTAAAGGGCAAACTATGAAAGGCATGTAGCCATGAAATGTAACCATTGTATCTTACTAGTCATCTTCCTAGCGTGAAATTTTACTTCTCGCAGATAAGTCTGCAGTTTCCTTTCTTCTACATTATATTTCAGACATTTTAAATTATGAATACTATCATCTGTGTATTCTACATCCTAACTTCTCAATTAATGTTACCTGCTATGTAGTTTATCAAGGAAAGAAGAGAATGAATTTCTAATAGTTTTCTGATCTGTTGGTAGAATTTTTAACATCTCTGTCTATCATTACTAGTTGGCTTCTCAGAAGTGTCTCAGCTATTTATATGCCAATTTTGTTTTTCAAATCCAGATCATGTGCTGGTTTCAAACTTATGATGTTATAACTTAACTTTTCCCATTATTACTCCAATTCAACAATATCTACATATTAACACAACCACTTGGGCTCACTCATCCTAGAAATGACTTGATGTCTGCCGTATGATGAAGAGGAACTTCTAATTTATGAATCAGATTCTCTTACCTGTGAGGGATTTTGACAGTGTGCTAATGCTATGTTCTTTAATCATCATTTGAAAAAGCAAGCAAGAGGAGGCTAAGTATTTTACGACTGTACAACAAGTTTATACAGACAATGGAGAAATATGGAGACTGGTCAAAAATTGACTACCAAAAGGTGACCAAAACAACTAATTTGCTTAGTAATTTTTGCCTCTTAAATAAATATCCTGAGGTTTGGTCACATTCTAGCTTTTACTCTTGAATAATACTTTCTATATAATTTACTTCTTAAGAGTTGTGTTTGATTTTTAAAATAACAATAAGTGTTCAAGATTTGACAACATTGATTTCCAGACAGAATGCATTTTATTTTAAAAGTATTTTAGCTCCAATTTTATATTAATGTATCAAAATTAGTTTACCAGATTATGAATTATTTAATACTTTAAAACAAAGTAAGCAGTAACTTAGATTCACTGATTTTACTCACAACATTATAAATTTATAGAGTCTACATCTTTTTGTTGTTCATTTTTATTCTTTGAGAATTAAGGAAATGTAAAACAGCTATCAATATCTTTTTTTTCTTTTTTTTTTAAGATTTATTTATTATGTATACAGTGTTCTGTCTGCAGGTATATCTGCAGGCCAGAAGAGGGCACCAGATTTCATTATGGATGGTTGTGAGCCACCATGTGGTTGCTGGGAATTGAACTCATGACCTCTGGAAGAGCAGCTAGTGCTCTTAACCGCTGAGCCATCTCTCCAGCCCATATTGTACATTTCTTAAACTGCTGTTAGTACTGTAATAGTTCAGCTATCAATATCTTAATGGTTTGAAGTAAGTATGTCTACTTACTAAGTAAGTAAGGCAAGACAAAGGCTTAGAAACCATGCTAGTCAGGAGCCTTTGGGCTAATAATACCCAGAGAGTCTCAGGAAAGCATCTGTATGGGCTTGTGTGTCAGAAGGCTTTGTAAGTGTCACCTGTAAGCACACTCTTTTCCAAAAACACTCACTATGTTTTTTTCACTCACTATTTTACCCACAAATTCTACCTATGCCAATTTCTTTACCAAACACACACAGGTAAGCTGATCGCTCATTAACAATATTGTTTTTTTTTTTAGTCTCATTATGGAAAAATATAAATCACCTATCTGACAGCAGCAACACATGTTTTAACATATGTGCTGTTTATAATTTTATTAAAATAAATTCTATATAACCTCCGTAAAGATGAGGTTTTTGCTGAACAGCATGTAGTCTAAATAGACAAAGATTACGTAAGCCTCAGAGTCTCTACAGAAACACAGAGCTGTATATTCCAATAATAAAGCTTTATATAGCAAGATCATATATAATTCAGCTGGAATAAAATGAGATTTTGAAAAACAAACAAAAACAAACCATACTAGTCTGTAAACTTTCTCTACTCATCTACACTATTGAAGTTGAACTAAATATTTTTGCCTTGTACTTACAATAATGTTTCAAAATCAAGCAAATCAGAGATGGTGTGAGATTACTGATTTGTCTTGGGAATCAGAGTGCACTTTAAGTCATAGTTAAAACGTGTTTGACAAAATCTTATTGAATTGAAAAGTTCTGAGATAACAATTGAATAATGTGCCTTTTTCCTAAGCATTTTTTTCAGGCTTCTAATCCTTTAGAATTTTTTTAATCAGAATTTTTTTCTTAAAACTAAGAAATTAATTATTTCACAGTTTCATATGTCAAAAATCCAAAGCAGGTCTTACGAGGTTTACTGCAATGGACTGAAATCAAGATGTTGGCAAAACTGTGTTCCATCTGGAATCTCTGGAGTTGATCCATCTTACAAAAGCCACCTGCATTCTTGGCTCCTTGTCCCTTTCCATCTTCAAAGCCAGCCATGTGGCATCCTGAAATCTCTCTGAATTTTATAGTGACACTCTTACATAGTTCATTTTGAAGATCTGCACAATTACCTTGAACCCACCTATTTATTCCAGGATAATTTTCCTATCTGGAGATCATTAACCACATCTCCAAAGTCCCTTTGATCATACAAAGTGACTTGAGCATTTGCTGGGAAGTAGGATGTAGACACCTTTGGAAGCCATCATTCTTCGCACCATGATTACAAGTAGGGGATTGGGGAAATGAGTCTCCATATTGTAGAATGTGCCATAACTTTTAAAAGCTCTGAAAAATATGTTGTATTTAAAATAGCCATAATGCATATTCTAAAGCATAAGTTTTCAAAATAATGGAATTAAACTTTATGTAAGAAATTGAAAGAATTGAAAGGATGAACATTGATAATCCTGTTTTTCTTTTTCCCCATTTTACATTAAAGCTTATGTTATTTTAATTGGTTAGACAGTTTTACTAACACACATTGAGAAATTTGAAAGGACTTGAAAGGATTTACAAGGAGATAAAATATCTGAGAAGTGGAATATTATAGATTGTCATTTTGTAATTGAAAGAAATGGAATCAAGCTTAGCATGGTGGCACACACCTTTAATCCCAGCACTAGGGAGGTAGAGGCAGGCAGATCTCTGTGAGTTTCAGGCCAGTCTGGTCTACAAAACAAGTTCAGGACAGTTGGGGCTATTACACAGAGAAACCCTGTCTCAAAAAAAAAAAGAAAGAGAGAGAGAGAAAGAAAGAAAGAAAGAAAGAAAGAAAGAAAGAAAGAAAGAAAGA
>CAJQZJ010032944.1:7777917-7793632 GCA_907164525.1 Lophiomys imhausi
AGAAAGAAAGAAAGAAAGAAAGAAAGAAAGAAAGAAAGAAAGAAAGAAAGAAAGAAAGAAAGGAGGAAGGAAGAACATAATGGGTTTGGTTTGTATCTTTGTAAATACAGAGCCAAAACAAGTCCAGATAAGAAATAAGAAAGCAAAGAAATATTCATAACCTGTAGCAGGTAAAGAGAACATGATATCTATCTCCATGTCAATGTCCTTCCTTATGATTTTTTTCAGATGGTCTATATATAGTATATATGCATATACTTCATAAACATATAATATACTAAGTGGGTACATTCTTAAGCATATTCAATTCAAGATGTACTGAGGATGCTCCCTTAAGGTCATAGTTCAAGAAGGACAGGTGATGTACAGGAGAACTCCTAGATACAGTTTTGTTTGTATTAAATGTGAAGCAAAGGAATATCTTAGGAAATAATTAGTATCCTTTTTCCTGACAAGATTTTAGCTTCAGCCAAGAAAAAAAGGGATATTGGAAGGTATATTAACATAGATATTTGCCTTTAAACATACCTTCCTTACTTATCTGCCAACATTAATTTCAGAATTTATTCAAAAGAATTGAAATCAGAATTCCAAGGAAATAGCTGGGCTACATGTTCATTGCATCGACTTTCACAGGCCAGGATGTAACACAGCTTAAACATCCAAAAATGGATATCTAGGTTTAAAAAAGTAGTAGTTTGGGTGAGGAATCAGAAGTATGCAGGACACTTTTATGTTCATTGTCAATAGACAAATATCTTTCAGAAAGTAATATTTGAGCAGAAATTCAAATTATAAAATAAAACAAAGCTAGAAAGTTAAAAAAAAAAGTAGTATATAGCCAGTGAACCTCTATTGACTATTAGAAAATAAATCTGGACATGTGCTAAGAAGTGGATGAATTGCAAAAACTTCATGTTAAGTGAAACAAGAAACTACTCACCACAAGAACAGTGATTAGACTAGATATCTAGCATAGTTCATCTCATAGAAAAAAAAGTAGAATTCTGATTGAAAGAAGCTGTGTTGGATGGTCAGACTAAATTTGAGTTATTGTTCAATAGTATGAGGTTTCAGTCATGTGAATTAAAAAGTGCCAGCAGTCTTCTGTGCAACATGTAGCATTTATAATTAACCATACCACAATGGACATATAAGTCTAGTAAGAGAATATGTCATGTTCATTTTACTGCAATAAATGTTATTAAATATTATTTTTATGGATCACACCTGTCAATGCTTCAAAGTAGCTTTCCTGTAATTTTGAAAATTAGTGAGGTAGGGTTATTTCCTGAAACCAGAAGAGCAGCAAATGGAAAAGCAACCTCCAATTTTCTATACCAAAGACTTCCGCCCTTATGTCCTGATCAATAATGTATGGAACTCGGGTGATTAGGAAGCAGTAGCTATTTCCTGCTTTTGGAAGTTGTCTCTTTCCATATCAGAAGTGATATTATATACTCTAGTATTACTGTTAAATCAATGCAAGTAAGTGACTTGCAATCCATAAATGGGTTGAACAATGCCAAAATTAGTCATACACAGGCTTCAAATTTAGATTTAAAAAATGTATGTTTCCTGATGTTGCCATAAAAACAATAACTTTGTGGCTTAAAATGTAGGAAAGAAACTGTGGGTGAATGTGGAGAACTTATTTAGCAAGTACAAGGAGACACCTAGCTCAATCCTTAGCACTAAAGAAAAAAAAAAGAAAGAGAAAAAGGAGAAGGACAGATAAACTATATATATTCTCTCATATTGGAAAGTTCATGAGTCTGGAATAAAGTTGTCATCAGGGGAGGACTCTTGTCCAAGACTCTACAGAAGGTTCAGCAATTTATATCTTCCAGGCACTGGCTTGAAACCACATCATTCCAATGTGCCTCCATGTAAGGAGTGTTTCTCCTCTTTTAAAAATTAAGTGGAAATCTTATTAGGTCAAATCATAAAAATCTTAATTATGAAGAAGACTGGAAATTATAATGAAGATGTATAATTTTGCTGAAAGTGTTGCAAATCTATTCCATAGTCATCAAATCTATCCTCCAGGTACTTCAATATTGATGTTGTAAAGGGTAGAATGTCATATCCATATGACATATAAAACATACAGTTAATACATTCCAAATATTTTACTTGATCCATTCCTCAGGTTAAGTGACAGATAGCACTGATTTAGTGTTATCTGCATGCCTGCACTTTATTGACATATTGTACAACTCTGACCTCACTGAGTGTAAACTACTCATTGATAATGACAGTGCATGAAAATAAGTCCCAATAGAATATTCTTCAACTATGGGACACAACTATGATTATAAATATTTCTGTGATTTAAAAAATACTATATGGAACACAAGTACAGAGTGAATTGTTTTGAAATAATGAACAGTAAATAGAAACTTATTTCATAAACATACTAATTCTTCTTTCTAAATTTAATGAACACTGATCTCATAAATACTGAACTACAGGATGAAAGCATATCATTTACCATCTATCCTCTATCATCTATCGTTCCCTGTTCATCTCTTGTTATCATGTATGCATCATTTCTCTGTGTGAGTATGTTTATATTTCCTAAATATAACTTTAGCATGGATTTTTTTTACAATATTTTTACCAACTATGACAAAGGGAAATTACTGTTTTGAACCTCTCAGGAATTGTGCTGTGGTGATTTCTGGCTCATTTCTATTTAATATTTATTTGTGATTCTACCAAAAAAAGTTTACTTGTCACTTATGTGAAAAATTCTCTTCCTTTTTATTATTGGTACTATTATTTTGGAAAAATATTAATGATATTATATGATAGATGTTAAATAAAATGCACTTAAAAACTAGTGTAATGACCAAGGATGAAATTTATGTGTTTATGAAGAACTAATAAATAACTCCAAAACATTCATTATCTTTTAATATATCCAAAAGGTTCAATGTCTTATCCATATGTATATGCATTTAGATATATATATCCATACATATACATATATATGCATTTGATCACTTTACCTATGATTACCCCACTTATCAAATGAATTTAAGCAATATCTTAATTATCTAAGTTAAAACTTCATTAATGCGAACAGAGAACAAGGGGACTGCAGAGAAAAAGAAGAAGTCTACATACAGAAAAGCCTTTTTTGACCGATATTAAAAATGGCAGAAGAAAATTTATAGCAAACATTAGGAATATAAAACATCAGTGTTTTGTAATCCATCTACTATTTATGAACAACAGTGTTCTTTTACTTTAATTTTATTATCAAATACTTCATCTAATATAGTGTTCCAAGTCAGTCTATCATACATTTCTTCCTCTGAAGTCTTTCTATTTTCCTCTACCTTTCCCTCTGAACTTCATGCACTCTCCCTCTTGACTTTTTAAATTTAATACTCACTGAGTTCATTTAGTACTTCCTCCAGGTGCACGGGTATGGGACCATATACTGAAGCCTGGGCAGCCTCTCAGGGATCACATCCCTGCAGAAAATTAACTCCCCCTCTCCCAGTAACCATCAACTGCCATTTGTTACTCCTTGAGCCATGCTGAGATTTTGGATACTTGATTTTGCGCATATTATCTGCTTTCATTTCAAAAGATCCAGGAACACATGAGGATCAGTTTTTGAAAACAAATGACAAAAGTCTTTGAAATAAATCACCTTGCTTCTTGATTTTCTTTTTTGTCCCCAGGATTGACATCTTTAAATATGTGATCTATGGCATTGCGGCTGCTTTCTTTGTCTATGGCATTTTACTGATGGTGGAAGGTTTCTTTACTACTGGGGCCATCAAAGATCTCTATGGGGACTTCAAAATCACCACCTGTGGCAGATGTGTGAGCGCCTGGGTATGTCATTTCTCTGTGCTCAGCATGTAATGTAGGTTGATGTCAATATCACACAGATGTTTGTACTCATCTGAAGAGAGTTAAAACATTCTTTAATGCAGTACCAGTCCCTTCAATGATGGCAATCCTAAAACTTCATAATATGATTTCCAAATTAAGGGCATTTGTTGTGAAATACTGGTTTTTAATTCTCAAATCATATGCACTGTAACTAGTTTTGTTTGTATGGGAAGCAATATGTATTTATTTATTGTTATTTATTTTAAGAAACCTTAGGTTACCATACAGAATAATAGAAAATCCTTCCCCTAATCTATAGAAAGTACATATGCATGTAAAATTCTGTCTCTCCTCTTTTTTTAAATCATGTTATTTGAAAATTCTTATTTTAAAAATTTACTGTTATATTGTATCTACTTTTTTGAAATTTATTTATTTATTGCTTCAGGTTACATCTCCATCACAGTGTCCTCTTTCCACCCCCACCATTCCTGCCCTCCCACCCTCTACCCCCTAACCCTTCCATCCCACTCCTCTGGAGTGGAGTGTCCCTACATAACAGTCCCCCGCCCCAGTTCAGCAGTCATATGAGGGCCAAGAGCCTCCTCATACACTGGGGGCCTCTTAAACACATCTGTTAAGCTATACATTTGAGAGTAACTATATCATAAAATTTGTTTTTATAAATTTATTAATGGTCTTAAATCTTTATTGATGAGATATTTAGTGATAAGTCAAATCTATTTTCATAGCATAGAACTAAAGCACATATCTACTAATGCGTGAGCATAATAAAAATCAAATGTGATATAATTGATGGTGGTGTTGCATGTTTTACACAGAATAGTTTTCTGACAAGTCCTTGAAGCACCCATCCTTGCCTGGTCTTTCTTTCTATTTTGTCATGCCATAAAAGAACAGGTATTTAATTTCAGCAAAGAAGTCATAAAATGTAAGTGATCTGTAATAAGGATTGATAAATTAGTTCTGTCTCACAGAAAAATTAAACATACTTGTTAGCAGTAAACCTTTATACTGAACAGTGTGTAACAGATTCTAAGATTGAGTTGTGGACATCTATTTATGTCTGGGGAAAACTCTTACTGAAATTCCTAACAGGTGTTATAGATGCATATGAGGAAAACTTGAATTTCAATAATGTGACTTAATCCTTCAGATTAGTGATACCAAATTTCAGATCCAGAGGAAATAATATACACAAAGCTCTTGTACTGATGTTTAAAGCATGTATATACATCCAATTCTCAGTAACACTTAAGTACTTTCTCTACAAAAAGGCAAGTTTCTGACCTTAATTTAATTTCTAGTTTACAAATAGGGTATAATAAATTTAGTGAATGACAAGCTTCCCTTTTGTTTAGACAGCTCATGACAGTGCTTCAGTGGGCCTTAGAAAGTACATTTAGTGTTTTGAGTCATGGTTGACTTACTTGACCAAAATAGAAATCATCTTTAAAATACTGAGTCCGCGATACTACAGAAGTTGAAGGACAAGAGAAAGGGTCTATAAACTGATTTCTAATGGCACAGAGTGTCCCACCAGCAAAAGAGTTGAAGTCCATTGTGATATTTCATTCATAATTGGAAAATCATCACATAGTAAAAATAATCACAGAAGAATTTTCACATGTATATACAGATAGTTATCTGCCTGTCATTCAAATGTCTTAAAATGAATCTCGAATATCTATTTTTAAAGTGAATCCTGAGCCACACGATTTTTCTACAATAGTAGCGATTGTGTCATCAGTCACATCACACACAGCAGAAGGCTGACAGCAGCTGTGTGGGCCTCCTCAGTGGCTATGTAGCAGGTCGTCAGCCCACAAGCATGTACTCACCCACTCTGACATCCATGCTTAATCAAAACCAAGAAGAAGCATAACCTGTAATCTTCAGCACAATATAGAGTGATTTTTTGTGACTACCATTGAAGGAGACAAACTCCAAGGTCCAAGAAGTAAATAGTGAGGGCAACAGCCTGCTTCCCTATGTCCTGTAGGTCTATTTCCTACCCATTGTGACTATACTGAATCAGAGGAGAAAAAAAAATGTATGTTCTCCCCTCATCTATCTGGTATTTATATTTCCTGTGCTATATCCGTCAACTTCTGCTTTTGTTATCATTATTATTATTATTATTATTATTATTATTATTATTATCTCATGTTCAATGGGTTAACCTGCTCTGCCAGCCTTCTTTAGCTCTGGAAGTATCTGTGCTTTTTCAGCTGGATTAATGTATTTATACTTGGAACACTGAATAATACTGAAGGTTTGAATAAATATTTTACAACAGCTATGTGAAAAGTTCCCTGGATTAATAGTAATAGAAAGTTGTCAAGTTACCCCTGTTTCTCTATATAAAATAGAATGGTTACTAACTATAGCTTCATCAGAACAGGTGTAATTAATTTCAAAACCACATTAGATCTCTTATCATGCAGTTATCACACAGTGTTGATTGATTTTCTCTTCACTTAGTGAATGCTCCTGAAAGCATGGCTTGGTTTGCATTCTTTCTTCCCTCAGACTAATTCAGGTTCATTTGGACATTTCCAGGCTGTCATTCAAAATTTAGTATCTGAAGCACAACAAAATGCAAAACTATAATGTTAATCTTTGGGAGTGAAATAATTAACTACTTTGTTGAGTCATCATATTTTCAATAACATGATTTATTTATTTCATCAAATAAATGACATTCAGTTGAATAAATCAAATATTGTTGAATATGTTCAAATATGTTCTTATTAAACTTAATTAATATAGGATAATGTTTCCTCTTTATTTTTTTCTTATTAAACTTTAAATAAAAGCACATTGGCTATATTGCAACCTGGGACACCCTTAATTTGCCATATATTGAAATATTAAGACTTTTTAATAAACGTTCATATTTATAATTATAACACTATATGTAACAGAATATATCTGACATTCCTTATGATATCTAAATTTTTAATCCAAGAACTTATAAAGTAATAGAATTTTAAGATTAATTATACTCTGTTTAATTTGCTACATTTAATTTTCATAAATGTACTTGCTCCAAAAGTAAAATAAAACAACCCAGCCACTAAAAGTGTACAGGCAACTGAGTGAAGCTGGGAGTAGGAGAGGTAGTCCTCCATAGGGAAGAGCACATCAATTGATTTTCCACAGTAAATGGTCAGTTCTAAAAACATATATACAAGTGACATTATATGGGCTCAACAATATATGTGTGTACATATATATATATATGTTGTTGCATTCATGCATATGCATGGAATATGCTTTGATGCTTAGCAAGCATTTCTAATTTTTGATGTGAAAGAAATGATGTGCCAGGTAGACAAAGCTTTATGAGTTGGTCCTCATGTCACAAAGTACAGTGAGATACATCTATTACTGTACTTTGTTTTATATACTTTATACACTCCAGGAAGGAAAAAGAAAAAAAACCCAAATACATTAGATAACAATTCTCTTTCTCTGAGAAAGCCAAGCAAAATATTGACCAAAGACAATCAACTGTGTTTTAAGACCCAGAATTGCCTATATTTCCACGTAGAATATTCTATTCCCTTGGTCAATAAACCAAAGAGAAAGAACTAGTTGATATGAAGGACCATAAGTATTTTTACATATCAATTCTCATGAAGTATTTGTGAGGAAAATTCTCAAATACTCATGTTATATTCCCTACTGGTACTTTTTGAGCATTAATCCACCAGGGTTCTAAAAGCAGTGTGTATTTGTTTTGAAGGTTGAGAGCAGAACTGTTTTGCAGTAGCTTACATGTTTTCCCTCTCCCTGTCTTCCCTGTTGCAGTTTATCATGCTAACATACCTCTTCATGTTGGCCTGGCTGGGAGTTACAGCTTTCACCTCACTGCCAGTGTACATGTATTTCAATCTGTGGACCATCTGCCGGAATACCACACTAGTGGAAGGAGCAAATCTCTGCTTGGACCTTCGTCAGTTTGGTAGGTAGATAGTGGGTCAGTCTCAAAGTAAAACACATCTCAAATAACTGCCTCTAAAATACTGTAAATTGATTTGGAACCACCATGTGTATTATCTGAGAAATAAATTTATCTAATTACGCCTTTCATGGCATTCTGTAAATTTGAGTAGGTAGGAATTCAAAAGTGAATGGAAATTGCTTTCATTATACATACACATTCACATTTGAATATGCTGTCAAATTGCATTTCTGAAATTAGTAGGTCAAAATGGGCTTTGTTTTCCTAATTTCAAAGTCCTTTTTCAATTTTAATCTCATATCTGTTTCCTATTTCCTTTGATCCATAATTAACTATATAAATTGAGATATCTAGCATGGAGATCACCAAAGAAGACATACTTCATTATCTTCTAAGATGAGAAATGATGAAGTTAAAAGATGTTGTGGAAGGAGAAAAGAGGAACAGGAGAGATATAATACTTGCCTTGTTTTCTTTTTCTTGACATTTTAAAAACTGAATCCTAGGGCGTTATGCATGTTATAGACAAATTCCCTACCATATACTACATTCTAGCCCTCATTTATTTAAACTTCATATATCAATATTTATAGTTCATACATGCATGGGAAAATCATTTATAGTGTTATATATTTATGTTTTAATGTTTCATAATATTATTTATGTTATATTGCTAATACATGCAAAATAAATACTTGAATGAAAAGGAATTAAAATTCACATAGAAGACTGGAAAGATGGTTCAGACAGTAACTAAGAGCATTAACTGTTTTTCCAATAAATCCAAGCTCAATTTCAGCATATATTGACTAATATTTGCCTGTAGGTCCAATTCCAAGAAAAATGTTGCCTTTTGTGACTTCTGAGAGCATTGCATACACATAGTACTCAGACAGAAAAAACAATTTTTTAATGCACAGTTATTTTTCATATGCCATACCTTTCAACATGAGATTGTGTGTGTGTGTGTATGTGTGTTTGTGTGTCTGTGTGTATGTACCTCATTTCCTGTTTTTCAAATGCCTAGGCTTCAACTGCTAAGTGCATTAAGATAATCATTTATATACTGTTTTAAGCATTTTATATGGTAAAATATTGAATTCTCACAAGTGTGTATAGTAGGCAATGCTTTCATTTCCTTCTATAAGTAGAAAAACTGGCTCATAACCATCATTTACTCCAGCTCCAGGGGAACTAATGCCTCTTCTGAACTTCATGGGCACCATGCATGCACATGATACACATACATATATGCAGGTAAAACATAAAATAAATAGGATCATAAAATAAATAGGATTTATTTTTAAAATACTAATTCATATTTGTTGATACTCTTATGATCTCTACCAAAACATCATCATACCTCAGCATAGTAAGAATATTTTTCTGGGGGGCTGGAGAGATGGCTCAGAGGTTGAGAGAACTGGCTGCCCTTTCAGAGGTTCTGAGTTCAATTCCCAGCAACCACATGGTGGCTCATAACGATCTGTAATGAGACCTGGTGCCCTCTCTGGCCTGCAGGTGTACATGCAGACAGAACACTGTATACATCATAAATAAATCTTTAAAAAAAAAAAGATCATTTTTCTGGAGAACTTATGAAGGATCTATGAAGATACCATAGACAGACTAATGGGGTACAGTATAGCTATGCTTTTACTACAGTGTAAGTTCCAAATCAGTCCCTCTACTCTCCTTCCAGATGAAGTTCAGAGGCTCCGTGTATTCTGATACAAACTTGGGGGCAGGAAGTTGTGCATAAGTTCTTGGCTAGAGGGAATATGTACTGTTACTTCTACTGAGGTGGTAGACTAGGAATCAAAGTCTTGTGAACAAGCATAAAGGAAAGTCACCACAGTAGCCCACAACAGAAACATTTGCAAAAAAACCCAACCCTCAATGCCTCATTTCATTTTCCCATTACTAAAAGTGAAATTTGAATGAGGTATAACTATCATTTCATGGTTGACAGATAAGATTCTGAATGTCTAGTGAGATGCCTGTAACTTATCATTTATTATTATTTCATGCATATATGTTTAGTACTTCAGTAGTTCTCAAAAAAAATAAAAATAAATAAAAATAGGTAGTGTGAATGCAAATTACTTCCATGTCCAGAAAGGAGAACTAAAGCTGGGGAATAAGAGCAAGTGAGTAGAAAGGTCTTGCCACAAAAGCCTAACAACCTGAGTTTTATCTCTGAACCAATGTAAAGGTAGGAGAATATAACCAGCTCCACAAAGTTGTCCTCTGATCCCCACATGCATTCTGTAGTGCATGCAGTGTGATATATGTGCTCCATGTGTTCTCTCTCTCTCTCTCTCATTCTTACTGCACACACACACACAATAATAAAGACATTTCAAAAAATTGAAAGTCCATACTATTTACTAATGTGGAGAGAGCGTGTGTGTGTTTGTATATCCATAGATTTGTGCATGCGTGTGGAAGCCAAAAGACACCCTGGGGTGTCATTTCTCAATTTTTTTCTTTTCTTTTCTTTTCCTTTCCTTTTTTTTTAGAGACTTCCTCACTGTTCTGACACCTGAAAGTAGATTAGTCTATCTTGTCAGTGTGTCCCAGCACTCTGTCTTTCACACCTTCTCAGTGGCACCAAACCCAGATTGTTCTAATATGGATCCTGTGGATCATACTCAAATCATTATGTTTCCAAGGCGAGCAGCTTATGACTGAGCTATTTCCCAGTTTGCTTGCCACAACACTCCAGATCTAAATTTCATAGATCCTATGCTAAGAATGTGTTGCAGTCTAGAAATAGATGCATTTGAAAATTCCTGCAGATGATCCTGATGTAGTTGGTCCATGAGTCAACAGGCAATTGTCAGCATGAGTAAAATAACAACTTCTTTTATTCCTGCTTGCTAATAGTGCTGTTTCTGATATCATCACAAGAAGTGGCACTCATTTGATGTGTCTTTATAAACTAACAAAGACTTGAAAAAAGCTGAACAAATGTGATCTCCTTAGTACAGCCTGGGGCACAATCACTAAAATAATGAACAGAATATTAATGAACCAGAACAATGAACTAGCTACAATCAAATTTAAACAACCCTGTGGATAGATTCAACTCAGCTCTGTAGAAAATGGCTAACTAAATTATTAACCATTTACATTATATTTAATTGGCAGTGTTAATCCGTAACCCGCCATTATAAATGAGCACACAGACACCTGAAGGATTTTAATGAGCTTGGCCTAGATTGTGCAGTATTAGCCTATCTAAGATAGAGCTCTTAATTCTATTCCCCAAATATGATTCCATATACTATACATGCATCCCTTTGGACTGCTATTCTCCACACTATGCCAATGTTCCAGGCCATGTGGAATGATCTTCTTTCATCTACCCCATCGTGTGTCTCCTTCTTCCAACACCTGGCTTCTTATTTTTTCTACTTCTGGAGGCTTCTTCTACTTCCTGAACCTCTCTGCTTCAGAAGTCTGAGCTTTAGTCCTGCCTACCTCTGTCTTTGCCCAATCTGAGGCCTCAGCATTTATTTAACCAATCAGGACAATGGTTAACAGGAAAGTTAACACAACTTCACTTGGTGAACATCAAGTAGGCTTCTGAGAGCTTAATTAACATTTAGAATGCATAACATCATCCCATCACAATTCTCATGAAAAAATGTTTTAAATTGCTGGGTTAGTTTTATATCTCATATTCATAATTCTAGGCACAGTTATTATGGACAATACAAGCTGAGAACTAGTTTTTTTTCCATTATAGCTCAACACAATTTAAAATGACAGTTGCTGAGGGTTCAACAGCCAAAAGATTTTCTCTTGAGGTTCTTTCAAGCATATTTAATGCTAAGCTATAATTTTCTACATATTGTAGGGATTGTGACAATTGGAGAGGAAAAGAAAATTTGTACTGTCTCCGAGAATTTTTTGAGGATGTGTGAATCTACTGAGGTGAGGATTTTTTACATTCTAATTTTGTCAAAAATTTAGCATACACTTTGCTATTTAAAGAATGTACTATAATTAAATATATTTTGATTTTTTTCCTATTAGAGATCAATTTGCTTGCCATTGTTTCATGCAGCCTATGAGAGACCAAGTATAAAGCTATTTTGTATATTGAAATAAAGTTATTATAAATGCTTGAGATGTTCCAGAAGCTTATTTTACTGAAGGCTGAAAATTATAATGATATATCATAACTTTTTATTGTTATGAATTTATTAAAATCCATCATTTTCAATGACATTCTCATCTTTATGATGAAATTAGAGTAAAATGGTTCAGTTGTAATGATTTAAGTGATTTGAAAGATAAAGGATATTTTAAAGCTGTTGTTGACAAAATGCATGACTTTTTAAGATCTCACTCTTGATAACATTGTACTACTAAGTCTTCTTTATGTATAGTGGCAGTCTCTATCTCTCTTCTCTATGTAACTGACTCACTTTGGGTTTTTGTGTGTATTGTTTTGTCCTGTTGGTTTTGGGGTTTTTCTTTGTTTTGTTTTTGTTTTCTTTTTGCAGCTGAACATGACCTTCCACTTGTTTATTGTGGCACTTGCTGGAGCTGGAGCAGCAGTTATTGCCATGGTAAGCCCTTCAAATCTCAACGGTTGACTTACCAACTTGAACTACAAGCTATTTGCTTGAATGCATAATTTATTTTTCATACAATTTCCATGTAATATGTTTTTGTCAGTATAGTAAGAGAGGGATCTGGGGATATGGATCAGTGATTAAGAGCACTCGTTGCTCTTTCAAATGAACTGGATTAATTCCTAGCATCCACAGGGCAGCTTACAGCTGGGCATCTGACACCTTATTCTGACCTCCACACATCAGTCATCCATGTGCTACAGTGTACACTAC
Source organism: Lophiomys imhausi (assembly GCA_907164525.1). Lineage (NCBI taxonomy): Eukaryota > Metazoa > Chordata > Mammalia > Rodentia > Muridae > Lophiomys > Lophiomys imhausi. Next base: position 7,790,626 of record CAJQZJ010032944.1, read on the forward strand.
CATTTACATCCATGTGTGTAATCATACACATAAAATAAAAATAAATTTGGTTTTTAAACAGAAGGAAAGTTTAAAAAACATATTTTTGATTTATTTGGTGATGCCATAATGTATATATAAAAGTAAGAAAGTTTGGGAGATTGTTTCCTTTTTTTATTTTTCAACCATATACATCATGGAATTTGAACACTGCAATCTCTTTTGCTCAGTGAGCTATCTCACTAGCCCTAAAAATTTTATTTTGCATAGAAATAGTGTAGACGATTTTATAAAAATGTTAAACACTCTTTTGAGGTTAATTTTCTCTGGCCAGTATCATGCTAAAATTCTGTGCTACCATAAATGATTGACAACAATATTTCTGACTTCTCCACTTTGATAACAGTTTAGGTCTTAGAAGGCAGGGTTAACATAACTACCACTACTGTTTCAGGAACTAAGAGCAGATTTCTTTAATTTTTCATCCATTTAAAGGATGTAAATGATTTATGTACACAAGCACATTCAAAATTTTAGCAACAGTTGTTCATACAATATCTTTCTGTGCTTACCATATAACTATCATTATTGTTTGTATAAAATAGCTGAAAAATTCAGATGATTTCTATTCTGTCAAACTATTGATAGCATTATCTATAATTAAAGGGAGGGTTACAGAAATTTATGCTAAAACCAACAATTTCTCTACTCCATTATTTTGTAGCCTAATTAGGAAGGACCACATGCTAGCAGAATGATCCTGAGTGGACCTTAAAATCTTCTCCCAGGGAAGGGGAGCAAGAACATGACATCAGGGTTAAAGCTCTCCCCAGCCTCAGGACTACATGGTCCTCGATTTTTTTTCATTATTTTACTCAAATATGTTTAATACATTATATAAATGCAGTAAAATAATGTGATGTTTAATATGTAAGGATATTATTTTCTCACATAGCAAGGAGGAAGATTTTAAACATTTAAAATTACACATTTATTTGGCAATTGTTTTGAATAGCACTTGATTTTTTGGTATAAATTATTTACTTTTAGAAATTGATAGAAATTCAATATATTTATCTCACTAAGAGCTTTGGCAATCTTTGCAATGTGGAATCGCTAAATTAAAGTCAATAAACATGTATAGTACCTAATTTGCTTTTTTGTGGTCAAAGGCACATCTACTTTCTAAATGATTTTCAAGGATAGAATATGCAATATTCGATACTTCAGAGAATAGATCTGGTCATCATATCCCCCTCTGTCCAGTAAATTTCTTGTCCTTTGACCTGTATCTCCCCCATATTCTTCTTAAACCTTTGTTCATTCTACTTTCTTTTTTCATTTTAACATTTATTTATTAATTCAAGCTACATCTCAATCACAGCCCTCTCCCTCCTCCTCTCCCAGTTCCAGCCTCCCTCCTTCTACCTCCTCACCCACCTATCCTACTCATTTGGTGTGGGGTGCCCCCACATGTCAGACCCCCTCAGTTCATTCTACTATTATGAGTTAAACTTTTAGATTGAGCATATGAATAGTATCATGCAGTTTTTATCTTTGTGGTCCTGGATATGCCTAAATATCATACATTCAAGTGTTAGTCGAGTAACAGAATTTTCCTCTTTTACCAGACAATATGTTTTCCTTGTGAATTATATGTTCAAAATTTCACATGAACTTGAGAACTTAGAAACTTTTTTTGATCCACATGCACATTGACGGTGCTTAAACTTTCATGCCGTAAGAGTCATAGCACAGAGAGCAGGACTATCATCCACCGCACTTTCCCTCAAGGGGCTTACAGCTCATATTAAGCAAAATGCAAATTTTCAAAAGAAATAGAATGTTCTAGAAAATGAGAAATCAGATTATACTTTTACTACATTTTGGTGTCATAAATATTAGAAGCAGGAGCTATTGATATAGTTCAGTGGTAGAAGGCTTGCCTAGTACACACAAGTCCTTGAGTTGATCACTAACATTACAATTAATTAATTAATATTTTAGTATTTTATTTTCTTAAGTGTTGAATAAAAACATTTCCTACATTTTTAATCTCAAAGAAGGTACAGCTTAATCATTAACTCATTCATTGAAATTTATCATGTTGAAACTTTTCATTTTGTGTTGTAAAAGATTGGATCTAAGGACTTGTGAATGCTGGGCAAACATTTGACCAGTGAACTAGGTAAGGGGAGGGTCTAACTAAGGTGCATTAGCTGACCTTGAACTTTTTATGCAGGTTGACATTAAAACAGTGATCCTTCCACTGTAGTTCACTGAATAGCTGGGAATACAGGCCTATACCACTAGACTTAGCTTAGATGATTCATTTTTTTTAACATAATACCTTTGTGGCTATTGTGAATAATACTAATATAGAAGATCCATATGACAAAGTATATTCTATCCTGTAGTATCTAATGTCATATAAAGGCAATTGAAAATCAATTGTGAACATGATTATCTTGATAACTAAATATACAAGTTTGTCTTAGAATTTCTGAGAGTGGGGCTGGAGAGATGGCTCAGTGTTTAAGAGCCCTGGCTGCTCTTCCAAAGGACTAGTCTTCAAATGCCAGCACCCATGTGACAGCTTACAGCTATCTGTAGTTGCTGGGCATGGTGGCACATGCTGTTGAAATATAAATTAAATTATTAACAGTATTTATATTATAGTTAATTGGTCAGCAGTGTTAATCATTAACTGACCATTATAAACACACAACCTGATGGATCTTAACAAGCCTTAGCCTGGTTTGAGCAATCTTAGCCCATCCAAACCAGTTTATAATTCTATTCCCCAAATAATATACATTCATCTCCTGGGCTACTATTGTCCTCTCTATTCTGATGTTCCAGGCCATATCGAATGATGTTCTTCTATCTAACTTATGGTGTGTCTTCTCTTTCCTCCTCCTTGGTGCTTCTCCGTTCCATCAACCTCTGCTTCCAAAGCCCACCAAACTTTGCCCCACCTATCTCTCTCTCTCTCTCTCTCTCTCTCTCTCTCTCTCTCTCTCTCTCT
>CAJQZJ010032944.1:7802898-7849500 GCA_907164525.1 Lophiomys imhausi
AAGAAGAAGAAGAAGAAGAAGAAGAAGAAGAAGAAGAAGAAGAAGAAAAAGCTTAGACTAGACCTAGACTCCCCCTATACAAATACACATGATAGACAACTAGAAGAAGAAAGCTTAGATTAGACCTAGACTCCCCCTATACAAATATACATGATAGACAACTTTGTTGTCCTACAAATCCCTTTCCAATGGTGGGGGGACTGGGCAGTCTCAGTGGTGGAATTTATTTACCTATTAGTGGGACACTTTATTCTAGCTGAGCTACCATGTCGGGCCCCATTGCAAAAGGCAGCTCTTAGCCCTCATGTGACTGATGAACTGAGGGAGGCTAACATGTGGGGGGCTCCACCCCTGGAAGAGGATAGATGGGAGAGGGAGGGTGAGACAGGGAGGGAAGGAGGGTGAGGCCTGAGACCAAGATGTAACTTGAATTAATAAATAAACATTATAAAAAATGTGGTTGGCCCAATTTTTTATATTTCCTTTACCCAATTTCTATTCTTTGGGTTTCACAGACTCAGAGAAAAACAAAGACTAATGTAATTTAAAAACAAAAAGTGATTTCTTGGTTTGCTTCGAAATATCAAGGTGAGAGCAATGAAATGGAAAATTTTTTTTCTAAAATTTTTGTTTTAGATCTGAATTATTTTTTCTTCTTATGGCCAAAGTCACACAAAAATTCTGACCTCAGAGTTACCAATTAATTTTATAAGATGTAGGAAACGACAGTCTTTACTCATGAATTGCTACATATTGCAACACAAAATTTTCAGGAACTTCCATTAAGAACATGTGCAACATTGAAAGTACATTTGTACAAGTACCTTAATCATATTTAAAATCAATTTTAAGATAAGAAAGTCATTCCTCCATGAATCCTATTAAATGATACTTAGACTTATATATCTTCCAGGATTTATTAATTTTAGTATAGCAATAAGATAAATTGTTTTCAAAAATATCCATGTAAACTAAACATTAATAATATAGTGCTCCTACTTTTTCCTTGGGAAATCTGTTCTAAGATTCCCAATGGATATTTCAAACTGTATAGTATAGAGCCTTATACAATAATTTGTTTCACTCATGCATATACATATTGATGATATTGAATTCATGTTACATACAGTAAAAAAGTAGGAACAATACTAACAAAAAGACATTTATAGTAATATATTAATTAAAATAATATAAACTATCTCTTTTGCCTCATATCTCTGTCTCTGGTCACCTGTTTTCTATCAAGTGCCATATCATTGGTAGTATAAGCAGTGGATTCTCTGGACAAATGGGTAATATGTACACTGTGGACACACCTGACAAATTGGCAGTATGTACACTGTGGATTTAACTGACCAATGGGTAACCTTAGAGTGGAATGTAGATCACCACAGTACTAATAACAGCAACTTAAAATTTATGAATTTCTGACATTTTCCATAAAATTTCTTGGCCATGATTGAATATGAGTAACTAAAGTAAAACCTCATAAAGGGAGGGACTGCTGTAATATACTTTTCAAAATCTGATTACTATGCCAGTATATATTTTAATGTTTTTTGTCAAATTTATACTTTAATTAGACCATTTTTCCTTCCACTTTCTCATTTCAAACATTTCCATATAACCCTCCCCATTCTTCAAATTCATGGCCTCTATTTAACTAATTGTTACTGAAACATTTTTAATTTTTATTAACTAATTAACTAATTTGTTTGTTTTTAATATTTGTTTATATCCTAAGGTTACATCTCCATCTCAGTGTCCTCTTTCCACCCCTCCCAGTCCCACCCTCCCAACCTCTACCTCCTATCACTTCCATATCACTCCTCTGGAGTGGAGTGTCCCTACATAACACTCCCCCACCCCAGTTTAGCTGTCATATGAGGGCCAAGACCTCCTCATACGCTGGGGGCCTACAAGGCAGCACCACAAGGGCAAAGTGTCTCATTGATAGGAAATGAAGTCTATGTTCCGGTTCCCTTTGGTGCATTGGTTGTAGTATAGTTATCCTGTACTATATGTCTAAAATCTGATTATAAGTGAATAGGTGCCATGTGCACCCTTCTGAGTCTTGGTTAGCTCATTCAGGATGAGCTTCTCTAGTTCCATTTGGCTGCAAATTGCAGGATTTTGTTTTTTCTGATGGCTGAGTTGTATTCCATTGTGTAGATAGATGTAACACAGTTTTTTAATCCATTCCTCAGTTGAGGTACATCTGGGTTGTTTCCAGTTTCTAGCTATTATGAATAAGGCTGCTATGAATATCGATGAGGAAACTTCCTTGTAATTTGGTGAGGAATCATTTGGATGTATACCCAGAAGTGGTATGGCTGGGTCTTGAGGTAAAGCTACTCCAAGATTTCTAAGATATCGCCAGGCTGATTTCCATAGTGGTTGTACAAGCTTGCACTCCCACCAGCAATGGAGGAGTGTTCCCCTTTCTCCACAATCTCGCCAGCATGTGCTGTCATTTGAGCTTTTGATCTCAGCCATTCTGAGAGGTGTGAGATGGAATCTCAGAGTTGTCTGTAGTTGCATTTCTCTGATTATTAAGGATGCTGAGCCTTTCTTCAAGTGTCTGTCAGCCATTAAGGATTCCTCCTTTGTAAATTCTATGTTTAGCTCTGTTCCCCATTTTTTAATTGGATTATTTGGCTTCTTGGCATTTAATTTCTTGTTTTCTTTGTAAATTTTGGATATTAGCCCTCTGTCAGATGTGGGGTGGTAAAGATTTTTTTCCCCAATCTGTAGGTTACCATTTTGTTCAAATCACTGTGTCTTTTGCCTTACAGAAGCTTTTCAGTTTCATGAGGTCCCTCTTATTGAATGTTGGTCTTAGATCCTGAGCTGTTGGTGTTCTGCTCAGGGAGTTGTCACCTGTCATGATGAGTTCCAGGGTTTTCCCCACTTTCTCTTCTAATAGATTTAGTGTGTTGGCCTGATGTTAAGGTCTTTGATCCACTTGGACTTAAGTTTTGTACTGGGTCTAATTTCATTCTTTTACATGTGGACATCCAGTTGACCAACACCATTTGTTGAAGATGCTCTCCTTTTTCCATTGTATGGTTTTGGTTTCTTTGTCAAAACTTAAGTGACCATAGGTGTGTGGGTTCATTTCTGGGTCTTCAATTCAATTCCGTTGATGCACTTGTCTGTTTCTATACCAGTACCATGCTGTTTTTTATAATTATTGCTCTGTAGTACAGCTTAAATATGGGATGGTGATACTGCCAGATTTTTATTATTATTATTTTTTATTGTACAAGTTTGATTTAGCTATTCTGGTATTTTTGTTATTCCATATGAAGTTGAGAATTTCTTTTTTCAGGTCTATAAAGAATTGTGTTGGCATTTTGATAGGAATTGCATTAAATCTGTATATTGCTTTTGTTAGGATGGCCATTTTTATTATGTTGATCCTACCTATCCATGAGCATGGGAGATCTTTCCATCTTTTGATGGCCCCTTTAATTTCTTTCTTCAAGGACTTGAAGTTCTTGCCATACAGGTCTTTCACTTGCTTGGTGAGAGTTACCCCAGGTATTTTATATTGTTTGTGGCTATGTTGAAGGGTGTTGTTTCCCTAATTTCTTTCTCAGCCCATTTTTTTTTTTTTTTTGTATAAAGAAGGGCTTCTGATTTTATGAATTAATTTTCTATCCAGCTACCTTGCTGAAGGTGTTTATCATCTGTAAGAGTTCTCTGGTGGAGTGTTTGGCTTCACTTAAGTATACTTCGTACCATCTGCAAATAGGGATAATTTGACTTCTTCATTTCCAATTTTATCCACTTGATCTCCTTAAGCTGTCTTATTGCTCTAGCAACAACTTCAAGTACTATATTGAAGAGATATGGTGAAAGTGGACATCCTTGTCTTGTCCCTGAGTTTAGAGGAAATGCTTCAAGTTTCTCTCCATTTACTTTGATGCTGGCTATAGGATTGTTGTATATTATTATTATTTATTATTATTATTTCTAGATATGGTCCTTGAATGCCTGTCCTCTCCAGGACTTTTAGCATGAAGGATTGTTGGATTTTGTCAAATGCTTTTTCAGCATCCAGTGAGATGATCATGTGGTTTTTTCTTTAAACTTGTTTATATGGTGAATTACATTGATGGATTTTCGTATGTTGAACCATCCTTGCACTCCCGAGATGAAGCCTAATTGATCATCGTGTATGATACTTTTGATGTGTCCTGGATTTGGTTTGCCAGTACTTTATTAAGTATTTTTGCATCTATGCTCATGAGGGAAATTGGTCTGAAGTTCTCTTTCTTTGTTGGGTCTTTGTGTGGTTTAGGAATCGGGGCGACTGTGGCCTCATAGAATGAGTTTGGCAGTGTTCCTTCTGATTCTATTTTGTGGAAGAGGTTGAAGAATATTGGTATTAGCTCTTCTTTGAAGATCTAGTAGAATTCTGTGCTGAAACGATTTGGCCCTGGGCTTTTTTTTTTTTTTTTTTGCCAGATTTTTAATGAGTGTTTCTATTTTCTTAGGGATTATAGGGCTGTTTAACCTGGTAACCTAATCTTGATTTAACTTTGGTAGGTGGAATCTATCAAGAAATTTGTCCATTTCACTTAGGATTTCAGATTTGGTGGAGTATAGATTTTTAAAGTAGAACCTAAAGATTCTCTCAATATCCTTAATATCTGTTGTTATTTCTCCCTTTTCATTTCTAATTTTGTTGATTTGGGTTTTTCTCTCTGCCTTTTAGTTAATTTGGCTAAGGGTTTGTCTATTTTGTTGATTTTCTTAAAGAACCGAATCTTGGTTTCATTGCTTCTTTGCATTGGTGTTTTTTTGTTTTTGTTTTTGTTTTTTTGTTGTTGTTGTTGTTTCTAAGTTGTTGGTTTCAGCCCTAAGTTTGATGATTTCCTGCCTTCTCCTCCTCTTGGGAGTGTTTGCTTCTTTTTTTCCCATTTCTTCCAACTCGCTAATATGAGCTGTCACAATTTTCTTTTTGAAGAGACTTAGTGCTATGAACTTTCCTCATAGCATTGCTTTAATTTTGTCCCATAGGTTTGGGTATGTTCTGCCTTCATTTTCATTGGATTTTAAGAAGCCTTGATTTCCTTCTTTATTTCTTCCCTGATACAGTAGTCATCCAGTAAAGAGTTGTTCAGTTTCCATAAGTGTATAGGCTTTCTGTTATTTCTGTTGTTGTTGAAATCCAGCTTTAATCCATGGTGGTCTGCTAAGATACAAGGGGTTATTTCAATTTTCTTGTATCTGTTGAGACATGCTTTGTGTCCAACTATATGGTCAGTTTTGGAGAAGGTTCCATGTGGTGATGAGAAGAAGGTGTATTCTTTTGTGTTTGGGTGAAATGTTCTGTAGATGTCTGTTAGGTCCATTTGGTTCATGATCTCTCTTAGACTCATTATTTCCCTATTTGGTTTCTTTTTTGATGTCCTGTCCATTGTCATGAGTGGGGTGTTGAACTCTCCCACTACTAATGTGTGGGGATCGATGTGTGGTTTAAGCTTTAGAAGAGTTTCTTTTACAAATGTAGCTACCGTTGATTTGGGGAATAGATATTCAATATTTAGATGTCATCGTGATGAATATTTCCTTTAACAAGTATGTAGTGTCCTTCTCTTTCTTTTTTGATTGACTTCAGTTGAAAGTCAATTTTATTTGATATTAAGATGGCTTCTCCAACTTGCTTCCTGGGTCCATTTGCTTGGAAAACCTTTTCCCAGCCCTTTACTCTGAGGTAGCATCTAACTTGTTAGTGAGATGTGTTTCTTTTATGCAGCAAAATGATGGGTCTTGTTTATGGATCCAATCTGTAAGCCTGTGTCTTTTTATTGAGGAGTTGAGTCCATTGATGTTGATGGATATTAATGACCAAATGTTGTTATTTCCTATTATTTTGGTGTAGGTGGTGGTTGTTTGTTTCTTTTGGTTTAGGTGCAGTGGAGTTTTTTTCTTCCTCTGTTTTCTTGGGTGTAGTTATCTTCTCTGGGTTGGAATTTTCCTTCTAAAATCTTCTGTAGGGCTGGATTTGTGGCCAGATACTGTTTAAATTTGAATTTATCATGGAATATCTTATTTTCTCCATCTATGTTGATAGAGAGTTTTGCTGGGTATAGTAGTCTGGCTGAACACCTATGTTCTCTCTGGGCTTGTAGAATATCTGCCCAGGCCCTTCTGGCTTTTAAAGTTTCTGAGGAGAAGCCAGGTATAATTCTGATGGGTCTGCCATTATATGTTGCTTGACTTTTTTCTCTTACAGCTTTTAATATTCTTTCTTTGTTTTGAACATTTGAAGTTTCCAATATTATGTGGCGAGAGGAGTTTCTTTTCTGATCTAATCTGTTTGATGTTCTGTATGCTTCTTGGAATTTTATTGGCATCTCTCTCTTTAGGTTTTGAAAGTTTTCTTCTATGATTTTATTGATGTTGTTTCCTGGACCTTGGAGTCAGGAGTCTTCTCTTTCGTCTTAAGTTCCATCTTTTGATGGGGTCCTTGATTTCTTGAATGTTATGGGTGAGAACTTTTTTAGATTTCTCATTTTCTTTGGCTGTTGTACTGATTTCTTCCATCGAGTCTTTGACGCCTGAGATCCTGTCTTCCCTCTCTTGTATCCTATTTTTGATACTCATGTCTGTAGTTCCTATTTTCTTCCCTTGATTCTCCACTTCCACTCTTACTTCTCTCTGTGTTTTCTTTATTGTTTCTACTTCCAATTCCAAGTCTTGAAACATTTTATTCATTTTATATGTTTCCTGCTCCAATTTGCTTGTTGCCTTGTCTCTTTCCTGTTCAAGTTGAGCCACTTTGGCTTGGAGGTCTCTAATGGTATTCTCCATTGCTTTCACTTGTAAAATTGTGGAATCTTTGAATTCCTTCAGAGATTTAAATTCTTCTTGAAAGGACTCTATAACTTTCCAGAATATAGATTTGTCATCGTCTTCATGTGTTTAGCTGTGGTGGAATGGTCAGGGCTTGCTGTATTAGCATAGCTGCATTTTGTTGGAGTCATATTTCCCTGACTTTTGTTGAATCTGTTCTCTCACTGAACTTTAGCCATTTGGTTGTTCTTAGCTGTTTGTTCCTGGTGTCTTCTGGGCTTCCTGGTACATCCTTTGGTGTATAAGCTATACGACTTATACACCAAAGGATGGCACTTTGGTGTATAAGTCGTATAGCTTGGTGATCTGTAGCTTTCCACTGGCTGGATGGGGCCTTGTATGGAGGTTTGTCCTCAGTGTGTCTCCCAGAGTTCACCCCTTCCTTTTTTGTCCCAATTGGGGACTCAGGTCTGGGGTTGTGGTGGGATGTGTTCCAACTGGTCTTCGTATAGATGATGGTGCAGGGTGGCAGGCCACAGACAGTTGGCTGGTGCGGTAGCTCCCCTGCAGCTTACTTGTCAGACTGTGTTCGTCGTCCTCCCAAGCTGCTCTCAGGGGCTTCTCAGGATCAATGTGCATCTAATAACCATAAGCACTGTGAGCTGTTACAGCCGACTCCCAGGCAATGAGCAATGGCCATGGATTGTTTCACTGCTCCCAAGTCAGAGCTCTCTGTGTTGCAGTCTGGGTATTCAGCATGTAGCGGCTCTGCTAGTATGCTCCTGGTTGTCCAAGCACAGATGCTGTGGACTCTGGAGGTCCTACGTTTGGAGGTTGAGTCTGCCAGCTGGAGTCCTGAAAGGTTCCAACAGTGAGGGAGTACAGTTTCCTGGTGGGAGGTGCTCAGTGTTTGTATCTGGTGACTCTGATCTTTCAGTGGCTATATTTCCAGTATCGAGTCCTTTGTTGTCCCTGTTGGGCAGGCCCAGATGGGCTTGTGCCTCACTCACTGCCTTTCAGCACCTGTATATCTCTGCTGTCGACTGATCTGTGTAGATGGTCCCCAGGGCACCTCTGTGCCTCTTGGCCCTAAGCACTAAGCCCTTGCAGTTTGAGTCACTCAGCAGTGCACACAGGCAAAGAACTCGCTGCTCCAGCAGTGGAACTATATATGCTGTGTCGCGTCCCCCTCGACCAGCAAGGACGACGCAACTCGCAAAAGCTCTTCTCCAGCAGTTTATTCAGGTCCCTTGAAAACAGTCTTCCGAATCCTTGCTTGTGTCTCTGACTGTCTGCTTGTGTCTCTGCTTGTGTCCCTGCTTGTGTCTCCGCTTCTCCTCCCCCAAGCCCTTATATGCCTACTCAAACCCAATCAGATCATGCCACCTGGTGATCCAAGATGGGCTCACAAAAGGAGGAAGCACACCTGGCTAGGCAGCTGCTACCAACTAAGGCTTGTTTACAGCTAAGCTTGAGCTTTCTGGCAATAAGCCAGGCGCCATCTTAGGGTTTTGGCTCACCACAATGCTGAAGATCTGGTTTCCCACTGGAGGAGCCAGCACTAGCAAAGGGGTCTGATATTAATCCCACAACCAGTCCAGGGCTTGGACCCAGTGGAGTTGCATGCAGCCTTTCAAGCCAGCCACCGGCCTTTCAGCTCACTTTGATCTCACCCCACTACTGCATCTGTGCTGGACCCAATTTGGGTGTTGGAGCTGTTCTGTGGATACTGGCAACTGGGGCTGCTGTCCTCCAACTCCCGGGACACTGCACTGGTGCTGGCAGCTTAGCCTGCTGCCGGAAGTGTATCCTGCTGCTCTAACTGCAGTATTCTTCCCAGTAACTGCAAATCCAATAGGGGCCTGTATTGTATCAAAAGGGTCCAACACCCCTTTGAGCAAGCCCAAATATACTTGCATCTCCCAGACCATCTCTCCTCTGTGGTCCTGCTGCTGTCCCACAGCTCAGAACATCCTGTGGCCCGTGGCCATAATGGTTCCCTTGAGAATACATCCATTCCTGTGGCTCTGCTGATCTTCCCCTCAGTGTCAGAATGCCTGTGTAGAATGTGGGAGCCCAGGAGGCTAGTGAGTAACCCTGTCTGGGGTTTTGAGGTGCTCACTGGGTATTTGAGTGGTTCGTACCCTGGTCCCTCTCCTGGTGACGATTTTCCTGCTTCCAAGAGTCAGCGGCTTCTGCTGGTCTGTTTTTCTGAGTGTCCAAGAGAGGAGAGTCTTGCCCAAGGATGCTGGGTAAAACCAGGTTCGAGCCACTCAGATTATTTCTCAATGTCTTATAACTCCGTGGCTTTATAGATGTTTTCCCCATGTTCAAAATATTGGATCCCCACTACAGCTTTTTTAAAAAGATGGGTCCTTTACTTTTTATTTAAAAACTACAAAGTATATCCTTAAAGTATATCAATGTATAGTTACTGCTAATACTAAAGAGCTTACTAATTTTAATAATAAAATATGTGCAGGCTCACTTTAAGTTAGACTTATAATGTACATTTATTTATATTAAAAGTTAGAGGAGGAAGAGAGTGGGATCCAGTGGGGAAGAGACAGGGGGCTGTGATCAGGATGTAACTTGAATAAATAAATTTTATAAAAGTTAGAAAAAGATTTTCTGAAAAAACAAGTAAATATGACTTTATTTTTGTCTTAACAAACTAGACATAAAGAAGTTTAAAGTATGCTTATTTAAAGCAAAAGTATAGCTTAAGATACATTCACTTTAATTAAATTTGAATAATACTATAATATCATAAAGAAACACTTTATCATATCTTAAAATGTGTTCAGATAATATATCATTTTAGTTCAGTGGAGGAAAATATGCATAAAATTCTAGCAGTTCAAACACAAACAACCATTGCCGACATACATAACTAAGATATTGAATTTCTTAGCATGGAAAGAAATTTTAGGGTTTTATTTTTAATCATTGTTTGAGAAATCTATTACTCTTTAATACTAAACAGAATCTTAAAATGAAAATAATGAATTATTAATAAATGAATTAAATATTCTCATCAAAATAACATCTTGATATGTGTATTCACAACCTGTGAAATCTTTCTTGATATGTGGAATGTCAGGCAAAATAAAATGAAATAGAAAACTAAGGAATTTTAAAAATATAAACTATTATCAAAGAAATAAAAAGAAGGTAGCATAGTATAAGACAGTTTTTTGTGTCATTCACTTTGGATAGTGATATATGAATACCATGTTCCTTGGGTTGATTTTCTTTTTTTTTTTGTCTCATTTCTTTTTGTTTAGTTGAGACATAGTCTGCATAGTACAGTCCATCTTGCTACTATGTACTCCAGAATGGCTTTGAATTCATGGTACCCCTATCTGACTCTGTAGCCCTGAAATTATAAGCACATGTCACCTTACCCGGCCTTTTTTACTGTCATCATCTTTTTTTAATGTCTTGTTTTCCTTTGTTTTGGTATGTCCTAATGAGTCTAGTGCTTCTTTATGAGAAAAAGAATTATAAGTGACCTTAAGAAAATAACTGATTTGCTAATTAACGAATCTGTGAATTTACTCAATAAGCCCCTGAAAATACATATGAAGTGTTTTGGGCTTTCTATTAAATAAGAGTTGGTCATTTCCCTGTAGATTTTTTTTTTAATAAATGTAAACTCTCACATCTATTCTCACAGAAATTTGTCTATATGTGTATATATGTATGTGCTTTTCTGCATTTGTGCTTATATATGTACATATATGCATATATATGCATCTTTGCCAAGAATATATTACCATAGCTCTTCAACATATAAAGGAAAATGATTTCTCAAAATAATAGATGGTTTAAAAAAGTAGCAGCATTATTCAAGGATTCAAGAGAAAGCTTGAACTGTCTACTAGATTATGTCAGCAAAAGCCATCCTTTTTCAGATCCTAGTTCCAATTAGTGTCCTCTCTTCAGTGACCCTGCAAACACAATTCAGACTTACATGTCATTGTAATTATAATCTACATCTACTTTTTTATAGACAGAATGCTGAAAATGATGATTATATTCATCATCTTCCTTTAAAGTTTTACTTTTAATAAGATGATATGAAGCCTTTGAAACCAAATACAATAACATTTTGAAGTGAGAACCGAGTGTTCTCAGAATGTGAATAAAGCTTAACATGCTTTTATGTTACTTGTAAAAGGTGGCTTTTGGTTTAAGATTTTTTCCCCTTAGAGTTATACTGTTGTTTATCTAGTACTTATGAATCATCAGGTAGCTTTCAGATATTCCTGAATAAGATCCTTCTCTGTTTATGTAAATATGTTTTATGCTTAGAGTAGAAGAAAGGAGGTGTCTGCTGAGCCAAGTGAAGGCTTCTGATATTAATATGATCCTGGCACATAGTATACAGAAGGTATAACTTGTTTTCTCTTCCAGTAGTTTTGGCTTTCCCTCCCCCTAGCTACTCAAATCTCTAAAACTTATAATTTCCAACCAGTGAAAACTGCACGTAACCTAAATTTTAGGCACCTCTTTTTAACCTCCATATATCTTTTGAGGTACTTACTAAACTGAAACAAAATAAATGCCTATTAATCTCTTATCCTTTAAGGGTCTGCCTTATCACCTTCATCCTGTTAGAAATGCACCAACCTTATCCTGTTTCCTGCATCATTAGAGTCTCACTGCTGTCAATCTTCAGTTACTTTGGATCATTATCTCCTTTCAGTGGCATGGTAATATAATAACCCTTATTTAGCTCATCTTCCCTAAACTTCATATGTGAACCTACATAACAAAAAGCACCTAGAGAAGTTGTCACCTATGCCAATGAGTTCGAGGCTCTTCCTCACTTTCTCTTCTATTAGATTTAGTGTGCCCAGTTTTATGTTAAGGTCTTTGATCCACTTGAATCAAAGATTAATTTTTGTGCAAGGTGATAAATATGGGTCTATTTGCATTATTTTACATGTTGACGTCCAGTTACACCAGCACCATTTGTTGAAGATGCTGTCCTTTTTCCATTGTATGGTTTTGGCTTCTTTATCAAAAATTAAGTAACCATAGGTGTGTGGGTTTATTTCTGGGTCTTCAATTCAAGTCAATTGATCAACTTGTCTGTTTCTATACCAGTACCATGCTGTTTTTATTACTATTGCTCTGTAGTACAGCTTGAAGTCAGGGATGGTGATACCTCCAGATGTTGTTTTATTTTACAGGAATGATTTAACTATTCTGGTTTTTTTTGTTTTTCCATATGAAGTTGAGAGTAATTCTTTCAAGGTCTGTAAAGAATTGTGTGGGTATTTTTATGGGAATTGCATTGAATTTGTATATTCCTGAACAGAACACCATTAGCTCAGGTCCTAAGACCAAAAATCAATAAATGGGACCTCATGAAACTGAAAAGTTTCTGTAAGGCAAAGGACACTGTCATTAGAACAAAATGGCAGCCCACAGATTGGGAAAAGATATTCACCAACCCCACATTTGACAGAGGGCTAATATCCAAAATTTATAAAAAACTCAAGAAACTAAACACCAACAAGTCAAGTAACCCATTCAAGAAATGGGGCACAGTGCTAAACTGAGAACTCACAAAAGAAGAATCTAGAATGGCCAAGAGTCACTTGAAGAATGCTCAACATCCTTAATCATCAGAGAAATGCAACTCAAGATGACTCTGAGATTCCATCTCACTCCTGTCAGAATAGCTAAGATCAAAAACTCAAAAGACAGCATATGCTGGCAAGGTGGCAAAGAAAGGGGAATACTCCCACATTGCTGATGGGAGTGTTGTACAACCACCCTTGAAATCAGTCTGGTGATATCTTAGAAAACTTGGAATAGCTCTAACTTAAGACCCAGCCATACCACTCCTGGCCATATGTCCAAAAGATTCCTCACCAATCCATAAGGACATTCATCTCCTCAACTATGTTCACAGCAGCTTTATTTGTAATAGCTAGAAACTGGAAACAACCCAGATGTCCTTCAACCAAAGAATGGATTAAAAAAAAAAAACCAAAAACTTTGGTACATTTACACAATGGAATACTACTCAGCTATCAAAAACAAGGAAATCATGCAATTTGCAACCAAATGAATGGAACTAGAAAAGTTCATCATGAGTGAGCTAACTCAGACTCAGAAAGATACACACTTATATTCACTTATATAAATGTGTGTGTATAAGATATTCACTTATAACTGTATTTTAGCCATATAGTATAGGATAGCCATCCTGCAATCATTAGACCCAAAAGAACAGGAACATGGACTTAGTTACCTGTTAGTGGGACACTCCACCCTAGTGGAACTGCCATGTGTGCCTCCTGTGCAAGAGGAAGTTCTTAGACCTCATGTGACTAACGAACTGAAAGGGGCTGATACACAGAGGCACCCCACACCGGAGGGATGGGATGGGTGGGAGAGGGGGTAGAGGGTTTGGAGGGTGGGACCGGGAGGTGGTGGAGGGAGGGTTGGTAATGGAGATGTAACTTGAATAAGTAAATGTTATAAAAACAAAGCAGCTAGAGAAAAATACATTCCCAGCTCAAGCACATAACCTTAATGATTAAGGCTTCAGAGCTCTCAATAAACATACTCCACTTTTCTAGAAAAAAAAGGTTGACAAATCTTTTCAGTAAATGACCATAAATTAGATGTTTTAAATATATGCTGTGAGGTCTTTATTATAGCCACTAAACTCTGGTCTTTGCAATGAAGAAAGCAATAACTGTAATACTAGTCTCTTCAACTATATGTGGGACTGAATTCTGGGATGGTATAATCTATGTATATCTAACACTACATATAATAGTACAGTATAAATTCTGTTTTAATAGTTGTTAGGCTATTCATGGAAGACTGACAAGAAAGATATGTGACATTTTTATTCATTAGAGACATGGTTACTTTTCCCAAATGATTTAAAACATAAAATATAATTTTAAGGTGAGAAATACTATAGAAAATAATTGACTACATAAGATATTTAAGGGATGTTGTAGAGTTGGAATTCGATGGGGAATTTCAATGAGATTTTACTGAGAAGACAGGCTACTCAATACAACATAAACTAACTCAGATCAGGCCTTGTCTGTCCTCATCATCCATCTCTTTTCTACTCTAGAGGCAAAAGTATCTTCTCATAATGTTAATGAAATCATGCGACTCCTTTTCATCCACCCTCTGAAGCACGTTTTTCCAACCTGTGGTCTGTAGGCAGCATGTGGCCCATGGTAGCTATGAATATGACTCAGTTCATTTGTAGATGACATCATGTCAGTATGAAATGGTTAGTTGTCCCTATTCTAATGTTTACTGTGACATTCAGAAGTAAAAGATAACAGTCTCAAATTTCTTCTCTCAGTTTCTAACTCTTTCTAAATTTACCCCAGCTATTACACCTCTTCTTAATATTCTTTGTGTAGACAAGAAACTCCTTTCCTGAGACTTTGTACATACCCTTCTCTCTCCCTAGCCTGAATTCCATCATGATATTCATGTACTTCATACCTTTACTCCTTGCTCAGAATGTCTCTTCCTCTGAGTTTCCCTTCAGATCCAGTGAATAAAATACTTCATACCTTCTCATCTACCCTAGAGGCTTTATTGATTGATTGGTTGGTTTGTTGGTTGGTTGGCTGATTGGTTTTTTTTGAGACAGGATTTCTCTGTGTAGTCCTGGCTGTCCTGGAACCCAATCTGTAGACAAGGCTGGCCTCAAACTCAGAGATCAGTCTGCCAGCCTTTCCCTCCCGAGTGCTGGGATTAATGATGCACCCTAACACCGCCCAATTGGAGGCTTTATTTTTCATATAGTAATACCTGTCATTTTACCTGTTATTGTATATTTACTAATTCAGTTTTATTATCCAATTTACTTCATCTACAATCTGAAACTGGTAAGCATGCAAGTGTCCTTAAGGATTCCAGAAGACCATGGGCCATCAGTATGTTTCTTAGTTTATCACTTGACACTACACATTCATTATCCAGCTCAGACACCTCCTTGTGAAATCCTCACGAATGTACTGCTATGGACATGCAGCAAATCTCTGAGCATACTTGATTATGAGGCCTCCATTTATCCTCCTTACCTAGCTGCTGCTCAAAGTACACAGGAGAAAATTATGTAGGGGCTGATATCCACTGTTATACCTCAGCATCTACTTGCCTAAAACCCTGAAAAAAAATGCAATTAAGTTATGTGACAAAACAAAAAAAAGCATACAAATTTGCACTCCCACCAGCAATGGAGGAGTGTTCCCCTTTCTCCACAATCTCACCAGCATGTGCTGTCGTTTGAGTTTTTGATCTTAGCCATTCTGACAGGTGTGAGATGGAATTTCACAGTCATCTTGAGTTGCATTTTTCTGATTATTAAGGATGTTGAGCATTTCTGCCAATGTCTCACTGCCATTAGAGATTCCTCCTTTATGAATTCTCGGTTTACCTGTGTTTCCCAGTTTTTGATTGGATTATTTGGTTTCTTGGTGTTTAATTTCTTGAGTTCTTTATAAATTTTGGATATTAGCCCTCTGGAAATCAGTCTGGTGATATCTTAGAAAACTTGGAATAGCCCTACCTCAAGACCCAACCATTCCACTTCTGAGTATCCACCCAAATGATTCCTCACCAAACCACAAGGACATATCCTCATCTATGTTCATAGCAGCCTTATTTGCAATAGCTAGAAACTGGAAACAACCCAGATGTCTCTCAACTGACAAATGGATAAAAAATTGTGATACAGTTACGCAATGGAATACTACTCAGCTATCAGAAACAAAGAAATCACAAAATTCACAGATGGAACGAGAAAAGCTCATCCTGAGTGAGCTAACCCAGACTCAGAAAGATGTACATGGCACCTACTCACTTATAATTGGATTTTAGCCATATAGTACAGGATTACTATCCTACAACCAACACACCAAAAAGATCAGGAACATAGACTTTGTTACCTATGAAAGGGACAATTTTCCCAAGGGGTGCTACCATGTAGGCCCCCAGTGCAAGAGGAAGCTCTTAGCCATTATATGACTATTGAACTGAGAGGGGCTGATATGTAGGGACACTCCACACACAGGAGTGGGGTGGGTGGGAGAGTGGAACTGGGATGGTTGGAAAGATGGCACTATAATGGAGATGTAACTTGATGTAATAATTAAACATTATAATAATAAAAAACCGTGAATTGGTTCTTCATTAAGTTGCCCATACAGATCTAAAGTTTCCAGCTGAACATATTCTCTTGGGAGCCACAATAACTTGGTCAACTAAATTTGGACTCCTGTCTAATTCCCATATTCCCTCTTATTGAAGGGCTTTAAACATATAGTGACTGTGTATATTTCTTTTTATTCTTGGTAATTTTCAACACAGATTGATTTAATATTTCTTTAAAAAATTTATCTTAATATTATTTACTACAATCCATCTTCCCATTTTCAATCCACTTTGGGAAGCACCAGTTTTCTCTCCGTTTGAATCTCTGTAAAAACCTTCTATCTAGTTTCTCTCTGCACATGTGTGAATATCCTGGGTCTGTTCTGTAGGTAAATAATCCCACAGTGGCTTTCCTTTGTCTCCAGAGGAATATAAGCTTTAATAACTTCACTCATGAAGTGTTTTTTTGACTCTTCACCGAAGGAACCTTCACTGTTCTTATCTACTATTTGAACCGCAGACATGCAGAAATTTTTCATTTTTCAAATTCATCATAGTTTTGCCCCCAAATTGACTTTAAACTGTGTCTTTTCTGACTAGAATGTTCCTCTCCTTTTCTTTAACTCACTTGTATGCAGCCATCTACATTCTTAATATCTTTTTAATTAGTATTGTTACATGTATATACATATGTATATTGGTATTGTGTGTGACATTTTACTGACAGTTCAGCATGTTTTGCCTTGGAGAAAGTTTTGATTTGATTTAAAATTTGAGTATAGAATACTGTAAACAAATTTGCCTATAACTTTCATAAATATTGGGAAATGGTATTGTATCTGCTTAATTTGAGTAAAAAGTATGCCTGGAATGACCACTATCTTATTCTGAACTCTACTCTCAATATTTTCTATATGTTTGGCTGATGCATTTTTCTTGAGTATTTGTAGAGAAAAACATGAATTCACTAAGATTTTAAAAATAATATAAATCATAAATCATGCACAGAAATCAGATGTAAGGTAAGTATTATTGATATATTAAACTTGATTTTGAAATTTGGAAGATAAGAGAAAATAAAATGT
Organism: Lophiomys imhausi; assembly: GCA_907164525.1. Lineage (NCBI taxonomy): Eukaryota > Metazoa > Chordata > Mammalia > Rodentia > Muridae > Lophiomys > Lophiomys imhausi. The sequence continues at coordinate 7,819,950 of CAJQZJ010032944.1, forward strand.
TTGTGATATGTTCAATTGATATGGATAATACCATAAAGTTTATTAAACAAAACTATTGCCATTTGTTTATATTTTATTTAATAAGTGTAATTTCAATGTTAAGCATTTCAGCAATGAAAGGAGTAGACTGTACTTTATATGTAGCTTTTACAAGAATGCCATTTATATTCAAATGATTTGACATAATCATCATAATAGGAAAACTATAGCTTCATTAAAAGAAGTTTGTCTGATAATTTGAGAGAGGCCTAGTTTTCATAGGTTTAAAAGTTTCAATTAAGAATAACACACATATTGAAATTTCAATATGGTTCTTCATATTAAAAATATGAAAAAATCTGGGGCTCTTGCAGAGGATACAAGTTCAATTCCCAGCACCACATAACAGCCTGCAAGTTACTGTAACTCCAATTCCAGGGAATCTAATTCCCTTTTCTTGCATCTGCAGTCACCAAGCACAAAAAGTAGTGCACAGATACACACAGGAGCTTCAACCTAATGTTGAAGTAGAGGAATAAAAATCAAATTAGAAGATCATACTTCCACAATAAATTCATTGATTCAAACTCTCATGCTAGTAAATAGATTGTTCTAGAACTGAGTTTGTTGTTCATAACTGCAAAAGTATTTGGATAAGTCAGTGGATTGGGAAAACTTTATTTTGGAAAATGGTAATATGTCCAGAGAGAATGACTCTCAACAGCTTTCTGAAAATACAATCTATTACCTATTTTACTTTTCGATATGTTAATAGTTTACTTTCTAAATGAGGGAAGTGATATTTGTCAAAATTCTATTTCATTTTGTTCTTTTTCATTAGGTTATCATTTCTGAGTTTCTAGGACTCATTATAACATTGGATTTTAATTTTTAAGAAAACTCTGGTGAACAGAATCATGTAGGTCAATCTTTATTGTCTTTCCATAGCCCATGAAGAACAATAAAATGACAGTAAAAACATGCTATAAATTCTAATTAATAAAAGATGAGAATTTTAGGCTAGTATATTTTAACTAACACATGTTTTAAAAGTGTATATCAGGAAGACAAAGAGATGGTTCCATGGTTCAGTGCACTGGCTCTTCTTCCAGAGGACTCATGTTCTATTTTCAGTACTCTTGGTAACTCACAACCATCTATAACTCTAGTCTCAAGGATCTAGCACCCTCTTCTGGAATCAATGGGACTGCATGAAAATGGTATACAGACATACACATAGGCAAAACACTAATGTATATAAAATAAAAATAGAATGAAAGAATATATATTATTTATCCACATATTTATTATGTCATATGTATTCAGTACCCTTCTGCATATTTGCTATGTGCTAAGTATTATATATCCCTATGGGCAATTAATTAAATTCTATCCCTTTTACAGGTGAGACATAAAGAGCAGAAACAGATTATGTATTATGTTAGGCAAATGATGATTGCTTGTGACCACTGCAATAATAATAGACACTATACAAACAGGTCAGAAATTGGGTGTGCTACTTAGGTCCAGTCAGGGTTTTCAAATAAAATGCAAAGGGTTTAAAAGAAAAGGAAAAAGGGAAGCTTACTCCATATTCTTTGGCTTGGTCGATATAACTCCTGCAAGAGAAGCCAATATCCAAGTAACAAAAGTTGCTAACTTTTCAGATCTTGACTGAAGAATACAAATGCCTTATCTCACTATGTCAAATAGGACACATCTCTGGCTGAGCTCAATCTATTTCCATATATCACTTCTCTTTTGATTCTGTTGCTTCCTCTTTCTGCTTTCCTACTCTGCTGGGTGGATCTTTGAAACTCTATTGAAGTTTAATGGATGACAAATGCATTAAACCTCCTTGTTCAAGAAAATTTGCTGAATTTCATTTGTCTGAAGTTAACAACTGCAATAATAATGTACAAAATTAAAACTACAGCTATTTCCAAGGCAACATTGATGTAAGATTCTCACCAACTGGTCTTTTAGATGACTAGTTTCCTGTGTAACACTCCTCTTGGCAAAAAGTGGTAGGAAGAAATAGAAAAAAGCAATTGTGATTTTTTTCATGCAAGAAAGGAAAAGATGTTTCTGTTAGAGAGACAAACTAGCAAACTCAGACACACAACCAATTAATTGTGCTTTGATCAGTGAACACTAACACACCAATTCAACAACAAAAATAAAATGAGCTAAATTTTTAAATTAATGAAAATTGGGAATAGGCTAAGAAGTCCTTTACTGATGGCTATACCTTTATGAAATACAATAGATCTCTGGAATGTCTTCTTAACAGTCGTTGATATATGACATATCCTGCTACTAGACCAACAGAAAAGAATATATGGGAAATTTCATTAGGAAGGACTGAGTGTATTTTTAAAAAATTCAACATTTTTGCAGTTATTTATGACATGAGGTATGAATATTTTGCTGTTGTTTATTGTTATTACAATGTTTTGTGTAACATCTAGCTCTTTATTTTTGAGCATTTGAACTTTCTGCTTTTCCTCTTTAAGCATCTTCCTCTTCTTCCTCAGATAATGCCTCAACATTTTCCTTTTGTACCTTAAGTTCTGTTCCAATTCTTTGTTCATCTTCCTCGGATGACTTCTCAGCATTATGTTTTATTTCCCTATGTAAAGCTGCCATATATCTCCTTTTTTGCTCATATCTTTCATTCTCTAAATACAAAAGAAAAAGTAACAAGCAGGTGCATGAAATAAATGAAACAATCCAAACATATAGTGTGATGTAAAGCGTCCTGCGAGTCATTTTATAGGGAGGTGGCCCACTGCCAATACTACCTCCATGGCCCCTGTTCAGGCAATTGGGTGGGGCCCAATATTCTTTGCAGTGGCAATGATATTTATTGTTGCAGATCCCTCTCTTATTGCAGAACATAGGCATACAAGATTCTTTCCATGGTGGCATAAAGACACAATTCCTTTCTAAACACAGAAAGTCTGAACCGCATTCTGTACCTTCTTTCACAGCCCCAATATCACGTACGCTCATCCCAAAATGGTAGTCAGTATTCCAGCAGCTGTATCCACCGACATGAGTTGAATGTACAGTAGAATGATTGTGCAAACGGGGAACTGGAGTCACATTGCACTCTCCCACACAGAGCGTCTTGCTGACTACATCTTACATAATTAGGGTTTTTTATACCACAGTGACCAAAGCGATCACCTCTGGTGTTCATTGCTAGGTAGCAAATCTTATTTGCACTCTTGGCTCCTTCACCAAAACATTTCCTGCACTGCTCATCACGGTCATTACATTTCTTTTTAAAGCAGACACTCTTGCCCAGACATTGGATCCCATCCTCCACGTACACGTCTTCTGGGCACGCACCAGAACTTCCATTGCACCACTCTGGCAGATCGCATCGATTGTCACGTTCCCGACACACCGTACCTGATGGCAGGAACTGGCAGTTGTGGCAACACAGCCCAGAAGCACATGTTGCCCCAGATACTAGAGTGCAGTTCTCTAAACAACACATATCTTGGGCACACAATTTTAAGGAGCCACAGTCACATTCCTCTTCATCTTCAATCATACCATTCCCACAGCGTTTCTTTGTAACAATATCCTCTAGATTTGGGAGATTGCGTAAACAACTCTTTCTAGAGATAGTCTCAAAAAATTGTGCATAACTACAGTTGCTGAATGCATCCGAGGGTACTAGATTTTGTTCATTATGCATATGTTTTTCCCACATGTACAATAGTTTCCATCATCATCATTCATCCCCAATGTATGACCAATCTCATGTGTCATATATGTCCTGAATGAAGCCAATCTATCATCCATAATGCACTCTAAACCACAATTCAAATGAGTATTACATACTCCTGAAAGATATGGCACACTAAGATAATTGATACAAAAATCCTGTTTCACAATACTATGTGCAGAATCATGAGCCACACGTTTATTGAAGCTGGATTTCTTCCATTTGCAGAATTCTTCCATCATACGATGTGTGGTAGTAACTGTATAGGGATTTCCTGCATTCCAAATTTCAATTGTAATTAGAACCACATCAAGATTAATTGAGTTATAAAGGTCATGTACTAAATTGACTCCCATGAATACATCCATCTCCACAATTGAGAAATTACTGTTCCTAAAAATGAATCTTCCATGATCTACCACAACTGCTAGTTCAAGAAACCATCGGTGGAGCCACCATCCTGTATAAGAACTTTGCATCAGAGTGGTATTATCATTTTCTTAAAATTTCAGTTGCTCTGTTATTTCTTTAGTTAGTCCACTCCCTATGGGTGTATTGTGTGTGTCCTCCCTGTCCATCTTATACACTAGATGTTCAAATGTAGCCGAAAGTACTTTGGGCTTGATCTCATAGGTGATTCCATTTGTCTGCAGCAGTCCTTGTAAGCTTCCTAGACAAGTACTAAGAATAACCATGGATTTTGGGTCCCCTTCCACATATCCATGGTAGTAACAGTCACTCTGGACAAAAGGCTGGTCCTCAAGAAGAGCACCCTGGTCAGTGTAGGTGAATACAGTGAGAGATCTGGGCACCAGGTTCTTCTTGGCTTTCATATGGACAATGTATCTCTTGCCCCCAAAGTGGAGGCTATAGGACATCCAGTTTGGAGCATCCATACCGCTGTAAGTGCCAGTGACTCTCAAGGGTATCACTACTTCAGGGGGGTGGGGTTGATTTTGGGATCTCCCAGTCTGTAGCCATCCAGAGAAGAACAGAGTTATTTCCAGCCATAGTGGTAGGAGAGTGATCTTCACATGCATCAAGGTGTCCAACACTGTCATTATAAAATAAGGGGTGAAAGTGAATTATATAGGGAAGGAGTCGCTCCTAGTATGTCTCTTCTCTTTAAGAGTGCTGTAGGTAATGGTTGTATTCAATGATCTGTCTTCTGGAGGAGTCAATCCATCAGAGGGAGAACTAAAGATAAAAACAAAAAAAAAAAAAAGAAGGCAGAAAGGGATTTCAGAATGGGAAGACCAAATGTAGCAGAATGAACTAAGAATGGATTAAAGTGGATTACTATTTAGCTTAAGGTATGACTCATTACAGTGCACTTCTCATAAGTGTTGATTAGGTAGAATTGGACTCTGGTGAGCAAAATCACAGCTATTAACTATGAATTAATAATTGTAGTACCTACGTGATGACCACAGCGAACCATTATAATAACTCTGTTTATGTACATGTGTGTGTGCGTGTGTATGTGCATGTATATAGTCTCCACTGCAAATAAATCAAATCATGTCATTGAAAAGATAATTAATACATTGTTTTGATAAGGAGTCATGATTTGTACCTAATGATTTAGGAGAAATGTCAAAAATTATTCCTTTGTATTTCAAATGACTTCATCGCATTAATCAGGAGAACCATGTAAAAGTTTTCCATACACCTTAGTTTATTTTATCTATTTTATTACTTAATTATACTAATTTTATATGAAATTCTATGCAGTGTTCCTACTTCGGTTACCCCAATCTAATCCTATGAGATATTAAAGTATTAATGTATCACTAATAATTCCTCATTATTCATGGTGATAGGTAAAGTTAATGATACTTACACATAGGCACACAAAAACAATAGTTACAGACTGGAATAGTTTAGATTAATAGACATATGTCACTCAAAGGTTTTTTATATCTAGTTCTACTATTTTTCTTTAAACGTCTAAGCATGTTAAATGGAAAAGAACTCAATCCAGCTAGTAATGAAACAGTTGCAGATGAAAGAATACAGAAATCAAAACAAAATATGTGCAAAAATTAAAGGCAAAGCCAGGCTGTGGTGGCGCACGCCTTTAATCCCAGCACTTGGGAGGCAGAGGCAGGCGGATCTTTGTGAGTTCGAGGCCAGCCTGGTCTACAAAGTGAGTCCAGGACAGCCAAGAATACACAAAGAAACCCTGTCTCGAAAAACCAAAAAAAAAAAAAAAGAAAAATTAAAGGCAGCCAATAAACCTCAAGAAGAGGGAAGAAGTTTTGGCAAAAATAGTGTCTTTGTTTGGTTGAACAATCTTTTTATGAATATCCATGCAACATTCAGAAGTATGGGGCTACTACCTCTAATCAGCATTCAAAGATATTTATCTCATAAATAAATTTATACATCCAGAACACACACACACACACACACACACACACACACACACAAATTCATATATATGTCAAATACCAAAAACTTCAATAATTCAAATATGAAATTGATACATATGCTACTAACAGAATCACTGGCAATTTTAACTTGTTTTTTTTTTCCTTAAATAAAACAGGAGTGGAACTATATTATATGCATATACTGTGCTTCAATACTGGAAAAATGTGTACATGCTACAGACCTAAACAACTTAGTGATCTAGAGCATATTTTCAAGCTTAGAATTTAAGACAAAAATATGTTTATGAATCTGTAGAATTGGATTGTTTCATGTATGACTCCTACAAATTTTTCTTTCTATACCTTATTGGTACTCACATGCTTCATCAGATTACTAAGGAAAGGAATTTATTAAGTAGTGAAGTTGAAGAGTCCTAGGTTAGCCACAGTGAAAATCTTCTATGAAAATATTAAATCACACTAATGAAAGTCATACCACCATAGTAAATATAAATGTTGCCAATATTCAACATCTCTCTATGCCAAGACTTCGAACCCATTTCTCTTCAATTTTTCTTTTATTATAATCCTATATCCTTTCATTTGTTCCCTTTAAAATAACTACTTTGCTGTCACTTATGGAATATTCCTTTTGTGAAAAACAGAAAGATCTCGTCTCCATACACCTGAATTTTGGAGAACTTCTCAGTTCTACCTCATTACACAGAAAATTTACAGCAAGCAGAAGAGGTTTTATTCTCAAATTTTCAGTATGTAACACATATAACCAGGTGATTTGCTATGATTTGCTTTATCTCCAAAGCAAATTCTGGTTGCAACTTTGTAACACTGTTACTTACTTTTCTTCCTTTGTCTTACACCAACACCCCAAACAATCTTCACAAGGAATTGGATGGCCAAGAGTCTTACCAATATCCTCACTGCTCATGCTAAGCTCATAAATAACTCACAACACATGCAATTTTTCACTTTTATGTTTCATCTTTAATCATATTTATCATCAGTTTATGATTATGACATACACAGTACTAGCACATTTGAGTATCTAACTCATGTATTAAAAAATAATAACATATATTCCTAACTGAAAATTACAGTTCAAATTTACAAAAGACCCAACTGTTTTCTTATACTTCACATTCCTTTCTTTGTGCCTGTCTCCCTAGTGCCCAGTTAAGAGTGCCACAAGTTCAATCAACTTTGACCAAAATCCTCAATTCAATCTAGAATAACGCTTTTCCTCCTGTTACAACATGCTAACAATATGAATGGAGAGAAAAATCTTAATCTACTTATTTAGAAGGATATTGAAATAGAAGAAAGACAAATTAGGGCAAGGAAGCCCTATACCTTCACTACCAAGGATAAAATCCTGAATAGGTATTCATTTCAAACATTCTTGTATCATTAATGATCTGAGCTGTATTGCCTATATTGTTTCTTTAACTTTCTGGTTTTCTGAATTTAATTGTCAAAGGCACTTGTAGTCATTTGAATAATAATAATAATAATGCCCCCCATGGACTCATATATTTGAATGCTTATTCACCAGGTCATGGGACTCTTTGATAGGATTAGAAAGATTAGGAGGTCTGGCTTTGTTAGAGAAAGTATGTCACTGGGGTGGGCACTTTCTCTCTCCCCCCCTTCTCTCTCTCTCTCTGTCTGTAGGTCAGGATTTAACTCTGAGCTATGCTCCAGTGCCATGCTTGCTACAATGCTGATAATGGGCTAAGCATCTGAAATTTTAAGCAAGCACTCAATTAAATGCCTTGGTCATAGTGTCTCTTCACAGCAATAGAACAATAGCTAAATTGGTACTGGTTGTAGGGTTAACAATAGAAGAGTGGCCAGGTGTGGGGCCACATGCCTTTTATCCCAGCACTTGGGAGGCAGAGGCAGGTTGATCTCTGTGTGTTCGAGTTTGAGCCAGCCTGGTCTACAAAGCAAGTCCAGGACAGCCAGGTCTAGTACACAGAGAAACCCTGTCTCAAAAAACCAAACCAAACCAAAACAAAAAGCAATAGAACAGTGACTAAGGCAGTACCTAAGCTGAAAATCAACATTGTCCTGTGTGGTTTTGGTAGTTAAATTTCAATAATGATAATTTGGATTGTATAATCAAAAAATTTTCATTTAATACTTGATTAATAGAGAATCAAATATTATTATCTGTCTTTGCTTAGTCTTAGAAAAGAGGTTGTTTCAGGGTGGAAATTAACCTCACACTAGAGCAAAAGAAGTGCCTTGATTACTCAGTAAATAATCAACACAATGGGAGACTCACTTCATAAGATGCCGAGAGCTCACAGGAAAAAGACAAAATCCCAAGGAGAAAGCAGATAAAGCAACACATCTAGCTTGGGGGATAAATACTGGAGTGCTGTTTTGTTTTTCAACAACATGCTTGGTACTTATTATGAAGTGTAAATTTTGTTCATAATTGTAGAATCATTTATTTAGTATGCCTGTGAATGAGCTTAAATAATATTAATCTTTCATAATCAAGTAATAGGAAAGTTAACAATAAATATGATTGAGTCGGGCTGTCTTTTCACCTGTTTTCTTTTTTCACACTATTTTTTACAGTGTTTCTAAAGATCAAAGCACCTTAAAGAATATAAGATTCTGATAATTTTGTGTGAAGTGCCATCATAATATAGATATTTCTATGTAAATGGCCATAGATAATATTTGGTAAATTCTCCTTTTTTCTCTATAGTCTCATTATACTTATTAATCTCTTTACCCTAATTATTACTGGACTTTTCACTCTAACATATAACACTATTGAGTGTGTTTCAAATTATGACTAACAACATCAAAATAAACATAATTTAAGAGCAGCACTATCCAAATAAAATTATTATCTAAAAAATACATTTGTATTGTTTTATGTACATGCATGTATAATATGATTCCTTACCATTTATATGTGTGCTTGTATGTGTGTATATTCAAATATACATAAATATAGTTGCTTCTTTTCATAGAACTTAACTGGTGAGTAGCTTACCAAAAGATGAATTATTGGATCCCATGGTCTTAGTAGTTACAGCCTTATTCAAGATTGTTCATAATAGCCACCTACATGGACTATCATTTTTATTTGATACCTCACATAATAAAGGTAAGTGTAAATTGTGTTCTTCAATTGTCTCTCATTTAAGTTCTAGAATATTTGCCTAGAAACAAGTTTCTCTAAGTTCTAAGGAAACAGACAAGTGACTGCATTTCCTTTCCCACTCTGGTTTTGTACCATTTCTATCAACCCTTTTTACAAAGTATCCCAGTATGAAGAATCTTCTTTCTTTACCTCTGTTCAATGGTTGCAGCAACTCTTCCATATAGATGAATTTAACTCTTTCCTTGGATGTTTATGCCTCCTTTATACACTATAATTATTTTATTTCTCTATATTTACTCATGTTGTTAACATGATGCTAAGTTATTTTCTTAAAATGGAAGCATTTTTTTTAAGGGAGGAAAAGGTTTATTTCACTTACTCATCCAAGCAAATAACAATCCATCACTGAAGGAACTTAGGACAGAAACTTATGCAGAATAGGAACCTGGAAGTAAGATCTGATACAGAAACAATGAAGGAGTACATCTTACTGACTTGTTCACCAAGGTTGGATCACCCTGCTTTCTTATAGCAACCAGGACCACCAGCCTATGGATGCCAAAATCCACAATGATTTCGACCCTCCCATATCACAAATAATGAAAATTTCCTATAGGCTTGCCTACTGCCAGATATTTTGGAGACAATATCTCAACTGAGGTTTCTTCCCCTCTGATGACTATAGTTTGTGTCAAGTAAACATAAAAGTAGCCAGCATAGGGATGAAAGTGACTAAAATTCATTACATAAATGTAAGAAACTGTTAGTGAATAATTTTTTCTTTTTTTAAATAAAAAATTTATTAGTTTGTTGCTTCAGGTTACATCTCCATCATATTGTCCTCTTTCCCCATTTCCCAGCCCCACCCTCCCACCCTCTACCCCCAACTCTTCCATCCCACTCCTCTGCAGTGGAGTGTCCCTACATAATAGTACCTTGCCCCAGTTCAGAAGTCATATGAGGGCCAAGAGCCCCCTAATACACTGGGGGGGCCTACAAGGCAGTACCACCAGTGAAACGTGTCTCATTGCCAGGGAGAGAAAATTAAAAAACAAACAAAAAGTCTGTGTCCATGTTCCCTTTGGTACATTGGTTATAGTATAGATATCCTGTACTATATAGCTAAAATCCTCCTATAAGTGAATAGATGCCATGTGCATCCTTCTGAGTAGGGGTTAGCTCACTCAAGATGAGCTTCTCTAGTTCCATCCATTTGGCTGCAAATTGCATAATTTCATTGTTTCTGATAGCTGAGTAGTATTCCGTTGTGTAGATGTACCATGGTTTTTTAATCCATTCTTCAGTTGAGGGACATCTGGGTTGTTTCCAGTTTCTAGCTATTAAAAATAAGGTTGCTATGAACATAGATGAGGAAACTTCCTTATGATTCGGTGAGGAGACATTTGGGTGTATACCCAGAAGTGGTATGGCTGGGTCCTGAAGCAAAGCTATTCCAAGTTTTCTAAGATATCGCCATACTAACCTCCATAGAGGTTGCACAAGGCTGCATTCCCACCAGCAATGGAGGAGGGTTCCCCTTTTTCCACACCCTCGCCAGCATGTGCTGTCATTTGAGCTTTTGATCTTAGCCATTCTGACAGGTGTGAGATGGACTCTCAGAGTCATTTTGAATTGCATTTCTCTCATGATTAAGGATGTTGAGCATTTCTTCAAGTGTCTCTCGGCCATTAGGGATTCCTCCTTTGTGAATTCTCTATTTAACTCTGTTCCCCATTCTTTGATTGGATTATTTGGTTTCTTGGCATTTAATTTCTTGAGTTCTTTGTAGATTTTGGATATTAGCCCTCTGTCAGATGTGGGGTTGGTGAAGTCTTTTCCCAGTCTGTAGGCTGCCGTTTTGTTCAAATGACAGTGTCTTTTGCCTTACAGAAGCTTTTCAGTTTCATGAGGTCCCATTTATTGATTGTTGATCTCAGGTCCTGAGCTGTTGGTGTTCTGTTCAGGAAGTTGTCACCTGTGCCAATGAGTTTGAGGGTTTTTCCCACTTTTTCTTCTAGTAGATTTAGGGTGACCGGCCTTATGTTAACATCTTTGATCCACGTGGACTTAAGTTTTGTACAAGGTGATAAATATGGGTGTAATTTCATTCTTTTACAAGTGGACATCCAGTTGGACCAGCACCATTTGTTCAGGATGCAGTCCTTTTTCCATTGTGCGGTTTCGGCTTCTTTGTCAAAAATTAGGTGGCCATAAGTGTGTGGGTCCATTTGTGGGTTTTCAATTTGATTCCATTGATCTACTGCTCTCGTTCAATATCAATACCATGCTATTTTTATTACTATTGCTCTGTAATAAAGCTTAAAATCTGAGATGTTGATACCACCAGTTTTTTTTTTTTATTGTACAGTATTGATTTAGCTATTCTGGGTTTTTTGTTGTTCCATATGAAATTGGGAATAGTTTTGTCCAAGTCTATAAAGAATTGTGTTGGTATTTTGATAGGAATTGCATCGAATCTATATATTGGTTTTGGTAGGATGGCCATTTTTATTATGTTGATCATACTTATCCATGAGCATGGGAGATCTTTCCATCTTCTAAAGGCCTCTTCAATTTCTTTCTTCAAGGGCTTGAAGTTCTTGTTGTATAGGTCCTTTACTTGCTTGGTTAGAGTTACCCCCAGGTATTTTATATTGTTCATGGCTATTGTGAAGGGGGTTGTTTCCCTGATTTCTTTCTCAGCCCATTTGTTTGTTGTATAAAGAAGGGCTTCTGATTTTTTTTTAAATTAATTTGGTATCCAGACACCTTGTTGAAGGTGTTTATCAGCTGTAAGAGTTCTCTGGTGAAATTTTTGGGGTCACTTATGTATACTATCATATTGTCTGCAAATAGGGATAATTTGACTTCTTCGTTTCCAATTTGTGTCCTCTTGATCTCCTTTAGGTGTCTTATTGCTCTAGCAAGAACTTCAAGTACTATATTGAAGAGATATGGTGAAAGTGGGCATCCTTGTCTTGTCCCTGAGTTTAGAGGAAATGCTTCAAGTTTCTCTCCATTTCATTTGATGTTGGCCACTGACTTGCTGTATATTGCTTTTATTATTTCTGTGTTCGGTCCTTGTATGCCCGTTCTCTCCAGAACTTTTAGCATGAAGGGGTGTTGGATGATGTCAAATGCTTTTCCCGCATCTAGCGAGATTATCATGTGGTTTTTTTCTTTCATCTTGTTTATATGGTGAATTACAATGTTAGCCTTTCATATGTTGAACCATCCCTGCATTCCTGGGATGAAGCCTACTTGATCATGGTGTATGATACTTTTGATGTATTCTGAATTCGGTTTGCTAGTATTTTATTAAGTAATTTTGTATCTATGTTCATGAGGGAGATTGGTCTGAAGTTGTCTTTCTTTGTTGGGTCTTTGTGTGGTTTAGGAATCAGGGTGACTGTGGCCTCATAGAATGAGTTTGGCAGTGTACTTTCTGATTCTATTTGGTGAAAGAGTTTAAAGAGTATTGGTGTTAGCTCCTCTTTGTTGAACACAGCAGTCATATGCAGGCTGAGAGACTCCTCATACACTGGGGGCCTACAAGACAGCACCACTAGGGAAAAGTGTCTCATTGACAGGGAGAAAAAGAAAAAGTCTATGTCCATGTTCCCTTTGGTGCGTTGGTGGTAGTATAGATATCATGTACTATATAGCTAAAATCCAACTATAAGTGAATAGATGCCATGTACATCCTTCTGAGTCTGGGTTAGCTCACTCAGGATGAGCTTCTCTAGTTCCATCCATTTGGCTGCAAATTGCATAATTTCATTGTTTCTGATTGTTGAGTAGTATTCCATTACTTGGATGGCAGACTGGTTCTTAAAAGATAATATTTGAGAGAGTGGAGAGATTGCTCAGAGTACTAGATGTTCTTCCAAAGAATTTGGTTCAAGTCTCATGTCCTGTGTGGTGACTCATAACCAGCTGTAAGTTCAGTTGCAGGGGATCCAATCTCTTCTGCTGATTTCCATGAACACTAAGCATGTAAATGGTACAAAATCACATATAGATAAAACAACTACACACATTTTTTTTTTAAAGTTTAAAGTTGACTTAATGTGTTTTATTCTTTTATTTGTTTTCTAGGGTTGTGATAAAAATAATACAAAATAATTAGTTTATGTACCAGACTTAATGCCTTAAATTCTGAATATTTGGAGACTTCATGTCTGGCATCATGGTTTGTGTAGTCATACCTTCTCTGAATATCCTGGGGTGGTTTATTGCATACTTATCCCTTAGATTCTTATAGATCCTTGTTTGTAGCAACATAAGGTAAATCTTCACATGCTGTTCTTGGGTCACAAATTTCCTTTTTCTAAAGGGACATTGTTTTATATGAAATAATATAGGCTTTAATTCAAGACTGTTGTAAGACTCAAAAAAGTTATCAATTAATTATAATGTGTTTATCAGGCACATAAATAGCAACTTTAAATGTATGTGCACTCAACTTCAGATCATATGTGAAACAAGCATATATAGATATGAACGGAGAACTAGATAACAATGCAATAATAGTACAAAGCTTCCAAAGACAATTTTTCAGTGACTGTCTGAGTATGTAGTCAAAATCAACAAATTTGTAAAAAAAAACTATATGACAAGTGGGCCTAAAAACAGATAAAGACAATGGTAAGAGTGTTAATTCTTAAATGCAGAATAATATCAGAGATAAATAAAATGTTTCATTTAAAAATAAGCTTCAAATAGCTTAAAATATTGAAATCATGTCAATGTTTTTGCCCCATCCCAAAAATAAAGTCTGAAATCAGTAATTATGAGAAATATGAAAAGACTCATATATATGAGGAAATTAAATGTATCTTTTGTTTTACTCTATTTTATTTCTTAGAATGATAGGTCTCTCACCCAGTATCTGCCTCATACATGATAACCTGTACTATTTAGTTGAATTCACAAAGGCTATACAATATCTTTATCAACTATGAATCAATGAAAACAAAAAGGAAAAACACTGCTTCCAGATATAACTAAAAACAGAACATTCTATAACTTATGGAATGTGCTAAAAGCAATATATATATTTTAATAAATGGCCCAAAATAATGATTTTTTTCTCAAATTTTAAGATATCTTAGAGATGAGTATATTAACTTGTTTCATAAATAAAATATTATAAAAATGTATTAAAAAATTGGTTTATCAGTGCACCAAACAGAACAGGAACATAGACTTTGTTTCATATCAATGAGACACTTTGCCCTAGTGGTGCTGCCTTGTAGGCCCCCAGTATATAAGGAGGCTCTTGGCCCTCATATGACTGCTGAACTGGGGTAGGGGACTGTTATGTAGGGATGATGTGGGATGGAAGGGATAGGGGGTAGAGGGTGGGAGGGTGGGACTGGGATGAGTAGAAAGAGGACACTGTGATGGAGATGTAACCTGAAGTAATAATAAATATTAAAAAGAAAAAAAGTTGAGTTTACATACTTGAAACAAAATATGTTTATCTGCTCTTAGTAAAGCATCTGCATGTAATGTAGAATTGAAAACTGCTGCTTTAATTAAGGATAGTGATTAGTTAAAAACAAAATAATCACACACAATTGATGCAGTAGGATCTCCCAGATGAGCATCATTGGTAAAATAATCTATGTATTTCTATATGAATCTAACAAAATGTGTATTTTTTGCAGTTTTTGGAGAATGTTGGGTATTTCACAGAAAACAGACTGAAATGAGCCAGGATCTTCAGAGAGACAGCTGCAAGAAAGCTGAGTTGAACTGAGAATTTTAAGGGCTTAGATGTGGATGTAGTGTGGATTGAGCCTTTGCATGAAATCACAGTCTGAAAATCGTGATAACAGCCTGGTGACACCATGACTATGAAACTCAACTAAACTGTGCATGAACACCTGATTGCTGTTCTCAAGGAACAAATGCATTCTTTTAAGGAACTAGAATTGAGCCAATACAACACTAATTATTGTACATTTAGGAAATAAGCTTTTTTTCCTCTGCTTTATTTCATCTTCTTCAAAGATAATGTGATTCATAATTTGTTCTGTGTTGGCTTGGCTTTTTCAAAATTATTATTCCAAAGCATTATTCACATGTATCATTTTAAGAGATACAAACCTTTATCAGGCCATGTTTTATATTAACAACATTGCTTATATACAAATTTATAGTTAATTATTGATAATTAGGTGTCCATAATGACTAAAGAATAAACATGATAATGAATTGAGAGGGAATGAGTAGTCAGTTTAGTGAATGAAACAATTATTTTTTTTATTTAACACATAAAGCAGATGGCATCCTCTATGACTGTAAGGACAAAATGAAACATATTTACAAAGCTTATTGTCTTTAGTATCAGTAAATATCAGAACAGTAAAGTAAAAGAAAACATTTAAACTCCAATTTTGTAGTCACCTGCCACTTGAAAAAGAATCTAATGTTTTCAAACAAAATCCACTAAGAGAATTTGACTTAACCATGAACTAACCATAGAATTTACAGTGTTGTCACAATGAGAACTGAAAGTTGTTGATGTATATTTGAAACTGAGCATCAAGTCCTAGGACAGTTGTAGTTGTACACACCTCTAATCCTAGCACTCCACTGTAGGCAGAGACAGGTGTGTAATCTGTGATCAAGACCAGTCATATTTACAGGGCACATCCAGGGCTACATAAACAGATTCAATCTCAAAAAAGGTCATGGATCAGAAACACTTGGCAATTACAGGAGAATTTAAGAATCATGATCTAGCCTGACTTGAAGATGCAGACCTGTAATCCCCGCTACTCAGGATATTCAATCAAGAGGATCATAAACCCAAGATCCATCTAGTTACACAGTGATCTCAAGACCAATATGGATAACTTGATAAGTTTAAGATTCTGTCTCAGAATAAAAAAAAAGTAATTAAAAAGGCTATAACTCAGTGCCAGAGCACTTCCCTTGCAAACAAGATGCCATAAATTCAATCCCAAATGTAAAAATGAGAATAATAGTGACAAAATAGTACCAAGGTTCAAATGTCCATGGAGTGTCAAAATATATATTTGAAAATCACATGTAGAAACTTTGAGATGTGTATTGAGATGAATTTGTGGACTAATAAAAATCCCAATGAGATATTGAAAGCATGTTTTGTTGGGACAAATCTCAATGTGATATACAGTCATCAATCATGGGGGGGAGGCTCCTCATTTCAAAGCAAAATTTAATTTAAAGGCTTTGTTTATTTTTATTTTTTGAGTCTATGAAATTTTTAATAAGCATAAGCATAAAGATTTTAAATGAAATTATTTTATATATCGTTTCATTTTCGTCTTTTTTAATTTATTATTTATTTCTTCAAGTTACATCTCCATCGCAATCCCCTCCCTACACCCCCCTCTGGTCCCATCCTCCCACTCTCTTCCCCCTGAACCCCCCATCTACTTCCTTTTTTGAAGTTTAAGGTATATCTTTTCCCCCTAACAGCTCCCCCTTTCAGTCCAACAAATGGCTCTTTCTCTTAAAACAACAAATACAATACAAAACAACAGAAATAATTAGGCCACAATTGTGAGAATTTTAAAGCTTAGCATACATTCCCAGTGTCCAGTCCATACATATTTGGCAACAGACTTTAACATTCTACTATCCAAACATCTCCATGAGTTTGAAGTTCTATATCCAACTCAGCTTCCATCCTAACTAGCATCACAATTTTAAAAATGTCTTCTTAGATCCAGGATGCCTTCTTAATGCCTAACCAACTCAAAATGTAACTATGAGACTATAGCTATCTAGTCTTCAACCACATCAGAGACCTGAGAGGGATAAATATATCTGATTACAGAAGAAGTACAGGGCCAGCAACTTCCAAAACTAAGAAATGACAGATAACTAGCTGCCTGGGCAGTTCTGAATTTTTCTCCATACATTACAGCATCAATCTTCAGCCATTTGGCCCCGTTTCTCTGACAGATGTTGATTATAAAGCAGGAATTATGAAGGACTTGCCTACCCTATCTTGGCAGAGCTAGGGTGTTGACTTACCTGCTTCCACATTTTGTCTTTTTTGGACAGCATTCTGTCTAGAGTTGAAACAAGGGTTTTTTTCTTATCAAGTTACAGGCTTGCCACTAATGCAACCATCTCCAATTGGAGATTCTTCGATGCCCATCTTCTGCTTGGAGTAGAATAGGGTGTGCTGTGAGGAGCTGAAATGTCTTGATATCAAGAAAACCTTAAGTTAAGAAAACATCTTTGAATGCCATATTCTGCAGATCTCTTGAGGTTTTTGTAGACCACCTATCTATCTCCTTATATTTGGATAAGGAAATGTTGCTTATCTCTTAGCAACTTGATTTCTGATTAACTTAGAAAATAACTGTGATAGACTGCCTTAGTACCTAACAAAATGACATGCTTGAATGATTATTCATTTGCATTTCTTAATTGTCCTAAAGAGTTTATGACAGTTGCTAGCAAAAGGCCAAAACTTCACATTTCATTTTTAAGGGTTACCTACATACAACACCTTAAAAAAGAGTTAACCTTAATTTGTGTCAATATACAAAGATCATTGCCAATGTGGTCAAATATAATCTTAATTTTGTATCAATATACAAAGATATAAAAGACTATTCAATAATCTGTCCTTTTTTTCTTTATTTGTGTCTATATCTCATTTTTTCTCAAGTCTTTTCACCCTTACATAGAAAAGAAGGAAGGATACAGGAAAGAAAAAAAGAGAAATCCCTGTGTCTAACCTCCAAAACCTATTGAACAAAACCACTTAACAGCTTTTGATCTCTCCCCCCCCAAAACAACAAGTATCTTTAACACATCAAATGACCAAAGGAGGGGAAATAACCCACCCCACCTTCTGGAGATGGGACACTGCTCTCTTAAAATTACTTCCTGCTGATTTGGGATGTAGTAAACCTGTTAGGGGCCCAAATAAGAATGGAAAAATGGTTAAGCACGTTAATAGAATTATTTGATATTCAGTCCTTTTCTGCTCAGCTATTTAAATGTCCTAAAAATTTTGTAGACAGAAGCTGAACTTCAGGGCTTTACTGAAGTTCTGGCTGGAAAAGTCTGTGAGGCTAAACAATCTTAGCGATTTTGAGTTGCTGTGGTTGTAGACTTTTGAGGAGACAGCTATTGAGGAAGTATTTGAGGCTGAATCATCTGGACTACTTGTCTTCTTTGGTGTCTGATCTGTTTTCTTCTGAGGTTTCAGTTGTCCAGTTGTCCCTGAATTCCTTAGATGGATGCTTTTAATCTCCTGGAAAGATAAGAACAGAACCCTGCCCTAATCCTAACTCTGGGATACTACTTTTTTGGGGGGGAGGAGACAGGCAATATTCTTCCAGGAGCAAATTGGCTTTTTTTGACAATATAAAAAGTATTATCTTTCAATTGAGATTTTAAAAAGAAATTATTTTGATATTCTCGAACTAAACACACCTTTAAGTGTATATATTTTGAGATCTCAAAGGATAATTCACTTTGAATTACAGCATGCCTTGTGAGTAGCTTTTAGACTTAAATCATTCCAAATCCTCTGTGCCTGTCTCTGAATTCTAATAGAAAAGTATTGGGATCAAAGGCACGTGCTTCCCAACTGATGGGATTAAAGATGTGCACCACCACCACCCCTGGATTTAAATTTTTCTCTATTTAGAGCTTGCTTTGTGTCAGGCTGGCCTTAAACTCAGAGATCTGCAGGTTTCTGTCTATAGTGTGTTGGGATTAAGTGTGTATCCCTTTCAAATGATGGGATTAAGGGTGAGCACCATCACCACCATGTTCTTTGTAATTCTAGAATTTATAAGACAACTAATTCTATAGTGATCCTCCTGTCTTTGCTGGAGTTAAAGGCATGGGTTAACACCATGCTTCTTATATATTTTACCTTAACTTGAAATTTTTTTCAACTCTTGGAGGTTTAGAAAACTAGGTTGAACTGTAGCAACCTTTATTTATAGCATTTAAATCTCTCACCTGCTTTTTAATGCCAAACCATGAAGATATCCTTTATATCTACAAAAAAAACAAAAAACAAAACAAAACAACTTTTAAGCTGACATCAGGTGTGTGTGAGGTATGTGGCAACCTGCAGTCTAACATTTTAATCTGAAATTAAGGCCATTTTTCATTTCATGCCAGTAAAGCAAGTATACATTTGGTAAATTATAATTTGAAAATTTTACATTTTATTTTTATTATATTTTTAAGCTTATTAACCTTTTTTTAGAGTAGTATTTTGTTTTCTCAAGTTACTTCTAGAACATAGTTTCCTTCCTCCTCCCCTGGCCCCTCCCTCCCCCTCCTTCTCTCCCTCTCTCCTTCCCTCATTAGTCCTTTAGTTGGTAGTCTCCTTCTCCTCAGATGAGGTGGGCCCTCACATATCATTCTCCTTTAGTTCTTCAATCATATGAGGGCCAAGAGCTTCCATTTGTACTGGGGCTTGATATGGCACACAATCTAGGGTAAGGTTTTCCACTAACCTGCAGCAGATTCCATTACTCACTGCTGGGTGAAATTTTTCCTAGGAGAGATATGCTAGGTTCCTATCTGTTTGGGTCTGTGGGTTGTAGGATGGTTATCTTGTGATGCATGGTTAATATCCACTTATAAGAGAGTACATACCATGTATATCTTTCTGGGACTGAGTCAGCTCACTTAGGATGAGCTTTTATAGATCCATCCATTTGGTTTTGAATTGCATGCTTTCCTCATTTCTGATAGCTGTGTAGTATTCCATTGTGTAAATGTACCACAGGTTGTTTTTTATCCATTCTTCAGTTGAAGGACATCTGGGTTTTTTTCTAGTTTCTGGCTATTGTAAATGAAGCTGCTATGAGAGTTGTTGAGGTAATGTCCTTGTGGTTTTGTTTCAAATCTTTTAAATATATGCCCAGAAGGGGTATGACTGGGTCTTGAGGTAGAACTATTCCCAATTTTGTAAGATATCTCCAGACTGATTTCCATAGTGGTTGTACAAGTTTTCACTCCCACCAGCAATGGAGGAGTGCTCTTTTTCCACATCCTCGCCAGCATGTGGTATCATTTGAGTTTTTGTTCTTAGCAATTCTGAGGGGTGTGAGATGGAATCTCAGAATAGTTTTAAGTTGCACTTCCCTGATGACCAAAGATGTTGAACATTTCCTCAAGTGCCTCTCAGCCTTTAGAGATTCCTCTTTTGTGAATTCTCAATTTAGCTCTATACCACATTTTTGATGGTGTTATTTTGTTTTTTGGTGTTTAATTTCATCAGTTCTTTATATATTTTGGATATTAACCCTCTGTCAGACGTTGGGGTGGTGAAGAACATTTCCCAGTCTGTAGGCTACTGTTTTGTTCTAAGGACAGTGTCCTTTGCCTTACAGAAGTTTTTCAGTTTCATAAGGTCCCATTTATTGATTGTTTGTTTTAGTGCCTGAGCTATTGGTGTTCTGTTCAGGAAGTTGCTACCCATGTCAATGAATTCCAGGGTTTTCCCCACTTTCTATTCTATTAATGTTAGTGTGTCTGGATTTATGTTGAAGTCTTTGATACACATAGACTTAAGTTTTGTACAGAGTGGTAGGTATGGATCTATTGTCATTCTTCTACATATGGATATCCAGTTAGACTAACACTATTTATTGAACTATTGTATGGTTTTGGCTTCTTTGTTGAAAATTAAGTGATCATAGAAGTGTGGGTTTATTTCTGGGTCTTCAATTCAATTCTATTGGTCAACTGGTCTGTTTCTATACCAGTATCATGCTTTTTTTTTATTACTATTGCCCTGTAGTACAGTTTGAAATCTGGGATGTTGATACTTCCAGATGTTCTGTTATTGTACATGATTGATTAGCTATTCTGAGTTTTGTTACTCCATATGAAGTTGAGAATTGTTTTTTTCCAGGTCTGTAAAGAATTCAGTTGGTATTTGGATAGGAATTGCATTGAATCTGTATATTACTTTTTGTAAGATGGCCATTTTTATTATTTGGTCCTACCTATCCATGAGCAAGGGAGATCTTTCCATCTTCTGATACCTTCTTCAATTTCTTTCTTCATGGACTTGAAATTCTTATCATACAGGTCTTTCACTTGCTTGGTTAGTTATAACTAGGTATTTTATATTGTTTGTGGCAATTTTGAAGGGTGTTGCTTCCCTTATTTCTTTCTCAGTCCATTTATCTTTTGTGTAAAGAAGGGCTATTGATTTTTTTTAATTATTTTTTTATCCAGCCACCTTGCTGAAGGAGTTTATCAGCTTTAGGAATTCTCTGGTGGAATTTTTGGGGTCACTTATGTATACTATCATATCATCTGCAAATAGAAATACTTTGACTTCTTTCTTTCCAATTTGTATCCCCTTGATCTCCTTTAGTTGTCTTATTGCTCTAGCTAAAACTTCAAGTACTCTGTTGAGAGATATGAAGAAAGTGTTCAGCCTTGCCTTGTCCCTGGTTTTAAACGAAATGCTTTAATTTTCTCTCCATTTAGTTTGATGTTGGATATTGGCTTATTGTAAATTCCCTTTATTATGTTTAAGTATGGCCCTTGTATGCCTGATATATCCAAGACTTTTAACATGATGAGGTGCTGGATTTTGTTAAAAGGTTTTTCAATGTTCAGTGAGATGATCATGTGGTTTTTTTTTCTTTCAGCTTGTTTACGTGGTGTATTACATTGATGGATTTCCTTATGTTGAACCATCCCTGCATCCCTGACATGAAGCCTACTTGATCATTTTTGATGTGATCTTGGATCCAGTTTACAAGTATTTTGTTGAGTATTTTTGCATCCATGTTCATAAGGGAAATTGATCTGAAGTTTTCTTTCTCTGTTGGGTCTTTGTGAGTTTAGGTATCAGGGTGACTGTGGCCTCATAGAATGAATTCCTTCTGCTTCTATATTGTGGAAGATTTTGAAGAAATTTGGTGTTAGCTCTTCTTTGAATGTCTGGTAGAATTGTGTGCTGAAACCAACTGGCCCTGGGCTTTTTTTTTTGGGTTGGAAGACCTCTAATGACTTCTTCTATTTCCTTAAGTGTTATAGGACTGTTTAATATGTTTACCTGTTCTTGATTTAACCTTGGTAGGTGGAATCTATCAAGGAAATTGTCCATTTCATTTAGGTTTTCCAATTTTGTGGAGTACAAGTTTTTGAGGTAGGACCTAATGATTCTTTGGATTTCCTCAATGTCTGTTGTTTTTTTCCCCCTTTTCATTTCTGATTTTGTTGATTTGGGTATTTTCCTTCTGCCTTTTAGTTAGTTTAGCTAAGAGCTTGTCTATTTTGTTGATTTTCTCAAAGAACCAACTTTTGGTTTTGTCGATTCTTTGTATTGTTCTTTTTGTTTCTAAGTTGTTGATTTCAGCCCTGAATTTGATAATATCCTGTTGTCTGCTCCTCTTGGGAGTGTTTGCTTATTTTTGTTCTAGCTCCTTCAGGTGTTCTTTTAGGTGGCTAGTATGAGAACTCTCCAGTTTCTTTTTGAAGGCACTTAGTGCTATAAACTTTCCTCTTATCACTGCTTTCAATGTGTCCCATAAGTTTGGGTATGTTGTGCCTTCATTTTCATTGAGTTCTAAGAAGACTTTAATTTCTTTTTTTATTTCTTCCCTGACCCAGAGGTCATTGAGGAGAGAGTGGTTCAGTTTCCATGTTTTTGCCGGCTCTCTGTTGTTTTTGTTATTGTTGAAGTCTAGCTTTATTCCATGATGGTCTGATAAGTTACAAGGGGTAATTTCAATCTTCCTGTATCTATTGAGGCTTGCTTTGTGACCGACTATATGGTCGATTTTGGAGAAGGTTCTGTGAGGTGTGAAGAAGAAAGTATATTCTTTTGTTTTGGGGTGAAATGTTCTGTAGATATCAATTAGGTCCATTTGATTCATGACATCTGTGAGGTTCATTATTTCTCTGTTTGGTTTCTGCTACGTTGATCTGTCCAGTGGTGAGAGTGGTGTGTTGAAGTCTCCCACTATTAATGTGTGAGTTTCAATGTGGGATTTGAGCTTCAGTAGTGTTTCTTTAATGAATGTGGGTGGTCTTACATTTGGGGCATAGATGTTCAGTATTGACATGCCATCCTGGTGGATTTTTCCTCTGATGAGTATGTAGTGTCCTTCCCCATCTCTTTTGATTAATGTTGGCTGAAAGTCTAATTTACTGGATACTAGAATGGCTACTCCAGCTTGCTCCTGGGTCCATTTGCTTGGTATATCTTTTTCTAGCCCTTTACTTAGAGATAATGCCTATCTTTTTTGCTGAAGTGTGTTTCTTGTAAGCAGCAGAATGTGGAATCTGTTTTCAGATCCATTCTGCTAGCTATCTTTTTATTGAGGAATTGAGTCCATTGATGTTGAGAGATATTAATGACCAGTGATTGTTACTTCCTGCCATCTTGATGTTGGTAGAAATAGTGTGTGAGCTTCTTTTCTTTTGTTTTTGCTGCAGGCATGCTATTTGCTTCCTGTGCTTTCTTGTGTGTAGTTAACTTCTTTGGACTGGAGTTTTCCTTCTAACATCTTCTGTAGAGCTGGATTTGTGCATAGATATTGTTTGAATTTAGCTTTGTCATATAATATCTTGTTTTCTCCATTTATGTTGATTGACAATTTTGCAGGTAATAGTAGTCTGGTATGGCATTTATAGTTTTTTAGGGTCTGCAAGATGTTTGTCCAGGCCCTTCTGGCTTTTAGGGTCTCTGATGAAAAGTCAGGTGTAATTCTGATAGGTGCCAATATATTTTACTTGACCCTTTTCCCTAGCAGCTTTTAATATTCTTTCTTTGTTCTGCACACTTAGTGTTTTGATTATTATGTGGCAGGAGGATTTTCTTTTCTGGTCTAGTCTATTTGGAGTTCTGTAAGCTTCTTGTACAGTTATAGGCATTTTTTTTTTTTTTAGATTTGGGAAATTCTCTTCAATGATTTTGTAAAAGATATATTCTGGTCCATGGAGCTGGGAATCTTCTCATTCTTCTAGTCCTATTATTCTGAGATTTCATCCTTTCGTAGTGTCCTTGATTTCCTGGATGTTTTTGTTCAGGACTTTTTTAGATTTTACCTTTTCTTTGACAGATATATCAATTTCTTCAATTTTATTCTCTGTGCCTGAAATTCTTTCTTCCATCTCTTGTATTCTGTTGGTGATGCTAGTGTCTGTAGTTCTGATTCTTTTCTTAAGGTTTTCCAGTTCTATGGATGTCTCGGGTTGTATTTTCTTTATTGCTTCAACTTGCCTTTTCAGGTCTTCTATTCCTTTAAGCGCTTTATTCATTTCCATCACTTCTTTTGCAATATTTTGTTGTTGCTCTCTGAGATATTTGATTTCCTCCTTTAGGCCTTCTATTATTAATATAAGCATAGGATTGCAATAATTTTCATTTGTTTCAATCGTATTAGGATGTCCAAAGTTCTCTGTAGCATTATAGCTAGGTTCTGGAGACATCATATTTCTTTCTCTCTCTCTCTCTCTTTTTTTTTTACAATGTTCTTGGACCAATATACAGGAGATTGGAGTGGGGAGGGGGTTATTCTCTGAGGGCTTGAGAGCTGGCAGGTCTCCTCAGAAAGGTAGGTAGAGCTGTGGTTGGGCCTGTGTTCTCCCCTCACTGACAAAGTCATTCTGGTTCAGCAGCTAGTCTGACCGTGCAGGTAGGGAGCTCCACCCAAGACCGGTGCCAGCCTCAGTGCACCTGTTGCTTACTGCCTGAAATGCTTGGATCCTAGGGTGAGTGACCTGCCCCAATATTTGTGGAGAACACACAGTTGCTGGCTCTGTTTACAGTCAGTCTCAGTTCCTAATTCCTTTGCTGTGACTGGGTTAGGTCTCTGCCACTCAACTACAGTGCACACTGTGCCACCATGTTGGGAACTCCACAAAGAAAATCTTACCTTTGCTCTTGTGGTCCAGCTGTTTTTCTCTGTTAGGTGTACAGGTCTGCATGCAGCCTAGATATCAGGCAAACAGATGTGGGTGCTGATCTGTGGCTGGAGATGTGTTCTGGATCTGCTCATGGGCTAAATCTGCTCTGGCTGGTGCTCCTCTCCAGTCAGGTGACCTAGCTGGCTGATCTCAGGGTGGTGTTCCTGGGAACTGCATGAGCTGTTTTGTGTGGTGACCAGTCTCAGTGTTTGCCACGAAAATTCAGACACCATCTGTGTTTCACAGTCGGCTGTGGGACCTCACATTCACTACACAGTGACTAATCCCATTCACCTACTACTCAGATACAATGCTCTATGGTAGGCACCATCTTGGATCACCCATTTATTTTGATTTTTTTCCCTTCAACATTAGAAGTGTATCAACCCCTAAGAAATTGTATTGGATAGATGTATTCTTTGATAATTATTTTTCCAGTTATCAGATCCAGTCCAGGTTTATTTTTTATTTATTTTTATCTCATACAATACATCATGATCTCAACTTCCTATCTCTCCCCTTCTCTAAGACCACATCTATTGCTACTCTTCCCCCTCATCTACTGCTTCTTAATTTCCCTTCAGACAAGAGCAGGCTTCCAAGTGAAATCACCTGAACATGGCATAAGATGATGCAATAAGATGAAGTATAAACCATTTTTCAAGGCTGGATGAAGCAACCAGTAGGAGAAAAAGGGTCCCAGGAACAGTGACAGAGTAAGAGACACCCCCACTCCCACTGTTTGGAGTCCTGCAACACCCCAAGCTAAATAACTACAGTATGTATGCAGAGAGACTTGTGCTGACTCAGGCAGGCTCAATGATTTTTGCTTCAGTCTCTGTGAGCCCCTATGAACCCTGCTTATGTTGATTCTGTTGCCGTATTCTCCTGGTGATTTTGAAATGTCAGACTCCTACAATCCTTCCTTCCCCTCTTCCCTGGCTACACCTAATATTTGGTTCTGGACTCTGTATTTGTTGCCACCAGATTCCCAAGAAACCTTTCTAGTGACACTAATTCACATTTATAAACCTTGGAGATACTATACAATATTTTCTTGTTTATATGTCTTAAAATAGACCAAGCAACCCTGATTCTATGGATGGATGAATAGAGAGTTTTCTGATAGATTGTTCAGGTTCCTTACTGTTATAAAACAAGTTATTCTCATTTGTCTTAAAAAATCTGTTTTGTCCGTTTTCAGAAATGTGTAGGAACTCAGTCTGGTTTTGGCTCCTCAGTTTTCTTTTCACATGATGTCCAAAAAATCTCATCTGGGAGTCTGCAGCCCATGGCTTCCTGATATTTGGAGTTTTGGGTTCTTCTACTACGTTTGTCAGTCTTTAATTATTTTTATTAATGAAGTATAATTTATAATTCCCATGTATAGTGAAGAGTTTGCTCATGAGTTTAATCCATAGGAAATTGGAAAAGTTGGTTTAGAGGCATGCTTTAAATTTTCAAACATGCTTCAGGATCTATCATATAGAACCCAGAGGAAGAAGGGGACATCAAATTGCCTGAAACTGGAGTTACAAAAAACGTGTGAGTGCTAGGAACAAAATTTCAGGCTGCTGCAGAACTGCTAACTGCTTAGCCATCTCTACATCTCTCATTCTGTATTATTATATCCTCTGTTTCATCAGTCTTTCTCACAGTGATGTTGAGAATGATGCAATTAGTAGAGTCCTTGAAGGGATTTATAGCATAGAAGCTCCTTCATCACAATGTCACAACAGCCCAGACAGAAACATGAAAGAGGTCCTAGATTTTTTAATTTAGAAGTGCTCTTTTGTTATTTGCATTCTTCTGCATTAGTAAAACCAAGAGTAATGGCAGTCAGACCACAGGACAGTTGATAAGTAGGTAGAGATTCTGTGTCATATTGAGAAAATAATACTCATATCAAGGGAAAAATATACAGATGATCCATATCTGGAACAAAACTAGTTCATTCTATTCACTGGTGTCAAATATTCAATTTATGTGACTTTTAATACAGTGTAGGTTTTGAAGTAGTTTTAGGTTCATAGTAAAGTATGTACAGAAACCATTAATGGTTGTAACTGTTTTCCATGCCCTCACATGCACAAACTCCACTTTTTATGAACACATACCCCTTGAAAGTGGTACATGTGTTATAACTGATGAACTAATATTAATACATTGACAGCAAAAATATCTGTCTATAAGATATATTAATATCTACTTCTGTAAATTTGGTTGGGCTGGACAAAGGTCTAATGGGATGTATCTATGAAGTACTTTCATAACTCCCTTTAAAATTTTCCTTTTTCCATCATTTTCTTTATAATGTATCCATAATTTCACCATTTTCAAATATATTTTAGTAATAATATAATTTATGGTCTTTTAAATTTGGACCTCTACTTATTAATAAATATTTCATTCCTCATGGCTTTTTATTGCTTAGCTCATTTTATTTTGTGATGACCAATATCTTACTTTGAAATTTCTTCTTATTCCAATCAGAATAAGACTGGATATGACAAAGATGAAATATGCAGGTAAGAGCCAGGTGTGGAGGTGCACACCCTTAATCCCAGCACAGCCAGGGCTATTACACAGAGAGACCATGTCTCAAAAACAAAAAAACAAAAAAACAAAAACAAAACAAAAAAAGAAATATGCAGGTAAATGGGTAGAATTAGAAGTAATTATCCTGAGTAAAGTAACACAGACCCAGAAACAAAGGAAGCTATATATTTTTCTTATTTGTGGATGCTGGCTTCATATCTTTAGATATGAGCACATAACCTGGAGTAACCATTGATTATCAAGAATATAAAAGTGAGAGAGATCCAAGATGGTACCGACCATGGAGCAGTGCATCTGAATAGTAGGTGAATGAGATTAGTCACTGTGGAGTTAATGTGAGGTCCCCTAGCTGACTGTGAAACACAGATGGTGTCTGAATTCCTGCAGTGAACATTGAGACTGTTCACCAGGTAAATGAGCCCATGCAGTTCCCAGGAACACCACCCTGAGATCAGCCAGCTCCGTCACCGGTCTAGAGAGGAATTCCGGCTAGAGGGGATCTAGCCCAGGAGCGGATCCAGCCCACGGCTCCAGCCACAGATCAGTGGCCCCACCTGTCTGCCTGATATCCAGCCTGCACGCGGACATGTACACCCAAGAGGGAAAAACAGCCGCACCACAGGAGCAAAGGTAAGTGAGATTTTTTTTTTTCCGGAGTTCCCAACATGGTGGCACTGTAGCAGAGAGACAGAGACCTAACACAGTCATAGCAAAGCAATTAGGAGCCAAGACTGACTGCAAACAGAGCCTGCGACTGTGTGTTCTCCACAAATACTGGGGCGGGTGGGTCACTCACCCTAGCACCCAAACATCTGAGGCAGTCAGCAACAGGCACACTGAGGCTGGCACCCATTGTGGGTGGAGCTCCCTGACTGCACAGCCAGCCTAGCTGTGGAGCCAGAATGACTGGGTCAGTGAGAGGAGAACACAGAACCAACCATAGCTCTACCTGCCTTTCTGAGGAGACCTGCCAGCTCAAAGGTCCTCAGAGGATAGCCCTCTCTCCAGTCCAATCCCCTCTATATTGGTCCAATTGGGTCATAAGCAGTTGAGGAGATTGGCAGCCACGCTCTTCTCCGAGAGCCAGTCTATATAGGAACCTGCTCTCCAACTGGAGGTAAACACCAGGATCTCAGGATCAGCCAACCCCCAGGGCAGGGAGTTTTCCTGAGCAACAAGGTCAGGAGACCAAAGAAACAGACAACACCAGGGTCAATCAGATGACAAAAGGTCAGCGCAAGAACATGGTAAAAAACAAAACAAACAAAACAATAGGATGTCTCCAGATCCTAGCAATAATGCTACAGACAACCCTGAACAGCAGAACATGATTGAAACAAAGGAAAATGACCTTAATCCTATGCTTATATTAATAATAGAAGGCCTAAGGGAGGGAATCAAATACCCCAGAGAGCAACAAGAAAGTACTACAAAGGAGGTGATGGAAATGAATAAAGTGCTTAAAGGAATGGAAGACCTGAAAAGGGAAGTTGAAGCAATGAAGAAAATCCAATCTGAGATATCCATAGAACTGGAAAACCTTAAGAAAAGAATCGGAACTACAGACACTAGCATCACCAACAGAATACAAGAGATGGAAGAAAGAATTTCAGGCTCAGAGGATAAAATTGAAGAAATGGATACATCTGTCAAAGAAAAAGTCAAATCTAAAAAAGTCCTGACACAAAACCTTCAGGAAATCAAGGACACAATGAAAAGACGGAATCTAAGAATAATAGGAATAGAAGAAAGAGAAGAGTCCCACCTCCATGGACCAGAAAATATCTTCAACAAAATCATTGAAGAGAATTTCCCAAATCTAAAAAA
>CAJQZJ010032944.1:7862691-7886886 GCA_907164525.1 Lophiomys imhausi
TGGGGGTTGAGGGGGAAGGGGGTGGAAGGGTGGGACTGGAGGAGGAGTAGGGAGGGGATTGTGATTCAGATGTAACTTGAAGAAATAAAAAATAAATTATAAAAAAAGTTTAAAAAAAGAGTGAGCGAATGCAAAGGAGGGCACACAGAAAAGTACAATTCAGTCTAATAAACGGCATGTAGCTACAGAAGTAAAAATCTTTTAGTCCCCTCTTCCACCTTTTCCCAGAGGTTTTTGTCTCCTACGATAATATATGCTCAGGCTAACCAACATAGTAACTTGGAAGTGACTTTCATTCTTTAGGAAGCATATGTATTATTAAGGTCTTATATTAGGGTATTTTAGCTGTGTATATCACTGTGTGATATATGCCTATACTCCCAGCAAGAACCTGGGAAGCTGAGGCAGTATAGTGAGTTCAAATACTGCCTGATTATACATGTGTCTCAAAAAAATCAAAAGCTAAAAAAAAAAATGTGAAAGTGACCATGGTGACTGAGAAGGGATCAGGAGCACTAGAGAGGGAATAGTATGACATAATTGTTATGAAAGTACAAATGGAAAAAAAAAATCTAATGAGACTCACCTAGCAAATAGGAAGGGAGAAGAAGGAGAACAACATACAGGTAGAAGGACGGGGGGAGACACAAGGGATATTTGAAAAAGCTATAGGCTACAGGGAATTATTTTATTTGGGTTACCTAAAAATCATATATATGTTTATGTATGCATATATTCTGTGTGTTTGTGTATGTGCTGAAATTTCAGTTAGTGACCCATGGGGGGAAAATCAAGCAATAAACAAACAAAAAAATCTAATGCCAGGAATGGGAAAACTGTTAGTGAAACTTTAAATAATTGTGTGTGTTTCACACTTTCTTTCTTAACCAGGCTATCACCCAAATAATTGAGACTTTATTATATTAATTGTTAAACAGGATTCACATCACAAGAACTGAGCAGTTATTACTCTATTCTTAACCCCATAAAATCATCTTGCTTCTTCCCAGGATAAATACCAGAGATACTTGTACTATGTGGCTTTCCTGCTTCTGCTGGCTCTCTCCTGATCTCTCTTCCACCTCTGCCTCTGGCTGAATCCTCTACTTCCCCCCTCGCTCCTCCTCCAATGGAGCACAGAAAGTCCAGCCCTATTCTCTGCCCTACTCAGTGATTGACTGTAAGCTGCTTTATTGACATGTGAGGGGACAATTGGGGAGCAGTTTTTATATAACATTAAGGCATGAGATTCTCAGAACAAAGATTGCAACAAGATATCGGGTTACATAAATCAGTATTTGAATTATATAATATCCTTATGTCCACAGAAATCTTTTTTCAAGTTGTGGGTCAGGGGAGTCCAAAAGAACCTCAAAACAATATAGTCCGTTTCTGTTGACCTTGATTCTTTTATCAAATGAAGGGAAGTTCTTATTGCTGAAGAACCATATACTTCAAACACAGGACTTTGAGGGAATTTGAAGTCCCTTAAGGCTTCTTCCTGAGGACTAGCTTTTATAGTATCAGAGTGGTTCATGGAAAGTGCCAAAGGAAAAAAAAAAGCAATCAATAGTCCTACGCATCTATAATGCCTGTGAAACACAACAATGAATGGCACATTCTTTGTTTTTATTGTGTGTGCATATTCTTTGTTTTTATTTTGTGTGTGTGTGTGAGAGAGAGAGACAGAGTGAGTGAGTGAGTGAGTGAGAGAGAGAGAGAGAGAGAGAGAGAGAGAGAGAGAGAGAGCGAAGGGAGAGTAGGGAATGTCAGACACATTTGTTGAAGTCTGAAAAAATTTGCAACAGTCAATTTTCTCCTTCCACCATGTGGGCCCCAGAGTTGGAACTCAGGTTTTCAGGCTTGGCTGTATGTACCTTTACATCCTGAACCATCCATAAAGATAATCTTAAAGATGAAGTAGTGGCATTTGTATAACGGGTGCAGCCAACAGTCATCTATTATACTTAAGGTCCTGTTAATATAAAGGAATGCATGCCTGATCCTGGAAACCCAGCCAACTACACATAGCTGGTAAGACCATGAAGCCCAGAGAATGATCTACTACTGCCACATTCCTAAAACAATATAATTTCTATCTTCATTATAAATATCTATGCTTATGCCAACAGTTAAATGTTGCTCTCTTCCCACATGAAAAAAAAAATTCTTTTTTTTTGCTGCAGACAGAGATCATTACAGAGAACCACAACTGTTCAAAATCCAGAGAAAACAGGTACCCACCCCCAATTAATACGTTTACAGCACAATTCCTATACTTCTTACTTAGAGAATATGGCCAAATAGAAATAGAAAGATTGTAAGAGCCACAGGACAAGTAATATGCCTAAGATAGATTTAAAAATAGACAAATAACAAAATAAGGACAAGAAGTGGCTGGCAAGAAGAAAATAGGGGTTGAATATGGGAAGAGTTTAGATAGAATAGTGGGGGGGTAAATATGCTCAAGATAAATTGTATGAAATTCCTAATAAAATAGTAAAAATATTAGATTATTAAAAAGAACAGTATTCCTTTTCTGGAAAAATACCATAGTTCAACTACTTAACACTACTTTGATTACTTCTACAGTTTAGTAATTGTACATTATACTGATATAAACATCAATTTTTGTTATTTTGTTTGAATAAAATTATCAAGTATTTTAAATAATTTCTAAGGCATGTGGTTGATGATAATGTGGAGATACATGCTTAAAAATAAACTGAGAAATTCTATTAAAAATATCTGTAGTACTGTATAATCCATTAGCATTGGATGAGAGTTCATTTTACTCTACAATTTTATAAGGATTTAGTGTCATTATGCTGTATTTTGGCCTTGTAGTGTGTAGTGTGCACATATTTTTTTCGTTTTAAAGTTATCTTTTGAGATTACAATATAGTTATGTTTCTTCCTTCCTTTTCCTCTCTACAAACTCTTCCATACACCTCTCCTTGCTCATTTCAAAGTTATGACTTCTTTTCTATTAATTGTTCTTACATTTGTTCATACATACATATATTCCCAAATACATAAACATGTTTCTGCCCAGTGTGTATAATGTTATTTGTCTGTATAACTTCAGGGATCTTCACTTGGTATTGGGTAACCTATTGTGCTCTTGCGTGAGGAAGACTATTTCTCATGCTCTATCTGCAGTTCTTCATGTAGGTATGAGGCCTCCTGAACCTTCTCTATTCCATGTTAGCATGTATATTGTTGTTGTCCTTTTTCAGCTCATGTTTAGGTAGTCATGTAGATGAATTTCATAGATGTAGCTTTGACATTATTAGGAGACACAACACCACAGTGAATTCCATGTTTCTCTGGCTCTTACAATCTTTCCATTTTCTCTTCTACAATAATCCCTGAGCTTTAGGTGCAGGAATTGTATTGAAAAATGTATCCCTTGGAACTGATAAAACTCTTCATTTTTATTGGGTATGGTCTTCTGTGATGATCTCTATTTGCTTGACTCAGGGTGAAGACACTTATTTGGCTTCTCTAGTAACTCCAGGACTTGTTTTCACATCTAAAGGCTTGAAGATAGGAGCCTTTGATGAGAGAGAGATGTGACATTTGTCTTTCTATCTGAATTAACTCATTCAATATGACCTTTTCTAGCTAAATTCATTTACTTAAACGTTTCATGATGTCATATTTAATAAAGCTGAATAGTATTTATGTAATGTAATGTATGTACCACATTTTCATTATCCATTAGTTACCTTAAGGACATTTAGATTGTTCCCATTTCTTAGATATTGTGAATAAAGCAGTTGTAAACATGGCTGAGAAGATGTATATGGATTAGGATGGTTGAATCCTTTTGTCATATGCCAAGGAGAAATATAGATGGGTCATATGATAGATTTATTTTTACCATTTTGAGAATTTTCGTTATTGTTTCAAAGTATTTATATGAGTTTATAATCTCACCAAAAGTGAGTGATGGCTCCCCTTTTCCCATTCACCTCAGCGTTTATTGTCCATTGGTTTGTTGATTGTTGCCATTCTGATTGAAGTAAGATGAAATCTCAAAATTTGCTAAGTATGATAAACATATTTTGAGATGTTTCTTAGCTATTGTTTTTTTTTTTTCCTTTAAGAACTTTCTGCTGAGGCCCAAGGCCTCACTTTTAAATACTTAAATGTTTATTTATTAATTCAAGTTACATCTCTATCACAGCCTCCTCCATCCACCCCTCCTGGTCACACTCTCTCACCCTTTACCACCTCTTCTACCTATACTACTCCTCCAGTGTGGAGTTCCTCCACATATCAGCCCCCCTCACTTCATTGGTCACATGAGGGCTAAGAGCTTCTTCTTGGACTAGGGGCCTACATGGCAGTTCCACTAGAGTAAAGTGTCTCACTAACAGGTAATAAAGTCCATGTTCTGCTCCTTTGGGTCTGTTGATTGAAGGATAGTTATCCTGTACTATATGGCGAAAATCCAGTTTTAAATGAATATATGCCATGTGTATCTTTCTGAGTCTGTATTAGTTCACTCATGATGAGCTTTTCTAGTTCCATCCAGTTGGTTGCAAATGTCATGACTTCCTTGTTTCTGATAGCTGAGTAGTATTTCATTGTGTAAATGTACCACAGGTTTTTTTTTTTTTTTTTTTTAAATCCATTCTTTGGTTCAAGGAATCTGAGTTGTTTCCAGTTTCTAACTGTTACAAATAAAGCTGGTATGAACATAGTTGAGGAGATGTCCTTGTGGTTTGGTGAGGAATCTTTTGGATATATAGGCTCATTAAAAAATATCTCAGTAATTTGTTTTATTTTGTTATTTTTCTGATTCTTTGTTTTATAGTTTCTGTATGTTGATTCTCCTCTGTTAGATGTATAGCTTACAAATATTCTCTTTCACTTTGTGGGTATCTTTTCATCCAGTTGGCTGTTTCTTTATCGAAGAAGAATGTTTATTTGTATTAATCTCACTTGTCAATTCTTGACCTTATTTCTTAGGCAAATAGATTTTTAATCAGCAATGTCCTTTACTACTCACTATGTCATGTAAAATATTCTGTATTTTTTTTTAGCAGTTTTAGTGTTGCAGGTTCTACACAGAGGTCTTTGATCCATTTGGAGACAGTTTTTTTTGTGTGTGTGCAAAGTGATGAATACGGTTGTAATTTCATTCTTCTGTATGTAGACATCCAGTTTTTTATAGCACCACTTGTTGAAGTTGTTTCTTTTCTTCAGCATATGTTTTTGGCATCTTTATCAAATATTAAGTGGCTGAAATTATGAGTACTCATGTTTGGGTCTCAGTTTTGTTATAGTTGTTTTGGCTTATGTTATACTCTGTGAGGCACATTTTTCTTTGCCAACTTAACATCTTTCCATATAATTCATATCTACATATATCTGTCCTAGACAGAAGGTCTTCAAGTTAGTTACACTGTTGCTTAAAATGTTTTTAGTTTCAGGTTACCAATTTTTTTTCATCTCAATATCTGTAAACATCAAATTTCTTCATATAAAGAAAATTTTATCTTTTAATATAAAAACTGTTTCAAATGTTCAAGTGTTTTTCATGTAAAATCAATGATTAATAAGTTCTTGCTCAACACACTTGATAATTCTGTCTTAGATGCTTGTTGATTAATTACTTATCTTCAAAATAAGAGTTAATTACTCTTTCAATGTCTTATTTTTATTTTTCTTATTTGACTAATCAGCATTTATTTCTATGTTTTGAAACAGTACACACAAATGCAAAGATATGCATATGTGCGTGCGCGCTCGCACATACACACACACACACACACACAGAGAGAGACTTACATTACCATCAATAAACCCTATCCAGAATCTTTTTAATATCATACTGCAAAAATGCAAATATTAAAAATAAAGTGCAGCTTTTCTCATCTGTACTCACAGTGCTACCTGTATGATCCAAAGACTACCTAATAAAAAACCCAGTACCAGAAATGAGAAACTCATTTTTTGTTACTGGCCAGGGAAGTCCAAAAAACAAAAACAAAACCCCAAAACACACAGCATACTGCTGTTACCATTGGTCACCCACAGAGGTGGAAGATAAGTCCTCAATTCTGAAGACCCTGAGACCTAATATTTGGAAATGACCTGAATATTACCTCCAGGAAAACTTGTTTCCATGGTACCACAAAGCACCACGCAAGCTTCCAAATGAGGGAAAAAATCAACAGTCCTACACAGTTAGGATCCCTATGAATCACATCAATGACCAACATGGCAAGATAACCCTAAGGGTGGAATTGTGGCATACATACCTTGGCAGTAACCAACAGTTCTCTTATTGGACTTACAACTCACTCAACTTACAACTCAACTCAATCAGGATACCATACCTGATTCTAGAAACCTAGCTAAGTGCTAGTGAAGTTGTGGTTTTTGGAAAGAGAATCTATGACCACTAATTTACTAATAGCATTCACCCTAACAATAATCTATAAATATGTCTAAAATATATTCAGGCTTAGAGATACCTGTAGTATTCACTTCTCATCAAGGAAATTTCTCTTAGCAGCAGATTGAGAGTACTATAGAAAACTATGAATAATCAAAATGTGGAGATGCAGAGTAAAGTCCCAATGAACACATCTACAAATCAATTCCACACGTAGGACTCAGGGAACATTGCAGAAGATTGTAAGAGATAGAAGATCAGGGATTTTTCTGTAAAATTGTTTCTCCTGGTAATATCAGGAGCTATATCCATCACTTATCATCAATATGACTTTCCAAAGGTGAGTTGAACATTGAAAACACCACATACATGCCAACATGAATAGAGAAAAGTCCAGAAGGCCTCAACTACACAGAGATATAGGCAACTGAAGAAAACTGGGAGTAGGAGAGGTGATCTTCTTCAGGGACAAGATTCAATGTCCAGTGCCAGACCTGAAAAAAAATACATAAAAGTAACTGTGTGTGGACTGAAAAAAATACATTAAGGAACACACACACATATTATATATAATATGTGTGTGTTTATACATTTCTATGTATGTAATAACTACTATTGAAAAATGAGGCCATGGATTTGGAGAATGGAGAGGAGTATATATGAGGGTTTGGAGGGAGGAAAGAGAAGGGAGAAATGTTTCAATTACATATATAGTTTTAATTTATTTTTTTATTTCTTCAAGTTACATTTCAATTACAATCCCTTCCTTACTTCCCCCTCCAGTCCCATCCTCCCACCCTCTTCCCCCTCAAACCCCCATTCTCTTCCCCCCACTTTTTAAGTTTAAGGTATATCTTTCCCTCCCAACAGTTCCCCCTTTCAGTCCAACAAATGGTTCTTTCTGTTATAACAATAAATGCAATACAAAACAATAGAAATACATAGGCCACAATTATGAGGGTTATATGGCTTAGCATACATTACCAATGTCCAGTCCATATGTATTTGGCATCTGACTTTAACATTCTACTATCTAATCATCTCCATGGGTTTAAAGTTCTATATCTAACTCAGCTTTCATACTAACTTGCCTCACAATTTTAAAAACATCTTCTGAGATCCAGATCACCCTCTTGATTCCTAAACAACTCAAAATTTAACTATGAGACTCTAGCTATCTATTCTTCAACCACCTCAAAGACCTGGGAGGGATAAATATATCTGATTATATAGGAAGTCCAGGGCCTGCAGCTTCCAAAACTAAGAAATGACATACCAGTGGCTGTCTGGACAGTTCCCATTTTCTCTCCACACACCAAAGCATCAATCTTCAGTCCCATTTGGCCCCGTTTCTCTGACAGACATTGATTGTAGAGCAGGAATTATGGCTTATTAATTAATTTATTCAAGTTACATCCCAATTGCAGTCTCCTCACTGTTCCCACCTGGCCCTACCCTCCCACCCTCTTCCTCCCCTCCCTCCTGTCTTTCTCCTTGGAAGAAGAGAGTCCCCCCATATCAACCTGTCTTGGTTCACCAAGTCACATGAAGATTAAGAGCTTCCTCTTGTACTGGAGCCCTACAAGACAGCCTAGTTAGGGTAAGTTGTTCTAATAATAGGCAACAGAGTCCCTGTCAGAGACAGCCATCTGTTGCTCCACTTGCTAAGTGATCTGCATGAAAACCAAGATGCCTATCATCTGTATATGTGTAGGGGACCGAGGTCCAGTCTATATATGCTTTTTAATTTTTTATTTGTGGTTGATGTTTCAGTCTCTGTATTCCTCCAGGGGCCTACGTTGGTTCTGTTAGTCTCCATGTGTAGTTCTTGTCACCTCTGAATCCCTCTATTCTTCCTCCCTCTCTTATCTTTTCCTCATTAATTAATTAATTTTGTTTTACATCCCTTCTCTCCTCCCAGTCCCACTCTCTCACTACTTCTCCCATATCCATCCACACATAAGCAGATATTAGCCATTAAATACAGGATAACCATGCTTCCTCCCTTTCTTATACAAGACTCCAAGAGATCCATATAATATTTGGTTGTATGTCTCACCATCTGTTTCAATCTGCTGCTAGGTGGGGTCTCTCATAAGATAATAATGCTAGGTACCTGTCTCTTTGGGTCTGTGGACTATAGGATGATTTTCCTGTACTATACAGCTAATATCCACTTATAAATGAGTACATACCATGTGTATCTTTCTGGGTCTGGTTTACTTCACTCAGGATGAGCTTTTCTAGTTCCATCCATTTGATTGCCACTTACATGATTTCCTTGTTTCTGATAGCCAAGTAGTATTCCATTATGTAAATGTGCCACAGTTTTGTTTTGTTTTGTTTTTTTTAATCCATTTTCTGTTGCATGACTTCTGGGTTGTTTCCAGTTTCTGGCTATTACAAATAAATTGTTATGAACATAGTTGATCTGATATCCTTGTTGTTTGGTGGAGAATCTTTTGGGTATATGTCCAGGAGTGGTTTAACTGGTATACCATATAGATATGGTATAGTGGTATACCATGAGGTAGAACTATTCCTAATTTTCTGAAATATTACTGGATGATATGATAGTGTATGTAAGTGGCCCACAAAACTCTACTAGAGAATTCTTATAGCTGATAAACACCTTCAGAAAA
The DNA here is from genome assembly GCA_907164525.1 of Lophiomys imhausi. Lineage (NCBI taxonomy): Eukaryota > Metazoa > Chordata > Mammalia > Rodentia > Muridae > Lophiomys > Lophiomys imhausi. Next base: position 7,871,746 of record CAJQZJ010032944.1, read on the forward strand.
GTGGCTGGGTACAAAATTAACTAAAAAAAAATCAGTAGCCCTTTTTTGTACAAAAGATAAACGGACTTTGAAAGAAATTAGGGAAGCAATAATCTTCACTATAACCACAAATAACATAAAATATCTTAGTATAACTCTAACAAAGCAAGTGAAAGAATTGTATGACAGGAACTTCAAGACTCTGAAGAAAGAAGTTGAAAAAGATATCAGAAAATGGAAAGACCTCCCATGCTCATGGATCAGTAGGATTAACATAATAAAAATGGCTACCCTATGGACAGCAAACTTGTACAACCACTTTTAATTATATAATAATATCAAACTTTTTAAAAGATAAAATTCAAGTCACCCAATTCTACTATAAAAATTCTGTACAGGGGCTGGAGACATGGCTCACAGGTTAAGAGAACTATTCTTCTGAGGTCTAAGAGATTGTTCTTCTAGAGATCTTGAGTTCAATTCTCAGCAACCACATGGTGGCTCATAACCATCAATAATGAGAGCATTGTTGTAAGGCATGCATACTTCAATACAGAACACTGTATACATAATAAATAAATAAATCTTTAAAAGTTCTGTACAAGCTGTGGAACTGCATAGTAGTTTTCCTTATGATGAACAGAGTGATTAATTAACATAATAGTTTATTGGGTAGTTCAATACAGGATTTAGTTAAAGAAAGCAGCATTTCCATAAAACCACAATACAATATGAAGGCAGATTGAAAATGAGTTGTCTTTTGAATATGTTCTTTGAATAATTCCTCAGGGCTGTCTGTACATAAAATTTTTTATTCCATCTGTTCACTCTGCCTGAGTGACAGATCTGTCCCTCAGCATTCCTTTTACAACAGAGAGAGAGAGAGAGAGAGAGAGAGAGAGAGAGAGAGAGAGAATATCCAGGTGCCCATGAATGCATCCAAGGCTTACTTCACTACTATTCTCTTAATGTAAAGTATAAGATGGGAAAAAAAACCCTACATATTTTCTGAAATAAAGCCTCTTCCACTAAACATTAAATGCCCAGTAGTCATCCCACAGCACTAGCAGGTGAACAGTGAAACTGAGTGACAACATACTCGCTAACTCTTATTTGGTGTTTTACCCATTGTTTGACAAATTGGTTTCAATCAAAGATTTTATAGGAGTCAGTACAAAATATCAGCAAATATCAGCAGCATGCTATCGAAAATGATTATGTAATTCCAGGTTCTCACATAGCCTGGTGCAAACCGTTGCTTCTAAGAATTTCAATTACTTTATCTAAAACAGAAATCTGGCTGGTATAGGATTTGATTTCCCTTTAAGATTTCTGGTGAGATTTTATTATTTGCAAGATGATTCAATGTCTTTTTAACTAGTTGTGCTTTATGGGTCTCAAGTATAAATGGAATATTAAGACTAGAAAATACTGTGATTTATTTAGATGATCTATTTTAAGCTCTTGGAACAGGAATGCTTTTGAGTACTTTTTTTTTTTGTATCCAGCACAGAACCTAGCAAAATGCCTCTCAGATAGATGGAATAAATTGATTTTTGTTAAGGGAATAGACTTTACAGTCAGTTTGAAACTACCATTTTCTGGAAAAGAGACTATGTTTATCACTGGGATAGAGAAAATACACAAAATTCCTGAAACATAAATGTATACAAACTGTAACCAGTTAAAAAGAGTATGTTATTGACTTGCAATGTTTAAGACATTTGTGTCCACAGTGGTCAGTTCTGTCTGCCCCTGCATAATACATAGACTCTATACACTCCCACTGCTGACTGTAGGCAAAATATTCAGTTGATCTCTTTTCATTATGTTTGTCATAATTAGGATAAAAACAGAATTTCTCTTTACCTTCATTCACCCTTCTTTCAGACTGGCTCCCTCTCTAAGATTAGGTATTGGGTAAGGATATTAAAGGAAAGAAAACATGAATTATCTTAATTGTTATTCAAAGATCCTAAATAACTATTGTCTAAGGAAATTTAATTATATGTATATCTAAATAATTTGAATTATACGTATTTATTTATACATATTAAGCATTCTCCAATGCTTCTCCAGAACTCATCAATTAGCTTAAGTGAAACAGCTTTATGTAAAAATTATTTTCCGATTTTGAATTTATCCAGACATTTAACAAAGTTATGACTTTAACTTTCATGTACAATGTGTAAGATGTTCCTTTAGGCAAGAAGAAAGTAAAAGTTGTGCTGGAGCATGGAAATATCTAACTATAACCACAGGAAAGATAGAAAGAACTGAATTTGCAATACAGTAAAAATGGAAAGGTAAGTCCATCCTTCACTTATTTTTGGAAAAAGTATATGGAATAAATGGCAGAATAAACAAACAGTTGCTTAGATATTTTAGGGGAAAACAAATTTTAGACAGTTTTCATTGTGTCATGAAAATGTGAATTATATTTGTTTGCATGCATAAATTTACATAACACCCATTGTATGTGGTGTGTGTGTGTGTGTGTGTGTGTGTGTGTGTGTGTGTGTGTGGTGGTAGGTGGCACACTGCCTTTTTTATTGGTATCTCTGCATAACATAATCTTAAACTCATGAACAGAAAATCAGTTGCATCAAGAGATTGTTTTGTTTATCTGGGATTATTAGCAGCATATAATTTCTAGTCCATGTGTCTTATATGCGGAGAAAATGGCTGAACAGAAAGGCTGTCGCAGAGAAAAATAAAAAGGCAATGTAAGTACTTCCAAAGAATTATTGAATGCTGACATCTAGTGGTTCAGAAAGCTAACTTTGTGGAAGAGTTTTATTAACACAATATACTTCCATAAAAATATGTATGCTGCCCAGTACAACAAGCTCATGCACGTACAGATGGATATATTCAATTTGCATACTTAATTATAGTTCTTTTTGTGGCAGACTGTTTTGCTGAAAAAAGTAAACCCTTGGGAAGTGAATTTTTTTTTATCAGTGGTACCCCACATTTTGCAGAAAGCATAACACTCCATTTATCTTCCTCCATTCCTTTGCCTTCATTCCTTCCTCAATCTCTCTTTGACACAATGTCTCTTCATCTCTTTCTGTCTCTCTCTATGATATTTCTCTGTCTGTCAATATATATTACATAAATATATATTAATATATATATTATATTATGTATATCTCTCACCCTTCCTCTTTCAACACCCTTATAAATGTTCCTCAGTTAAGGTTTCTATTTCTGTGATTAAACACTAAGACCAAAAACAACTTGGGGAAGAAAGTTTTGATTTCATCTTTTCTTTTATACATTTATTTATTTATTCAAGTTACATCTCAGTCACAGCCTCCTCCATTCTCCCTTCCTGTTTCTACCCCCCCCATCCTCTATTTCCTCTCCCACCTATCCTACTCCTCTTCTGTGGGGTGTCCTGACATATCAGGCCCCCTCAGTTCATCAGTCACATAAGGGTTAAGATTTTCTTCTTGCTCTGGGGTTGGACATGTCAGCTCTACTTGGATAAAGTCTCACTAACAAGTAACAAAGTTTATGACTGAGACTGGCCCATCCCTACTTGCTAAGGGATCTATATGAGGACCAAATTGCCTATCCTCTATATTTGGTTAGGGGAGGTCTAGGTCAAGTCTAAGCTTTTTTCTTCCTTTTTTTTTTTTTTTTTTGTTAGTGTTTCATTCTTTGTAAACCTCTAGGGGCCTAGATTAGTTGGTTCTGTTGATCTTCACGTGTTGAGCTTGACCCTTCCTGGATTCTCTATTCCTCCTCCCTCTCTTATGTAGGACTCCCAGAGCTCCAACTAATGTTTGACTGTGTGTCTCAGCATCTGTTTAGATCTGGTTCTGGGTGGAATTTCTTATAGGATAGTTATGCTAGATTCCTGTTCCTTTGGGTCTGTGGGCTGTAGGATAGTTAACCTGTACTCTATGGCTGACAACCAGTTATAAGTGAGTACATGCCATGTGTATCTTTCTGGGTCTTCAATTCGATTCCGTTGATCAACTGGTCTGTTTCTATACCAGTAGCATGAGTGAATGTACCCAGACCCAGAAAAAACCCACACACTTAAGGTCACTTAATTTTTGACAGAGAAGCCAAAACTATACAATGGATAAAGGAAAGCATCTTCAATAGATAGTGCTAGTCTAACTGGATGTCAACATGTAGAAGAATGGCAATAGATCCATATTTATCACCCTGTAAAAAACTTATGTCTAAGTGGATCAAAGACCTCATCATAAATCCAGACACACTAACATTAATAGAAGAGAAAGTGGGGAAAAGCCTGGAACTCATTGGCACAGGTAGCAACTTCCTGAACAGAACACCAATAGCTCAGGCACTAAAACAAACAATCAATAAATGGAACATTATGAAACTGAAAAGCTTCTGTAAGGCAAAGGACACTGTCCTTAAAACAAAACAGCAGCCAACAGACTGGGAAAGGATCTTCACCACCATAACATCAGACAGAGAGCTAATATCCAAAATATATAAAGAACTGAAGAACTCAAACACCAAAAAAAAAAATTAAATAACCCCATCAAAAAAAGGGATATAAAGCTAAACCTAGAATTCACAAAAAAGAAATCTCTAAAGGCTGAGAGGCACTTGAAGAAATGTTCAAAATCTTTTGTCGTCAAGGAAATGCAACTTAATTCTGAGATTTGATCTCACACCTGTCAGAATGGCTAAGATCAAAAACTCAAATGACAGCACATGCTGGCAAAAACTCAAATGACAGCACATGCTGGCAAGGATGTGGAGAAAGAGGAATACTCCCCCATTGCTGATGGGAGTGCAAACTTGTACAATCACTTTGGAAATCAATCTGGAGATATCTTAGAAAATTAGGAATAGTTCTACCTCAAGACATACAGAACTATGTGTTACTTGTGAGAAATTATATATTTTCAGAACAAAGAGATCAGATACCAAAGAAGACAAGTAGCCCAGATGATTCAGCCTTACAGACTGCTTCAATAGCTGATCTTTTTGATGTGTTCTTAGATTCAGTTTGTGAGTATTTTATTGAATATTTTGGCATCAATATTCATAAGGGATGCTAGTCTAAAATTCTCTTTCTTTATTGGGCCTTTGTGTGATTTGGGTTATCAGGGTGACAAGGCCTCATAGCATGAGTTTGGTTATGTTCCTTCTGTTTGTATTTTGTGGAATAATGTGAGGAATATTGCTATTAACCCTTCTGTAATGGGAATTAGATCAATATAAATTAGACTTAGTGATTATCTAGGGGCTTCTGATACAGTCTCTTAAAAGAGGGCATGAACATCAACCTGGCATCTAGGCACTTCTGGCATGGCAGCATATGGATTAAAAAAAGGCTTATGGCTTGGCATTGCTTTCAGCTTCTAATAACATTATAAAGTTGGCAGAGCCAAGATTAGGCTGAAGCCAGGTGAAACCAGGAGAGACCCTAAATAAGGATGTGAGGGGCAGAGCCCAAGAATCCCCACACTAGAGACAATTACATGCCAATCAGTTTGTGTCATCTGGTGGATTCAATGCAGGCAGAATGTAAAGTGGATTTCAAACAGAGCTGTAAAAATACCGTTATCTCTCCCTGGTGCAGAAAGAAGCTGGTGAACAAAGAAGGCCTCAGTAAGGCAGCAAAAAGCCAAGGAATAAACACCCATGGCAAAGCTTTTGCACTGAAGGGTTCAACTGTTCAAACAGCGGCCTGAATAGAACTGTGGCCAGCTCTGACAACTGCAGCAGAAAGACTGAATGGCTAATACAAACTGAAAAAATTAGTCTATGGACAGCTGAGGCAACTAGAGAGAAGAAAGCTTCAAGACTCTTTTAAAATGAAGCTATCATAACAATGCAATAGCCAAATACCATAAAGGACCTATGTCTGAAGTGATCCTGAAAAAAGACTGTTGACCAAGTGTCCTAAAGGGTCTACTCCTGAGGTGTGCCTGACAACTGAGGACCTGCCCCAGAGATTGTATCCTTCTGAATGGTTAGGGTTAGTTGTTAGATAATAGGCATTTATAGTTATTAATAGGGTTAGTTGTTAGTTAATAGGGGCTTACAATTATTCTTAGGGCTGTTTGTTAGGTAATAAGTGTTTCTATTTAGTATAAGTGCCTATAGTTATTAATAGATGTACTTGATAGCAAAGCTGTAACTTCACTCTTCTTGAGAGTATGGTAGGATTCTGTGCTGAAACCATCTGGGCCTCTGATTTTTTTTTGGATGGGAAAATTTTAATGGCTGCTTCTATTTCCTTAGGAATTATAGGACTATTTAACTTGTTTATCTTATCTTGATTTAACTTTGGTAAGTGGAATCTATCTAGAAATTCATTCATTTCATTTAGATTTTCCAATTTTTAGGAGTATAGACTTTTGAAGTGAGACCCTATGATTCTTTGTATTTCCTCAGTGTCTGTTGTTATTCCCCACTTCATTTCTTATTTTGTTGAACTGGATATCGTCTCTCTGTCTTTTAGTTAGTTTAGCTAAAAGTTTGTCTGTCTTGTTGACTATCTCAAATAAATAGATATTGTTTTTTTGAATATTTCTATTATTCTCTTTGTTTCTAATTTATTAATTTCAGCCCTGAGTTTGATAATTTCCTGCTGTCTTCTCCTCTTATGTGTGTTGGTTCTTTTAATTTTTTTTTCTAGAGCTTTCAGGTTGTTTAGTATGAGATTTCTCCAGTTTCTTTATGGAGGCAGTTGGTGGTGTGAACCTTCCACTTAGCACTGCTTTCATTGTGTCCCATAAGGTTGGGTATGTTGTGCCTTCATTTTTGTTGAATTTTAGGAACTCTTTAATTTATTTCTTTATTTCTTCCCTGACCCAGTGGTCACTGAGTAGAGAGTTCTTCAGTTTCCATGAGTGTGTAGCCTCTTTGTTATTTCTGTTGTTGTTGAAGTCTAACTATAATTCATTGTGGTATGATAAGATACAAGGAGTTATTTCAATATTCTTGCATCTGTTGAGGCTTACTTTGTGACCAACTATGTAGTCAATTTTCGAGAAGGTTCTGTGAGGTTCTGAGAAGAAGATATTTTGTTTTGTGTTTGGGTGAAATGTTCTGTAGGTATCTGTTAGGTCCATTTGAGTCAATATTTCTCTGTTTAGTTTCTATCTTGATGGCCTGTCTATTGGTGAGATGGGATGTTGACGTCTCCCAGTATTAATATGTGGGGATCCATGTGTGATTTAAGCTTTTGTTATGTTTGTTTTACAAATTTTATTGATTTGGATATTATCTCTCTGCCTTTTAGTTAGTTTGTCTAAAGGTTTTAGTTAGTTTGGCTAAAGGAGCTCAGGCCAGGAGCTCCTCTCCAGACCAAGGACAGAATTGGCTGGTGTGTGCTTTTTTGGGAAGTGCCTGGCCCCGGTGTTTGCAGTGGAGACACAGACACAGTCTGTGTTTCACAGTGAGCATCCAGGCCTCACATTTGCTCCAGAGCGACAGGACTTAACCTCCCACCAGACAGATACCACGCTCTCTGGTCAGTGCCATCTTGCAATACCTGTCATCACATTTTTGACTAAACTTTGAATTCCTTGTGTCACATTTCAACCATTTCGATATCTTGGGATTCAGTTACGAAAGTCTTATTAACTCTTCGAGGTATCATGTTGTCTTACTTTTCAAATTTATTGTTGTCCTGTACTGCATTTTCATATTGAATTGAATTTGGAGCTTTTTATGATTTATCCTTCTCTTAAATATTTCAAAGAACTGGGTATTAAAATATATTTATAAAATGTTGACATAGGTCTCTGTGTATCTGCCATCTATATTCTAATGATGAAGATCAAGAAAGTGTTCACATTTGGTTTACTCATTGTTCTTTACTCTGTTTCAGCAGATCTTAGCACTGGGCACATAGAAGTACCTGCAGAGATTTTTAAAAGTATAGATATATTTGACTTAATACCTGCACACATCTTTGACTCACAGATTTTAGCCAACAGATCTGGTGGCATTAGAAAGTGTGTACACTCACATGGTGTCTACATACAAAAACTGCAGAGCAGGATATCTTGAGATCTTATGTTATTTCTGTTTTTGATAAAATCTAAAAATCAATCATTGAGGTGCCTTGAATAGGTATGACAGCCTTAGACTCATTTGTGTGAATACTTGATCCATAAGGAATAGCATTATAAGGAGGTGAGGCTTTGTAGGAGTAGGCATGGCCTTGTTAAAGGAATTATGCCACTGTGGGGGCAGGCTGTGAAGTCTCATATGCTCAATCTCCACCCAGTGTGGCTCACAGTCTCCTGCTGCCTGTGGATCAAGATGTATGAATTTCAGTTTCTTCTCCAGCCCCGTGTCTGCCTGCATGCCACCATACTTCCCACCAGACCAATAATGGAGTAAACTACTGAAACTTTAAGCCACCCTCAATTAAATGTTTTCCATTATAAGAGTTCCTGTGGTCCTGGTGTCTCTTCACAGCAAGAGAAACCCTAACTATGACAGTTATCTTCATATTTAAGTGGAAATATGTTTTGATCGATACTTCTTAAATCAACTCCAAGATGAAAAAAATACAATTAAGCTGTATTATTGTGAAGCAGAAGTGTCTATGCTAATGTTTATTTGTTGATTATTTTTAAGACAGGGTTTCCCTAGTTGCCCTGCTTAGCCCAATTCTTACTGTGTAGACCAGGCTTGTGTTGATTTCACAGAGATCCACTTTTTTCCTGTCTCCTAAGTACTTGAATTAAAGGTGTGCACATCCATCCACAGCTATGTGAATGTTAACTTTTGCAGTATATCCTGTCTTATAAAATAATTAACTGGAAGCAAAAGTTATAAAAATTCTCTGAATCCTACTTCATAATACCGTTTTTATCATAAAGAGAATTTAGCCTACTTATAGGTATAACTTGCTTTCATTTTTCTTACATCTGTAACTGCCAATTGTATCAATCATGCCAATCCATCCAAAAAGTGACATTTCTCAACAACTGGATAAACAATTCTAGACATAGAGATTTTGGGATTCAGAGTAAACCAGATTCTTTCCATTACTATTCCTGATCTCTGACAATATATATGTATATATATTTGCTAGAGTTGTCACAGAATATCAAAAAAGTAGGATTTTCTTATATGTAGAATATAAGTTTACAAGAGTTTATATAAAACCTCATTGAATAAGTTATTATAAATAATATTGATTTTTGGGATTATTAAGTCATCAGTCATTCTGTAACCCACTATATACTAAATAAACAGACACTTATATTTTAATAATCCTTAAGCACTAGGACTGGGTAGATCTTAACCCTCTAAGCTAGCTTTCTACCTCCCAGCCTAAACCCCATAATACTTGCATATGCTCCATTTGAGCTGATTCTCTCTATCATAGTAATTCTCAGAGCAAGCTGTTCTCTGAAATGTGGTTCTTGTCCATGCAAACCCTTGGCATCTACTACTCCCTCCTCCTTTTCTCTCTTCTTCCTGGGGCTTCTCTTTTCCTATAAGCCCAAGAAACTTAGCTCTGCCTACCTCTCTCTCTGCCCAGTTCAGGCTAAGGTAACTTTTTCAGACAATCAAGGATGACTTAGTAGGCAAGGTTTTACAGCATCACTTGGTGTACTTGAGTGTTTGCTTAAATGGTAAGGAAGACGGGGGTGAGCAATTAACATTCTAATACAAGCAGCTTCCATATTACCAATTATCAGTTGGAAGATATTTTCAAGCTAAGCATATAGTGCCTTATTAGTTAAGTAAGCAATATAAATAATATGTAGACGTCTAACAAGGAAAATGGAAACCTTAGTTTTTGCAATTCTGTTTTAGTTGCATTCCTAAATTTTTCAACACAATTAAGATATCCAGGTATCCAGCATTGCCATCAAATACTAGATGGATATCCAGTATTTCCATTAAAACAATACTTAAGTTTTTTTAATTAATATATTATCACAGAAAAATATTTGCAATATTTTGTTGAACTAATGCTACAGGATAGACTCTCAGTCAATGTATATTTTATAAAAAGAAAAATGGAGTGGGTAGTATAATAACAGAATGATTCATGAGCTAATAGAAATGTACATGCTCTGGTGAAAAGAGCATGGTAATAAAATAGTTCAATATATATCACCATACTGTTCCCTTACTTCACAGTGAATAACACTTTCAGAAGAAATTATTTTAAAACTCACAGAGCAGCAAGAAAGAAAGAAAGAAAGAAAGAAAGAAAGAAAGAAAGAAAGAAAGGAAGGAAGCCAATGTACAAAGGTTGTGATCCAAAGCATTGTGATTCCTCTCTGTTGAACTCTTAGTATCATTGGTCTACAACAGTGTGATTAAGAGCAGTTTACCAAATGCATGGGTCTGGATTATTACTGCTACAGAATGCAAAAAGTTAATGTTAAAGATGAATGCAGTTATTGTCATGAGGCGCGTCAATGTCCATGCTTAGAAATTTAACAGTTTTTTTTTTTTTTCAGTATGCCTGGGTGTAAACACTGATGTACTTGAATTCTAAGATAGACACCATGCTGTTCACGGAGCTTCATGTATTTTTTTCTTTTTTTAAATTTATTTTCTATTTCTTCAAGTTGCATCTCCATCGCAATCCCCTCCCTACTCCCCCCTCCAGTCCCACCCTCCTCCCCCTCAACCCACCCATCCCCTTCCTTTTTTTAAGTTCAAGGTATATCTTTTTCCTCCCAACAGCCCCCCCTATCAGTCCAACAAATGGCTCTTTCTCTTATAACAATAAATACAATACAAAACAACAGAAATAAATAGGCCACAATTATGAGAGTTACATGCTTAGCATACATTCCCAATGTCCAGTCCATACGTATTTGGCACCTAACTTTAACATTCTACCATCTAACCATCTTCATGAGTTTAAAGTTCTATATCTAACTCAGCTTTCATTCTAATTTGCATCACAATTTTCAAAACATCTTCTTAGATCCAGAAAAACCTCTTAATTCTTTTTTTTATTTTCATTTTATTTTTTTTATTTTAGATGCCTGTTTATTTTCTTTTTTCTTAATAATTTATTTTTTATTTCTTCAAGTTCCATCTCAATCACAATCCCCTCCCTACTCCCCCCTCCAGTCCCACCCTTCCACCCTCCTCCCCCTCAACCCCCCCATCCTCTTCCCTTCTTTTTTTTTTTTTTTAGTTTAAGGTATTTCTTTTTTCCCTCCAACAGCTCTCCCTTTCAGTCCAAAAAATGGTTCTTTTTCTTATAACTATAAATACAATACAAAAGTACAGAAATAAATAGGCCACAATTATAAGAGTTATATGGCTTAGCTTAGCATACATTCCCAATGTCCAGTCCATATGTATTTGGCACCTCACTTTAACATTCTACTATCTAACCATCTCCATGTGTTTAAAGTTCTATATCTAACTCAGCTTTCATACTAACTTGTCTCATAATTTTAAAAATATCTTCTTAGATCCAGAACATCCTCTTGATTCCTAAACAACTCAAAATTTAACTATAAGACTCTAGCTATCCATTCTTCAACCACCTCAGAGACCTGAGAGAGATAAATATATCTGATTTTATAGGAAGTGCAGGGCCTGCAGCTTCCAAATCTAAAAAATGACATACCAGTGGCTGCCTGGACAGTTCCCATTTTCTCTCCATACATTACAGCATCAATCTTCAGCCATTTGGCTCCATTTCTCTGACAGACATTTATTGTACAGCAGGAATTATGAAGGACTTACATACCCTGTCTTGGCAGAGCTAGGCTGTCGACTTATCTGCTTCCAAGTTTTGTCCTTTTTGGACAGAAGTCTGTCTACAGTTGAAGCAAGGGGTTTTTCTTGCCAAGAGAACGGCTTACCACCAATTCAATCATCTCCCACTGGAGATTCTTCGATGCTCATCTTCTACTTGGAGTAGAACAGGGGGTGCTGTCAGGAGCTGACATGTCTCGATATCAAAAAATCTTGTTAAGAAAACATCTTTGAATGCCATATTCTGCAGATCTCTTGAGGTTTTTGAAGATGCCCTATCTATCTCTTGTATTTAGATAAGCAAATATTGCTTGTCTCTTAGCAACTTGATTTCTGAGTAGCTTAGAAAATAACTGTGATAGACTGTCATATTAACTAACAAAATGGCACGTTTTCATGACTATTAGTTTCCGTTTCTTAATTATCCTAAACAGTTTATGTCAGTTGGTAGCAAGAGGCCCAAACTTGACATTTCATTTTTAAGCATTGCTAGGAACAATACCTTTAAGAAGCGTTACCCTTCATTTTGTATCAATATACAAAGATCAATACCAATGTGGCCAAATATAATCTTAATTTTGTATCAATATACAAAGATCAATACCGATGTAGCCCAATACAATCTTAATTTTACATTAATATACAAGGGTCAATACCATTGTGGCCAAATATAATCTTAATTTTGTATCAATATACAAAGATCAATACCGATGCAGCCCTATACAATCTTAATTTTGAATTAATATACAATGATCAATACCAATTTAGCCAAATATAATATTAATTTTGTATCAGTATAAAAAGGTATAAGGCTATATTCAATAATCTGTCCTTTTTTCTTGATCTTTCCTATACTATGTCTATGTCCCATTGTTCTCAAGTCTGTTCACTCCTATATAGGAGAGAAAGAAGGATACAGAAAAGAAAAAGAGAGAAGTCCGTGGGTCTAACCTTCAAAACCCATTTAACAAGACCATTTAACAGCTTGTAGTCTTTTCCCCTAAATAACAAAATTTTCTATTATCTATCAAATAACCAAAGTGGGGGGAACACCCTCCCCACCTTCTGGGGATGGGACGTTGTTCTCTTAAAATGACTTCCTGCTGATTTCGGACGTAGTAAACCTGTTTGGGGCCCAAATAAGAATGGAAAAATGGTTAAAAATGTTAATAGAATCATTTGATGTTCAGTCCTTTTGTGCTCAGCTATTTAGATGTCCTAAGAAGTTCATAGACAGAAGCTGATCTTCAGAGCTTTACTGAAGATCTGGCTGGAGTAGTCTGTGGGGCTGAATGATCTTCGCAATTTTGAGTTGTTGTGGTTGTAGACTTTTGAGGAAATTGCTATTGAAGAAGTCTGCAAGGCTGAATCATCTGGGCCACTCGTCTTCTTTGGTGTCTGATCTGATTTCTGCTGAGGTTTCCGTTGTCCAGTTTTCCCTGGATTCCTTGAATGGATGTTTTAAATCTCCTGGAAAGATAAGAACAGAGCCCTGCCCTAATCCTAACTCTGGGACATTTACCTTTTTTTTGGGGGGGGGGGTCAGGTAATATTTTTCCTGGAGCAAATTTGGTTTTTTTGACAATATATAAAGTATTCCCTTTCAATCCGGATTAAAGAAGAAATTATTTTGATATTTTGGAGCTAAACAAACCTTTAGTGTATATATTTTGAGATCTCAAAGGACAATTTGTTTGAATTGCAGCCTGCCTTTTGTAAGTAGCTTTTAAACTTAAATCTTTCCAAATCCTATGTGCCTGTCTCTGCATTCTAAGTATTGGGATCAAAGACATGTGGTTCCCCCCAACTGATGGGATTAAAGATGTGCTCCTCCACCCCTGGATCAAAGTTTTTCTCTGTTTAGAGCTTGTTTTGTATCAGGTGGCCTTGAGCTCTGAGATCTGCCTGTTTCTGTCTCTAGTGTGTTGGGATTAAGGGTGTATTCTTCCCCAATGATGGGACTAAGGGTGTGCACCATCACCACCCTGTTTCTTGTAACTCTAGAATTTATAAGACAACTAACTCTATAGTGATCCTCCTGTCTCTGCTGGAGGTAAAGGCATGGGCTAACACCATGCATTATTTTACCTTAGCTCTAAGTTTTTTCAACTCTTGGAGGTTTGTAAAACCAGGTTGAACAGCTGTCACCTTTAATTTATTTACAGTGTTTTAAACCTGTTACCTGCTTTTTAATGCCAAACCATGGAAATAGCCTATACCTCTAAAAAAAACAACAACAAAAAAAACTTTTAAGCTGCTATCAAGTTTGTGTAATCTCTGTAGCCACCTGCAGTCTAACATTCTAATCTGAAATTAAGGCCATTTTCCTTTCATGCCAGTAAGGTAAATTATAGTTTGAAAATTTTATATTGTATTTTTATTATATTTTTAAGTTTATTAACTCTTTTCTTAAAAAAGTATTATTTACTTCTAGAAAATAGATTTCTCCCTCCTCCCCTCTTGGCCCCTCCCTTTTGTGGCAAGCCACAAAACTGTGGTGAGTCGAAACCCTAAGATGGCGCCTGGCTTATTGCCAGAAAGCTCAAGCTTAGCTGTAAACAAGCCTTAGTTGGTAGCAGCTGCCTAGCCCGGTGTGCTTCCTCCTTTTGTGAGCCTATCTTGAATCACCAGGTGGCATGATCTGATTGGGTTTGAGTAGGCATATAAGGGCTTGTGGGAGGAGAAGCAGAGACACAAGGACACAAGCAGAGACACAAGCAGACAATCAGAGACACAAGCAAGGGCATTCGGAAGACTGTTTTCAAGGGACCTGAATAAACTGCTTGAGAAGAGCTTTTGTGAGTTGCGTCGTTCTTGCGGGGCGAGGTCGACGCGACACCCTTTCTCTCTCCCTCCCGCCCTCTCTCCTTCCTTCCCTCCCTCCCTCCCTCCCTCTCTCCCTCCCTCCCTCCTCCCTCCCTCCTTGTTCCTCTACTTGGTACTCTCCTTCTCCTCAGATTAGGTGGGTCCTCACATATCATACTCCCTCAGATCTTGCGTCATGTGAGGCCCAAGAGCTTCCACTCGTACTGGAGCTTGATAAGGCACACCATCTAGGGTGTAGGATTCCACTAACCTGCAGCAGATTCCATGACTCACTGGTGGGTAGAATTTTTCCTAGGATAGATATGCTAGGTTCCTATCTATTTGGGTGTGTGGGTTGTAGGATACTTATCCTCTGATGTATGGTTAATATCCATTTGTAAGGGAATACATACCATTTTTATCTTTCTGGGACTGCCTCAGCTCACTTAGGATGAGCTTTTCTAGTTCAATCCATGTGGTTTTGAATTGCATGATTTCCTCATTTCTGATAGCTGTGTAGTATTCCATTGTGTAAATGTACCACAGTTTTTTTTTATCCTTTCTTCAGTTGATGGACATCTGAGTTGTTTCCAGTTTCTGTCTATTACAAATAAAGCTGCTATGAACATTGTTGAGGCAATGTCCTTT
>CAJQZJ010032944.1:7906886-7943665 GCA_907164525.1 Lophiomys imhausi
TTCTTCATTGCTTCAACTTCCCTTTTCAGGTCTTCCATTCCTTTAAGTGCTTTATTCATTTCCATCACCTCCTTTGCAGTACTTTGGTGTTGCTCTCTGAGGTATTTGATTTCCTCCCTTAGGCCTTCTTTGCTCTTGTGGTGCAGCTCAAATGCAGGCTGGATATCAGGCAGACAGGCGGGGCCGCTGGTCTGTGGCTGGAGCCGTGGGCTGGATCTGCTCCTGGGCTAGATCTCTAGCCAGAGCTCCTCTCCAGACCGGTGACGGAGCTGGCTGATCTCAGGCTTGTGTTCCCGGGAACTGCATGGGCTGTTTTACCTGCTGACCGGTCTCAATGTTCGCTGTGGGAATTCAGACACCATCTGTGTTTGACTGTAGGCTAGGGGACCTCACATTCACTCCACAGTGACTAATCTCATTCACCTACTACTCAGATGCACTGCTCTATGGTCGGCGCCATCTTGGATCGCCTCAACCTCTTAATTCTTAAACAACTCAAAATTTAACTATGAGACTCTAGCTATCTAATCTTCAACCACCTCAGAGACCTGAGAAGGATAAATATATCTGGTTATACAGGAAGTACAGGGCCAGCAGCTTCCAAAATATTTTATTTATACATTAGCAACAATATGAAAGAAGTGTCGGTCTTTTTAAATAAGTAAAATCACACAAAAATCGTGATGTTTGTCAATTCTCCCTAAGTAGTCAGAGGCATATTTAATAATTTCAAATATAAAATAAATTTTAATAATTTAAAAATGAATAGTTTCAGGTATGATTTAGTCTAGTCATTTCCTCATTTAAATAGTTCATTCACAAGGGTTTCTTTTTCTTCCTTTCAGGTCTTTGTGTGTACTGTACTTGCATGTGTGTATTTGTGTTCAAATGTGTTGGGGGTGCTCAGGAGTTTGGGGCTGATGGAGGCTGGACAATGATGTCAAGAATTATCTTCAAGTTTTACACCTTATTCTCTTGAAGTAGGGTCTCCTCAGACCTCATCTTTATGGTATCTCCCTAGCTGGTTTGCTCAGGGATTCCTTATGTCTGCCTTCTGAGACTGAAATTACAGCTTTCTGGACATTTACTGGGTTTAGGTGGTCTGAATTCTGGCATTCCTGATTTAACTGCCAAGTCATGTTCTCAGCCCATATTAAAATTTTATTAGTTAATATTTTAGTGGTTATATATGGTTAAATTGTCTAACAATTCATAGTTTAAAGACATTGCTCAATGTAAAAATAGCCCATCAAGCTCAGCTATAATTACTTTTGTGTTGTAGCAGAAAGCCACTGGAAGTGCAATGTAATATGAGATGAAGCCATAGTGTTAGGAATTAGGTGTTGAATTTTATTGTGTTTGTGAAGTAGAGTGACAATCTAGCAATTTTGAAAAGCATTTGATTTCAAGTGTCATTGGCTATGTTTTATCTTTGAATTTTATGTTAATTCTCTCCTCTCATTAATCACAACAATTTATTTTAATCACATATGATTTAAATATGGATGTCATGAACACAATAAATGACATTGACATCAAATATACTAAGTTTTTCCCTTAATTTTATGTATATTAGAGTTTTGTCTGCATGTATGTCTGTGCATCTATGGAGATCAGAATAAGGTACTGAATCCAAAAGAACTGGAGTTACGGCCAGTTGTGAGAAGTTGGGTATTGAACCTCCATTCTCTGGAAGAACAGTCAGTACTCTTAAGTGCTGAGCCATCTCTCCAGCCCCTCTACAATTTTTTCAAAGTTTTCTTTTAGGTGTATATTATTAGAGTTAAGAAAGAAAGTTGACTCATTTAAAAGTATTCATGGGGTAAAGTCTATGTATAACTGACCATCTAAAAAATGAGCACTTTAGTATAAGCAATGTAATTTCAACCAAAATGGTACAAGGTTTGTGGTAATGTGCAAATGTAAATCAATACCTCATATTGTTTAGTTTAAATAGTTTTTTCTAAATTATTGTTAACAAATTTGGAGCAATTATTACTTCTCCTACAGAGATAAATATATGCAACTACTCATTTTAGAGATGTTTAAGGTTATGATTAAATTATTAAGAAAGAATATCGGATTCTAAGGATAAAAATTCAAAGAGGAAATGTGAAAAGCCCATCTTCCTTCTTGTCGGGAGCTTTGTGCATAGAACACATCTTCCTGCATCTACAACAGACTGTAATCTATTGAATATTAGAGTGTACTTCCTGAATCTTTCAGGTTAATTTTGTGGATTCTTTTTTTGACTTAATTAAGTCTGGATCTTATTTTCTTTGTCCCTTTCTAAATGATAAAAATAAATGTGAAGGTTAAGATAATGATTACCTAAGAAATACTTTCACCATTGTCTTCTGTAATTAAGAGGAAAGCCTTCATAAAAATATATCAGGTCAAATATTGCTTGAAAGCCAATCTTCATTGAATATTTTTACATAGAGCTAAAATTTTCATATTAACTATTATCATTATACTTGTCTAATATGTAAAGCTATTTTAAATACTTTTACATTTGTTAACAGACTTCTTTCTTCTCTCTTTTCCTTTGGTTTTGGAAAAAAATATATATGCATATACATATGAATTTATGTATTATGTATACATTATAAAATATATACATTTAATATCTATCTGTATATATAGACATTTATAAGTATATATAAATGTATAAAATGCATATATTATATGTATATATTTTATATGCTATATATTGTATATACACTTTATATATTTAAATGTAAAAATACATATGTTTGTATATATATGAAATGTACATATTTCATTATGTATCCTGAGCTGAACTTGAACTTAAGATTCACCTGCTTCAGCCTTCTGAGTTTTATAATTATTAGCATAATCCTAGCTATTCTAAATGGTTTTAATAAAAAACATCGTTAAATTCTCATTGACAATAGGTCGTCTATACTTGTTTTCTTTTATAGATGTCAAAATAAACCTTGAGTAATGAAAACAACTTATCAAAGGTTCTGCAGCTAGAGCCCAGATTCAAATCCATACAGCCCAATATTTGAAGTTTGTGTTCTTAGGAATAAGTAAACTTGTCATATTGAATTGGATATTAACTCAAAGTGATTTAAATATAAAATCTAAATTCAGTCATCATTTGAAAATTTATCTCATCATGTATAGTTTATAAATGATATACAAATCCACAAGTAGGAATGACTTTGTTTTCTCATTGAACAAATATGAAACACCAATCCATTTGGCCTTGCTGTAAATATTTATTTCTAATGAACTGCCTAGGTACTGCAGTAAAACAGAACATTCTTTGAAAGAGTATCAAAAAGCCTGATACCTCGGTGTGTGTGGAACAGATAGAATATGTGGTATAGTACAGTTATCCTGCAATTAACTGTGCATTCCAAAAAAGTGAACCATCCCCTATCCTGTCAGAATTCCTGAAGTCCCCTGATCCAAGTGAAAGGCAGGATGCCCTATAAATTAAGTTCCTGGGGAGGCAATGACTATTGAGAATTCCTTTGACTGAAACTTAATTTCATGAAAAAAAGTGTCTTGTGATCATAGGGAAGGAAACACTATTTGCCACTAGAGGACACTGCACAACAACCTCTTGAAGTCAAGGTAGTACAAATTATTTTGTGGACATTCTTATACTGATTTTACTTATCTTCTGTATAAAATTCATTTTTACTGGGACATACTGAAGTTATTTTACATTTAAATCTTTAAGTGGTATTTCAAATATCTGACGTCTTTTATAAAAAGATTATCACAAGACTTGGTCAGGACTGGGATGTCTTTCAGATAACCAAAATTCCTGACAAGTGTCTGTGCTTTGAATTGCCAACACCTTATTACCCATGGTATGGTAAATTAATAAGGTAAAATGAGTATCTCTACAATCTTTATTCTTTTTTTTTCTCAAAATTCATTTATTTATTTGTTTATTTTTGGTTTTTTGAGACAGAGTTTCTCCGTGTAGCACTGGCTGTCCTGGAACTCACTCTGCAGATCAAGCTGGCCTCAAACTCAGAGATCTGCCTGCCTCTACCTCCCAAGTGCTGGGATTAAAGCCGTGCACCACCATGCTCAGCATGATAACTTTCTTTTTTTAATTTATTTTTTATTTCTTCAAGTTACATCTCAATCACAACCTCCTTCCTACTCCCCCCTCCAGTCCTATCCTTCCACCCTCCTCCCCCTCAATGCCCATTCCTCTACCCTATTCTTTTTTTTTAGTTTAAGGTGTTTCTTCCCCCCCCCCAACAGCTTTCCCTTTCAGTCCAACAAATGGTTCTTTCTCTTATAACTATAAGTACAATACAAAACAACAGAAATAAATAGGCCACAATTATAAGAGTTATATGGCTTAGCATACATTCCCAATGTCCAGTCCATATGTATTTGGCACCTGACTTTAACATTCTACTATCTAACCATCTCCATGAGTTTAAAGTTCTATATCTAACTCAGCTTTTATACTAACTTGCCTCACAATTTTAAAAACATCTTCTTAGATCCAGAACACCCTCTTGATTCCTAAACAACTCAAAATTTAACTATGAGACTCTAGCTATCTATTCTTCAACCACCTCAGAGACGTGAGAGGGATAAATATATATGATTATATAGGAAGTGCAGGACCCGCAGCTTCCAAAACTAAGAAATGACATACCAGTGGCTGCCTGGACTGTTCCCATTTTCTCTCCATATATTACAGCATCAATCTTCAGCCGTTTGGCCCTGTTTCTCTGACAGACATTGACTGTAGAGCAGGAATTATGTAGGACTTACCTACCCTGTCTTGGCAGAGCTAGGCTGTCGACTTATCTGCTTCCAAGTTTTGTCCTTTTTGGACAGAAGTCTGTCTACAGTTGAAGCAAGGGGTTTTTCTTGCCAAGAGAAAGGCTTACCACTAATTCAACCATCTCCCACTGGAGATTCTTCGATGCTCATCTTCTACTTGGAGTAGAATAGGGGGTGCCGTCAGGAGCTGACATGTCTCGATATCAAAAAGTCTTCAGTTAAGAAAACATCTTTGAATGCCATACTCTGCAGATCTCTTGAGAGATCTTTATTCTTATCAATTCCGACTTTATAAAAAGTAATAAGAAACAACAGCAGAACTCTTTTAAATTTTATTTAAAAATGATTTGTGAAGGACATAGAAAATAATCCACTGAAAACTGTTTTTTTTTTTTTTTTTTTTTTTTTGGTCTTTTCTCTGTAACGCCCTTGTGTACTTCTCAGTATAAGGGGAAGTGCTTTCAGTATTTCACCATTCATCTTAATTTTTCTGTATGTGCTTACCACACAGAATAGTTGTTGTGTTGAAATATTATCTTTCTATTCTTAGCACGTCCAGGATTTTTATCATGAATGGATGTTGAATGTTATCAAAGGCTTTTCTGCATGGCATTATTACAATACTTTAGTTCTTGATTTGTTTTTATATTCGATAGTACATGTATTAATTTGTGTGTATTAAATCATCCTTGTAGTACTGGAATAAAAGGAAATTGATCATGATATATGATCTGTTAAATGTGTTAACTATATTTTCAGATATTTTATTTAATTTTGAGCATTTGTATTAATACATTAAAATATATTGATCTGTATTTTCTTTGTGTCGTTATGTAGTACATTACCAGAATGAATTAGGTGGAGTTCCTTTTTCTTTCCATTTTGTGAAATTGTTCCAAGAGCCTTGGTATTAGTTAGTTCTTGTTTAAATGTCTATTAAAATTCTAAAGTGAACGCATCCAGGTCTGGTATTTTCAACATTTGTAGACAGTTTCTAATTATCATTTTTATTGATTCATTGTCATTGCTTGCCATTTATCTTCTTAGATTTAATATCTTGCAGATTGAATTCCAGTTGGTCTACCACTTCTAACAATTTCTTTACTACTTCTAGATTTTCCATTTGTCAGAATATAACATTTTCAAAATAGCTCTAAATGGTCATCTGTATTTCAGTGGCATCTGATATAGTATCCCCTTTGGTTGTTTATGGTGGGGAACTCCATCTCCCATATCACTTCTGATCCTACCCTATGCAACAGTCTCTGCCTATGCTCCTGAAGTAGAAGAATTCATACCAGGGACACAGGCAGAGTAAGAAAATAGTCAAGGTTTATTTTTCAGGCAAAAAAGAAAAAGCAATGTACATCTTCCAAAGTGGAGGGTGGGCTAAGCTAAACCAGAATGGCAAAGCACTTCTTCTAGTATCTACACTTCTGTGCCATTACTCCCCATATTGCTCACAATGGGAGTTCACAATCTAGTATAATGTATTTTCTGATATAGGCAAATGTCTTCTTAGAAGCGTTCATTAGTACATGACATTGTAACTTGCTTTTCAAGTCCTGACACTATCCTTTTCATTAGATTTGGGATGTGAGTAAAATTTCTATTGCGCTTTACACATGGTGCTTTCTGATATAGGCAAATGTGTTCTTAGAAGCAATCTTTACCACAAGACATTACAAATTGTTTTTCAAGTCCTGACACTATCATTTTCATTAGATTTAGAATATGAGTTAGATTTTCATTCAGTTTTATACATTGTCTGTTGGCATTTACTTTGCCAAGATTTGGGAGAAATTGCATCACTTAATTAATTGTTTTTTTTTATTATCTTCTAGTTCTTTGGTGAATTCTTACACCCTTAATAACCAAGTTGCATTTATTTATCATTTAAAAAATCATTCATTGAATTATATACCTAACATTATGGGCCCTATAATATCTCCAGTATCAGTTACTAGTTAGGTATGACCTTCTGGGGAAGTAATATTTTATATTTTTTCATATTTTGTATGTCATATGTTGATGTTTAGCAATGTATTGGTTGGGAAGCAATTTCAAGTTTAAGTGAAAGCACTCTGTAGATGCAATTTTTCTTTGTCATTTTCCAGGGAACATTAAATTTCTCATTAAGGGATCACTCAAAACAGCACCATCACCAACTATGGGCTTGGCAACTTGCTTATCAGATCAACTTTCTGGTACTATAATGCAAAAGTCACTGAAAATCAACTTGTCAAGTGACATGCACAAGACCAGCACATGTCCAAGCCAGTCAAGGATAGAAACTGAGAGGAAGCCAGGGTCCCATTCTTAACCAAGGAGTTATTTTGTTTTGTTTTGTCATTTTTCAACTCATTAGTTTTTTGCTTGTTGGTTTTGTGAGTTGTATTTTTTTGTTTTGTTTTTCTTTTTGGTTCTGTGTGTGTGTGTGTGTGTGTGTGTGTGTGTGTGTGTGTGTGTGTTTATTTGGGGGAGAGATAATGTAAAATTGAGTGATTGAGGAGATGAGAAAGATCTAGGAGGAGGGTAAAAAAATCATAAAAATATATTCATCAAAATAATTAAAACTAAAAATATTTTAGAAATGTGGGGGAAAGAACTTTCCGAGTATGTCAGTTAAATGTTCTACTGCTCTGAAGAGATGTTATGACCACAGAAACTCTTATAAAGGAAAGCAATTAATTGGGGTTCGATTACAGTTGAGAGGTTTAATTACTTATCATCATGGGAAGAAACATGAGGGAACAAGGATATGTGCTGGAAAGTATCTGAGACTTGTATATCCATATCCACAGGCAACAGGCAGAGAGAGGGACAGTAGGCCTGGCTTAAGCACTTGAAACCCCATGGCCCAACCCCAGTGACACAATTCCACCACCAAGGCCATATGCACTGCAGCAGCAAGAACACACCCCCTAATAGTGCTTCTCCTTGGTAAACAAGTATTCAAGTCTATGAGCCTATGGGGTCCATTTTTTATTCAAGCCACCACACCAGGTGAGTGAGCTTGCTGGGTAAAATTGCTTCCTGAAGAGCAGGTATGGTATACATGCTAGGGATATGAGGCCTTGAGTCCATTTCCTCACAATACTTGAATTTGGCAAGGTGGCTAGTGTTGGATAGTTGTTGGTCACAACAGAAGGAGTACTCCCCAAACCATGCTGACATTCCTTCAGGACAAAAATTGTATCTTGGTTAGAACAAGCCCTCAATAGGTCCTCACCATCATCATGGCCCACCTTGGACATTCTTGCTAGTCCACCTCCAAGGACTTTCTGTCTAAAATAAATATTTAAATGTTCATTTTATAGCACCAGGATTATAAATTGTGTGCACCAACCTCTCCCATATCTGACCTATGAACAACTTGCTTTGTTTGGGTCGAGGTGGATTCCTCAAAGCCTCTGGGATTACCCTTTTGAAGGTAGTGCTATGAAGAAAGCTGAAAGATTCAAAACTAACAAATACACTCACATGCTCTTTTTCCCATTTCCCTGGAAAACTTGTCCTATTGTCTCTTCTGTGCGGACATGTGATAGTTTGAATGAGTATGTCTAGATGCCATGTCTGCCTACTGGCATGCCACCCAGCAGGAAAAAAAAAATGCATGCATGACCTGGCAGTCAGTCTACTGATACACTGCACTTATAAATAAGAAACATGGTATATCATGCTCCTGAGTATTTCCAGAAGCTGAAACAGTGAATTCTGAAGTAGCATGAGTAGCCAGTGGCTGGTGTGCTGATGAGTGTGTACTCTTTAAATCTCCTTTTATGTGCTTCTTCTGCATAGAGTTATTGATGTATAACCATTCACTATCCAGTCTAAGGTGATGGACTAACAAACTATAGTCCATGAGCCTCCACTATATAAGTAGTTGTTTTTGTGCAATAAAGCAGATTCTTTCTCTGAAACCATCTCTGGAGTAGTTCTTCTCTGTGACACTTACTAAGCAATGGGAGTAGTGGTCTTGTTAGGGGAATGCCCTGGTAAGTATTGCAACAGTACGCAGGCATGATGGACCAGTATTCTTCTGGAATTGTATGCCAAAATAAACTCTTCTTTCTATGAGTTGCAACAGAAAGGTAACAATATAGAAGTTGCTATAAAAGACTGATCTGTTGCTGTGAAAAACCTGACCATGCTGGGTTTTGGGAGAATGTGGAAGACTTTGGATATCTGGGCTAGAAAAACAATTATATCCTATAAACAGAGGTATCTTAATAGGTTTTTGGAAGACAGTAGTGGTTAAAACAAACTAGGGAGACACAGCTGAAGAGGTATCACAGGGGAAAATATTAGCAACTGGGCGAGAAAGGTTGTATAACAAAATGATAAAAATAAAAGAAGATCTATATTATTGTTCAATCAAAGTCCCCTGCTGTTCATTCTGTGCATACCCTAGGCAGATATATGCCATGACAAGAGAAAAACACGTAAAAGGGAATAATGGTAGAAAGAAGTCATGTGCAGGACAAGGGAAGGCTCATTGAGAAGTGTTTCATGCAGAGAGTTAGATAAGAGAAAGGAACAGAAATCTGAAATGGTAGAGTTTAGGCAGCAATCCAGCAGGGACCTCTCTGTTAACCAGGCTGATAAACCTTGAAAAAATGGAATAGGAGCTGGAGTTTGCTCAAGCACTTGATGGTCTCCCTGAAGCCAATCGCTGCCAGTGTTTCTGACAGGAAGGGAAAGGAAGAGAGTTACTTCAAGGTTTTGTAGAGCTTGGCAGGGTCTTCCAAACCCCAACCCAACATATCCCAGGGCTTCCAGGGCATTCCCTTCCTTCCATGTGATCTCTGAGAAATAAGATCCTCTACAAGTGCCTCCCTCTGGCTCTCAGGATAGCCTGCCCACCATTGGGGAACTCTGGCATCCAGGTCATTCCCAAAACTGTACCCACTGGCACAGCATGTGGGGGAAAACAGCATGGAAGCATTCCTCCTCCCTGTTTGGAAACAAAACAAAATAATGACCCAATCATTTAAACTCAGCAAGTTGAGCCTCCTTAGGGCACCAGGTTTCCCTCACTGGGGGCTTGGAGGTCAAAAGTTGCAAGCATGCTCCATTTGCTAGCAGGCAGCCCCTCACCTGATCCTTCTGTCCACACACCAGTTGCACAGAGCTGTTCACACAGGTGCATATACCAATGGGCTGGCCACACCTTTCCATTTTGGATCTGACATTGAGCCTTTGGTTCTTCAGTTGGGGAATTATCCAGGGATCCCTTTTCAATCTGACTTAGTCTCTCTCTCTCTCTCTCTCTCTCTCTCTCTCTCTCTCTCTCTCTCTCTCCCTCTCTCTCTGTCTCTCTCATTCTCTCATCCTCTCTATGCCTGTATCTTTCTCTTCCTCTTTCTCTCCCCCTCTTTCTGTTTGTCTGTCTCTGTTTTTCAGTCTGTCTCCGAGTCTCCCAGTCATTTTATGTCTCTGATATCTCTCCCACTTCACTTCCTATCTGTGATCTCTCAAAACTTCTTTTATAAATTAATTTTTGAAAATTTTTTATTATGTGAATTTCACATCATGAACCCTGTTTCCTCTCATCTCCCACCTCTCCTCAGACCCACCCTCCACCTTTGCAGTTTTTCCCAGGATAAAACATAAAATCGCATTGTGAAAGCTGCAGTGTGTGTCAGTGTGTCCTACAACATTTTGCTTGCAAATGGTCATTAAAATGACTCTTTGGTCTTGTATGTGGCCTCTGGTTTCTGCTACTTTGTCAATACTGGAACCTCACTGGAACTCCTCTCAAATATGCTGTAACTGTCCTGTGTCATGGAGATCCTGTAGTTGTGGAACTGGCCTCTTCCTGCACTCCAGCAGTTCATCCATGGGGTAGATGTTAGGATGGGCCAACTCAAAGCCCTGATTCTGGACCTGCAACCTCCCACTTGCAGGGCCAGTTCTACTATGGAAAGGTGCAGGACTTGCTTTCCTGAGTGCTGCAGCATATAAGGGGGCAGGGAGAGCGCTCCCTCTCTTGTGACCCCTTCTGGACCAGATCTCCTGTTGGCGAATGGTGGTGAGGGTAAAAGCTAGGGGAGGGGATGTCTCCCTAACCATTACCACCACATAGCAGACAGGAGGCAGGACTGGCTCTCCCACACTCACTCCATTAGGGCTGGCTCACCTACAACTCCCATATCCATGAACAGCTGTAGTATACCCAGGCAATGCATACTATATATACAGAGGGCCTTCTCTCATGAGTGTTGCAGCATGTGATGGGCAGGGACAGCTCTCGTGCTCTTGTGACCCCATCTAGGCCAAATCTCACCATACTGATCAGGCTCCAAAACCCCCACATCCAGGGCCAGGTAGAGTTCTTATAGTTTCTGGCTTGTTTCCTGTCCTGGGAGCCCATCAGATACTTGCATGGTACTGGTCTGGTAGTCATCTCAGGCTACCCTATGGCACCAACATTGTGTTGGTATCCAGCTTGCTTTTTTTTCCCCAGGAATGTTAGGCTACTATTCATTCAGATATTCATAGGTAAAAACACTGAATGTATATATAGCCTCTCTCCTCTCTGCCACCTACTGATGCACATGTGACACAGCAACCACATCTACAACACCTCTAGGTGCAGGATGAATTAATATATATACCTCTGGTTTTCCACCAGATTTTGCTCATCTGATCTCTATGACCTTGAATACTTGGGCCTAGAGGAGGACATGTCTAAGGGTGAAAACCATTATGTCTGATGGATCTTCTTGGTCTGATGAGGGATACTATCTAGAATCATTTGGTGGACTATGAGACATACTCCTTTCCTTTATACCCTTAATCTTTCTCCCTGAACCCTTCTCTCTCCCTCTTTCTCAAGTTCTCTTTTCTCTCACATACACCCATTTTTATGAGGTATTTTGCTGTTGTTGCTCATTTCCTTTTGCTATTACCCACTTTTAGATACACTTGTTTAATGTGTACCTTCATCTGTGCGTGGTTGGCTTGTATGTATGGCCACGTTCAATCACCTATTCAAGTATGTCCATGTGTCTTTGAATCTCTGGATTCATGGGTTTATATCTTAATCGATGTGTATGTTATACAATATTCTAACAGCTTTCCATCTATCTGGACAAGTATTGGGCAACTATCTTTGTATCTATCTATCTATTGAACTGTCTATCTTTCCATGCATATATACATATATATATATACATATGTACATATGCACATATATATCATCTATAAGCATATATATGTATATATCTCAATTATATCTCTGCGTGTGAGTGTGTGTGTGTATTTGAAAATATTTCTATCCCTAGAGAAGCAAAGAAAACTTTATCCATCAGTGCTCAATCACAAACATGGCACTTATTCTGTACACACTCCCACGGTCCATCGAATCCCTCAACTCTATGTGAAAGGAAAAGAAGGTTAAAGGGAAATGGACTTAGGTCACTCTGAGGTAGTTACTGTTAAATAGGATCATTGTATTCTTTGGGGACAATACAAATCTCAGTAGTGACAATATCCAGAAGTCCAACAAACCAGCAAACCAGGAAATAGCATCATGAACAACCAGCAAAAGAGAGAGCAGTAACCTCGTTCTTTCTTGTAGAGGCCCTCTCTTTATTCTCTGTAGTGTTCCTCCCTTTCTTCTTTGTAGAAAGTACAACCTTCTCCTTGGGGCTCTGACTTTATTCTTTCTCACAAGTCCTCAGAATTAAACTTTCCCAGCTGGCTAAGCCATGCTCCTGATAGCTCACATGGTAGTTAATAGTTTATACCTGTGGTCTTATCTGAAGCAAATTGGCACCTGGTACTAAACAAAAACATTCTTTTAACTGTTTTTTTTTTTAATAAACTCTTACCACAAATGTACCCTTGTATCTGGGGCATAGATGTTTAGGATTGAGATGTCATCTTGTTGAACTTTTCCTTTGTGAGTATGCAGTGCCCTTCCCTAACTTTTTTGATTAATTTTGGTTGAAAATGTATCTTGTTGATATTAGGATGGCTAATCCAATTTGCTTCTTGGGACTATTTGTTTTAAAGGCCTTATTCCAGCCCTTTACTCTGAGGTAAACTCTGTCTTCTTGGAGAGGAACATTTCTTTTATGCAACAGAATGATGGCTCTTCTTTCTGAATCCATTCTGTAAGGCTATGTCTTCTTCCTGGGGCATTGAGTACAATGGAGTTGAGAGATATCAATGACCATTGGTTGTTATTACTCATTACTTTGGTGTAGGTGGTAGTAGTATATTTGTGTGTTTCTTTTGGTACAATTGGGGAGGGGTTATTTGTATACTTTGTTTTCCTATCTGTCATTAACCACTCTGGGTAAGTGTTCTCCTCCTAGGATATTCTGTGGGGCTGGATTTGTGGATAGATACTGTTTAAATTTGTGGAATATCTTGTTTTCTCAATCTATTGGGATTGAAAATTTTTCTGGGTATAGTAGTCTGAGTTGGAGCCCATAGTATCTTAGGGCTTGTAGGATATCTTCCCAGGCCCTTTTGGCTCTTAATGTTTCTGAGGAGAAGACAGGTGTGACTCTGATGGGTCTGCCATTATATGTTACTTTGGCTTTTGTCTCTTACATTTTTAAAAATATTTTTGCTTTGTTCTGTCCATTTGTAGTTTTGATTGTTATGTGGCAGGAGGAAATAATTTTCTAGTCTAACCTATTTGGTGCTCTGTATGCCTCTTGAACATTTACTAGCATCTCTTTCTTTAGGTTTGGGAAATTTCATCTATGATTTTGTTGAAAATGGTGCCTGGTGCTTGTAGTATGGAGTCTTCTCTTCCACCTGATTCTATAATTTCTCAGGTTCCAACTTTTTATTGAGTCCTTGCTTTCTTGGATGTCATGGGTGAGGAAATTTTTATATTTCTCATTTTTCTTTGACTTTTGTAGTGATTTCTTCAAGGGAGTCTCCCATGCCTGAGATTCTGTCTTCCATCTCTTCTATCACATTGGTGTTATTCGCATACAGCCATTTTATTTCGGGAGATGTTGCTGTTGCTGTTGTTCATTTCCTTTTGCTACTACTCACTTTTAGATACACATGTTTAATATACACTTTCATCTGTGCATGGATTGTTTGTATGCAGGCCCAAGTTCAATCACATAGTCATGTCTGTCCATATATATGCAAATCTCTGGATTAATGGGTTTATATATTAATCAATATGTATGTATGTCCAAAATTCTATCAGATTTCCATGTACTGGACAAGAATCAGGCAACTATCTATCTATTGACTTCTCTATCTTTCTAAATAGATATATTTATATATGCACATATGTATCATTTATATGAGTGCTCAATCACACACAAGGCATTTATTCTGTGTACACTCCAGATATTTTTCTAGATTTAATTTGGGAAAACATGAATTTGTGAAAATCTTGTGGAAAGAAGCAATGTTTAAAAAGAGGCAGAGCATAAATGAGAAGTGTGACAGTCAGAGGATGAGTTTAGCAAAGGGACCATTCCTCCGGATTGGGGATGGGATGGGACTGGAATCAGGGGACATCTATCTTTCCTTGGGAATTTGCCAGGCATGAATGAAGAAGTTAAATGTGTTTGTCTGCCACTGACTCATCCCATTCATAGAAAGAGCCAAAGTATAAGGTGTTGGTGCTTGTCGTTGTTTAGGAAGCCAAAATCTTGAGGGCTCAAGAGTCCTTCTGTATTGGGTGGCTGTTGTGCAAATGCAAGATGGAGTAGTTCCACTGGGAATGCACAGTTTCCTCCCGCTTGCAGTCTGGGTGCTCACCTCAGTATGTCAGTCAGTGGATGAGTTCATCAAAGGGACCATCCCTAAGGAATGGAGGTGATATGGGACTGGAATCAGAACAAATCCATCCTTCCATGGGAATTCTCAAGTCATGAATGGAAGGAGATGGTCAGTGGTTGGAGAGGGCAGGCAGGGAAGTCTCTTCAGGGGTCTCCAGAGATAGCAGCCTTGAAAACAGAGCTGAGATCCTAGGAGGTCCCAGCTCTGCACAGCCTGGGCATTTCTGGTGGGCATTGGCAGCAATGTCTGTGTGGAGAGCATCCTCCTTTCACCTGGGAAGGTACCTATCCTTATAATCCCTGAGGCTCTTGGCCAAGAGCAGGGCAGGTCTCTTTCCATTGTCTTCTTGCTGCAACCTAACCCAGGGGGCAGGCTGGGAGGCCTCTGGGCTAGGGGGTGGAGAGAGGCTGCAGGGAGACTGTGACTATCTGAGGAGGCCTCCTCTCTGGGTCTAGACTCTTCCCCGCTGACCTGAGCTGGTGTCCTGGCTGAAGAAAGAGATCATCTTGGTGCATCTGCCTTGAGGCATGCTGGCTTGTTTGCTTTCAATGCTGGCAATTAGGTCTTGCAGCCTCAGCTCTTGGAACACCTGCAGATGCAGGAGTGTCTGGATCTCAGTTTGGCTGTGGGGTTACTTGCCTGGGTGGATCTCATGCCCTGACTCCTCCTCTGGCTACCCAGTCTCAGCTTTTTCCTCCTCTGTGGCTTCACAATGAGCATACAAGGTACTAGCAAGCACCTCAGCCAGGAGCCCTTGGTGGGATCTCTGAATGAGAGAGGCAGGCCTTGAACATGAATAGACTGGCATTTTGAAATTTATCCTGCACACCCAAGGTGGCCCTTGTGAGTGAGTGTGCTAGGTAGAGTGCTCACAGAAATCCACTGGGAAGTAGTCTTGGCAACGAGAGTGGTTCTCTAGAGTGGGACTCACAACAGCTATGGGACTCAGATCCTTGGAGCTTGGAGATTTGTATAGAGATAACATGCCTCCAGGGATCTGGGCCTCATCTTTCCAGGGACTTTTCCTCTTTCTCTTGCTGTGCAACAGCAGCTTCAGGAGCAGCTCTTGAGAAGAAGGAGAACTGTCACAGTTGAGGCAGTCTTCAAAAGATGCAGAGGGCCTGTTCTCTGGGAACTGCCAAGTGGGCTCTTTCTGAAACTAGGAGAGAGGCACCAGCTTCTGGCATGCTGGAGAGGGGCTTTGCCCCTTGGGGAGGCCAAGGTTGTCCCAGGCTTCCTCTGGGTTTTTCCACCTGCACCTATCTCTTTGCTGCTAGTAGTGATTCTAGTAGAACACTATGGGGCTCTTTCTTCCTTCTTGCTCCAGCCTCAGCCTGCGACTTGAGGTGGGGTCTTGGCTGGTGGGATTGCTTACCCTCTTATTTGTGCTCAGCCTTTGCTAGGGCTTGGGCTTAGGCTCAAGCTAGGCTACCACTGCTGACCTCCAAGACTTCTCTGCCATTCTTTTGGGAATCCCTGGATGCCACAGTGGCATCGGGCTTCTCTTATGTAGAGGTTCTTGGGTGCTCTGTCTTCAGGATCATCCTGGAGTCAAAGTCCTGCTGCTGAGGCTCAGGCTGTGTCCCCAGGAAGGAACTCTCTGACCACCTGGCAACCAGGTCCTTGATAAAGGGGGCTAGGAGCTTCTGTTTCCTTAAGTTCTTGATGGTCTGTCTGAAGCCAATCTCTGTGTCCTACAGGATGGATAAGGAAGAGAGTTTCTTGAGGGTTTTGTAGAACTTGCCTGGGTAGGTTTTTGAGGACAGGCACTCCCACAGCTTCTGGAGGGCTTCTGAGTTCTGGCTGCCCTCCATGTCCACTGCTGAGGACAGGTTCTGGCACCCTGGGAGGGATGAAGGGAGCAGCACCTTGGGCTGGGCTTATGCCCTGCCTGAGGAGGTGGCTCTGTCTCCTGACAGAGGATACTGAGTCAGGGCTGGCCTGCTCCTAGCCACTGGCTGTCCTGCTCTACTGCCTGTCTTTGTCTCACTGCTGCTCTTCTGTCTTGTCAGCTGGTGGCTGGCATAAGCTGCGGCCTCACAACGGCTCAATCCACCACCAAGGAGGCATGTACTCCCCCTCACCCTTTCCCAGTCTTATATAGGTCTGGGAGCCACGCCCACCCGACAGCTCTCAAGCCTTTCTCTCTGCCTCCAAACCCCAACCCAACAGATCCCAGGGCTTCTAGACCACTCCCTTCCATCCATGTGATCTCTCAGAAATGGAATCTTGTTATGAGTGCCACCCTCTGGCTCTTGGGATAGCTTTTGCCTCAGTGTGGAAATGTGGCTTCTGGAGCATTCTGGGAACTGCACCCACTTGTAGAGCAGGTGGGGGGAAAAGCAAGTATTCAGGCCTAATCACTGTTTGGAAACAATAAAAAATGATGACCCAATCATATGATCCTAGAAAGTTGATCCTTCTCGGGCACCAGTTTTCCCTCTCTGGGGGCCTGGACGTCATAACTTGCAAGCCTGCTCCACCTCCTAGAAGGCAGACCCTCCCTTGTTCCTTCAACCCAAACACGAGTTGCACAGAGCTGGTCACACAGGTGCATGGAGTAATGGGCTGGCCACACCCTTCCCATTTGGTTCTGACACTGGGCCTTTGGTTCTTCAGTTGGGGAGTTAAGCAGGGACCCCCTTTCACTCTAATTTAGTTCCTCTCTTCCTGCCTTTGTCTTTCTCTCATTCTCTCTCTCTCTTTCTCTGTGTGTCTCTTTTATCCTGTCTCTCTCTCTCCTCTTTTTGTCTGTCTGTCTCTGTTTTTCAGTGTGTCTCCATGTCTCCCTGTCATTTTATTTCTCTGATATCTCTCTTCCCTTTACTTCCTATCTGGGGTCTCTCAAAACTTCTTTTATAAATTAGTGTATATACTTCTGGTTTACCATCAGGTTTTGCTCATCTGATCTCTAAGACCTTGAATTGTTGGGCCTCTGAAGAGGGTGTGTCTAAGGGTGGGTTAATTATTGTCTGATGTATCCTCTTGCCCTGTTGAGGGATTCTATCTGGAACCATTTGGTGGATGCTGTGTTGTCCTCCTTTCTTTATGCCCTTAATCTCTCTCCCTACACAATTCCCTCTCACACTCTCAAGTTTTCTTTTCTCTCACATATACCAATTTTATTTGAAGTATTTTGCTGTTGTTCTTGTTCATTTCCTTTTGCTTTTACCATCTTTTAGATATATTTGTTTACTTCATCGGTGCATGGATGGCTTGTATGTATAGCCAAGTTCAATCACCTATTCAAGTCTGTCCATGCATCCTTCAATCTCTGAATTCCTGGGTTATATCTTAATCAACATTGTAGGTATTTCCAACATTCTATCAGCTTTCCATCTATCAGGACAAGCATCAGGCAACTATCCTTGTATCTGTCTGTCTATCTATGTGTCTGTCTATCATCTATCTATCTATCTATCTATCATCTATCTATCTATCTATCATCTATCGATCTAATGATCTGTCTATCTTTCTAAATTTATATATGTTTATATATGTACATATGTAACCTCTATATGTGTGCTCAATCACACACATGGCATTTATCCTGTGCACTCTCCAGGTATTTTTCTACATTGATTTTCTGAAAACAGATGTTTGTGAAAATCTTATGGAAAGAAGTCATATTTAAGCAGAGACAGAGCCTAAATGAGAAGTGTGACAGTCAGAGGAATAGTTTAGCAAATAGACCATTGCTCCAGAATGGGGAACGGGTGGAACTGGAATCAGGGAAAATCCTTCCATACTTGGGAATCTGACAGGCATCAATGAATAAGTTCAATGTGTCTGTTTGGCACTGATTCGTCCCAGTAGCAGAAAAAGCAAGATATAAAGTTTTGGTGTTTGCCTTCTTTAGGAAGCCAAAATCTTGAGGGCTCAAGAGTTCTTGAGTATTGGGTGGCTGTGATGCATATGCAAGATTGAGTAGTTGCACTGGGAATGCACAGTTTTCTACCCCTTGCAGTTTGGGTGCTCATCTCAGTGTTTCAGTCAGAGGATGAGATCATCACAGGGACAGTTGCTGTTGTATGGGGGTGGGATGGGACTGGAATAAGAAAAATCCATCCTTCCTTTGAAATTCTCAAGGCATGAATGGAAGGAGATGGTAAGAAAAAAAACAACCTCATTCCACATGGCCAGGAACATTGGCTAGCATGGAGAATGGCAGTCCAAGGGGACGTATGAATATATGGGGTCATATTTGGGTAACAGAATTAAAAGCTAGCTTAGTTGGGCTAGGATTACTCAATTCAGGCCAAGGCTTGTTAAAATCCATGTGTTCTCTGTGTGCTCATTTATAATGGCAGGATAAGGATTAACAACTGCTGAAACAACTAATATAATATAAATACTGGTTAATAATTTAATTAATTCATTCTACAAATGGCGCCCAAGATAACGTAGGTTTTTTTTTTTTTTTGCAGATGGGACTTCCTAGGATCCCAGCTCTGGCTCAAGACCACTATCTTTGGAGACCCTGGAAGCAGCTTCTCTGCCTGCCCTCTCTACCCACTTACCATCTCCTTCTTCCTGCTCCTGGCTGGAATGAATTAGTCCTCTATCTAAACTGAAGGCTTCCTGTTCTAATCTCAGGAAGTTCCACCTTTCTCTGTCTTTGCCCAATCTCAGGCCTCAACATTTATTTAACCAATCAGAGCCAATTAAGTAACAGACAGCCAACAGGACCAATTAACATTTAGAATGCTTAACACTATCCCAACAATTCCCTCCTTTTGTTTAATAAAAAGGCTAATTTTTAAAAATCATATAGTAAAAACAATAAGAACAAATATGAAACAATCAAGAAAACCATATATAAAATTTTTTCACATAATGTTTAGCCTATATGTATCAGGGAATCTTGAAGAAAAAAAATCATCTATCTATCTTGGCGTATCTAAATTCTGAACCTAAATAATTTCTATCATATCCTATATTTATAAACATAGATTTTATTTAGACTTGAAAATATCCTTTTAAATACTAAACAACTCAAGTTTAATTGAAATTTTATAACTATTATGCCTTCAACCCCATCAAAGACATAAGAAGGGATAAAGTTATTATTTGAGTGAGTAGAAAGCATAGGAGAACAGCTTCCAAAAAGAAATATGACAGTTTGTTGCCTAGACAGTCCCAAATATCTCTTGATATCGTTGGAACATCACCTTCAGCCTTCTGGCCAAGCATTTTTCAAAGACTAAACTGTGCAGCAGGAAATATGAAGGATTTCCCATTCTGTCTCTGCAGAATCAGCATATCAACTTACCTGCATTTAAGCTCTGGTCCATCTTTGAACTGTATATAGTCTGTTGAGAGAGCAGGGGCATTTTTGCTCAATAGGAATTATCTCCTGAGGGGAGATTTCTTTTTGAGGTATTATCTCCTGATGGGAGACTTCTTTTTGATGCTCATTTTCTTTTTCCAAGTCAAATGGGAGCTGTCAGGAGCTTACTGTCTTAAGTCAAACAATGCTTAAAATAATAAAAACATCTTTAAATGCCATTTTCTGTATTCCTCTGAGGGTTTTGAAGACATCTATTATTTTATGTATAAATCTATCATCTACTTTGAACAAACTGTATATTTTTAACCATTTACTATCTGTTTAACCTATTAAGTCTATTTTGTGATGAATTAAGACTACTTTTTGACATGACCAGAATCTCAACTGGCCAGTCAACTTGTATTATTCAGACTCCTAAATAGATTGTACTAGTAACCTATAAAAGGATTGGAAGTAAACCTATAGTTTTAAATAATTTATATAGGCACAATACCTCACATAAGAGTTGAAATATACTTATTATGTGTCAAAATATAAAACTCTATACTAATGAATCAAACTTAATCTTATTTTGTATCAATATATAAAATTCTATACCAATGTATCAAAAGATAAACTTATTTAAAGAATAACAATAGTTTTGAGTTACAGAGCAGATTCAATAATCTATCCTTTTATCTTATCATTTCTATATTGTATACATATATCCCCCTCTTTTTCTTTTCAAGTCTTTTCCCCCTATAAGAGAGAAAGAAGGATAGAGAAAAGAAGAAGAAATAGAAAAGTCCTTGAATCTAATCTCCTATATCTTGCTTAACAAGACCATTTAAAAATTTGTAACAATTACCCTTAAATGACATTTATAACACATTAAATGACCAAAGAATCATCTACCCCACTTTTTGCAAATGGGATGTCGCTCTCTTAAAACTGCTTCCTGCTGAATTGGGATGCAGAAAACCTGTTTGGGGGTCCCAAAAATGGAAAAAAATGGTTAATCAATTTAATAGTAACATTGGTTCTCCAGTCTCTATGTGCTCAGCAATTTGAATATCCTGAGAAGTTTGGAGTTTGAAGCTGGACTTTGGGTAGGAAAGTTCAGGGCTTTATTGAGGTCCTGTGTGGAACAGTCTTTGAGGCTGGACCATCTCAGCAAGCTGTTTGAAGTTGTTCTTGATGCAGATTTTTGAGGAAACACCTATTGAGGCCATCTATGAGGCTGGATCATTTGGGTTACTTTGGACTCTGATCCCCTTGTTCTGAAAATATATAATTTCTCACAAATAGAAGATAGTTCTGCAATTACCAAAATGACTTGGATGTGCAGGACGCACATATCAATTAAGGAATATCTTCTGTGTTTTGTTTGAACAAAAGAAAGATATTTGTAAGTCTCAATTCATGTTATATAAAAGGATGGCATGTGTAACCCACCCTTTTTAATTATTAAACAATTATTTACTAACTACTATATTCACTTAATTACTATACCTATAAATTCCTATAACCCCTATGAATGCCTACAACCCCTATACACTTCTACAACCCCTAAGAACTAACCATTAAACCTATTGATAAGGATACAGTCTCTAGGGCAGGTCCTCAGTCGCCAGGAAACCAGTCTCGGGGGTAGATTCTTTAATGCACTTAGCAGTCCTTTTTGTGGAATATCTCAGATGCAGGTTCATCAGGGTAAATTGGCTATGGCAGTCATACCTTGAGGCTTTCTTCTCTCTGGGAGACCTCAGCGTCTGTAGGCCAACTTACTTCCTTTGTATCAGCAATTCTGCAGCTCTGCCTCAGTCTTTAAAGCTGGCCACAGTTCCGTTCAGGCCGCTGTTTGGACAGGTCAAACCCCTCTAGACAAAAGCTGAGCCACAGGGTTTAGTCCTTGGCCTTTTGCTATCTTGCTGAGGCTTTATCTGCTCACCAATTTCCTTCTGCCTCAGGGAGATCTGGCCATTGGTCTACCAGCACTTTCTCCAGCAGTACACTTGGAGCTCTCTAATATCAGAGGCCCTTAGCAAGCAGCTCTGTCTCGGGCTCATCCACTTGTCCTTTTATAGGATCGCTCCTTATTCCACCTGCTTCAGCTTAATTTGGGCTCTGCCCCTTTAACAGTTGAAAACAATGCCAGGTCATAAAGTCTTTACTTGTTTCACCTGGCTTCAACCTTGTTTTTCAGTCCAAAGAGACTCCCCTCGTTTCACCTGACTTCATCCATAAGCTGATAAGCTAATTGCTCACAGCCAAGTTGATCTTCATGCCCCAAATTAAGAGACTGCATCAGAAACCTAGATATTCACTAAAGCTAACTTATATTAATCTACCAACCCCTACAGGCATGTAATAGTATTACACATATATGCTATATATAATCCATTTTAAATTGAAAATACAGCAGTTTAAGTATTCTCCTCTACAGTTTACATAAATTTATTAATTGATTAAAACAGGTATATTCTGTGTTGTTCTGGCTTTTTATAGATTAGGTTGGCTTGAAACTCAAAAGGAACCAATCTGTCTCTGTCTTTGTCTCCCATGTTTTGGAAACAAAGGTATGCATTTATATATTTCTTCTTTCCTTTTCTCCTTTCTTTGGAGATTTAATTTCTATGTGAATATATATATCCTTATTGAGTCAGGGTTTCTCTTTGTAGCTTGGGCTGTCTTGATTTGATCTGTAGAGCTCTGTAGATTAGATTGGCCTCAAACAAAAGGAACGTGTTTTTTACCTTGTCTCCCAAGTTTTGAGATCAAGGTATGAATTTAAATAATTGAATTACCCTTATTGAACAATAACATTAATTAAGCCATTTTGTATTAGTTTGAGTTCCAATTCTCCCATTGAAACTCCATTCTTAAGGAGATTGGTGTAGAATAGCACGATGTGCTATTTTGTTAGCTTTTCTTAACTGTTGGCTGTGGGAGGCATGCAGTTTCCATGTTCTTCCCTAGCCTAACTCTAGTTCCTTACATTGGTTAACAGAATATATTTCTTTCTCTCTCTTTCTCTCTCTCTCTCTCCCTCCCTCTCTTCCTCTCTCTTCTGAGAAATGATTTCTCTGTGTATCCTTATCCTGAACTCACTTTATAGGCCAGGATGACCTTGGTGAAGGTCAAGGATCCACCTGTCTTTGTTTCCCAAGTGCTGGGATGAAAGGTCTGAAACACCACACCCAGCAATTAGCATATCTCTTTTAGGGGCAAAATGCCTCTCTTAGTAGGAGCCGAACACCTAAGGAGACTGGCTTGTGACCTCTTTCTCTATACATAAATTTGAGATTATGAGTATTTATCTATTAGCTCAGTAAAGACATTATTAAACTTAACATCAAGGAAAAAATGTGTCAAATTTTAATTCTAGACTATCTTCAGTAAGCAGCTTTATCTTCTCAGCAGAGTTCCCATCCTGACTTCATTGTTTAAATTAGTCTGGTCTAGAATTCAGAGATCTGCCTGTTTCTTCCTCTAGTGTGATGGGACTAAGGGATTAAAGGTTTGTGCCAGTACCACCCTGCTCAAATATTTCACTTAAATCCCAGATATTAGTAACACTGCAACCCAGAGAGCAACATTGAACTGTAGTGACAATTCGAAATCTGCCCAAAATCTTCAAAAATCTCTTATGTTTTAGCAATGCCAAACCAGAAGAATATCTTTTCTAAATCCAGATATAGGAAAATCAAAGACATCTAAACAAAAATAAAGCAAAGAAACAACATTCCAAAAGCCGGGTCTAACCATGCCATCCCATGCTGCAATCAAAGTTTTGTTCATTATTCCTTTGAATCTAATTTTGGCTGCATTTCACTGGTGGGCCAATACCAGGAACTCCTGACAAGTACCTAGTACCCAGGGAGGTCTTAGCTCCAGCTGCCACCAATTTTGTATTATCTATCAGGAAGGGCCTCCCTCCTTCCTTCATTATCATTGTTGGCAATTTAGCATTCCATCTGGAAATTCTTTCTTTCTTCAAGCCTATCATAGTTATCTTTC
Source organism: Lophiomys imhausi (assembly GCA_907164525.1). Taxonomy (NCBI): domain Eukaryota; kingdom Metazoa; phylum Chordata; class Mammalia; order Rodentia; family Muridae; genus Lophiomys; species Lophiomys imhausi. The sequence goes on from CAJQZJ010032944.1 coordinate 7,930,741, forward strand.
TCAAAAAGATACACAGAACCCCATTTGTCAGGGCAAAAATCATTTGCATGCTAAGAGGAACAAACTCAAATGGAATACAAATGTACTGAGACATTATGAATTCCTCCATTTTTAATCTAGGCAGTTAATTCCACTCTCAAGCCCTGTTTAGAAGTCTGCCAGTTTTAAGTATGTAAGGAGATCTAAGCCTTAGCTCTCAGCCTTTGCTGAAAGGCAACAGCATTTGTTAAGGTAAATGCACCTTTAAAATGTATTTGTATCCAGCTCCCCGCTGTTTGGCTAGGAAACTAATTCTCACTCGCTACTTCTCAGGCTGGAGCATGGATTCTAATTGCCCAACATTTGGTGCCATATGTAAAAAAAAATTAAATTATGTTGGGCGCGATTTGTAGAAAGAATTAAATTATTGATCTAAGATGGCGGCGGCCTGCATGGATGTATTTTGATTGCAGGGTCAACAGTCACAAGGTGGCAAGTGTTGCAGGACACTGTACAAAGGGCACGACCCCTTCTAAATCTCACCTAGCTACACAGGGATCACGGAAGATCCCTGGACAGGACGCCTTTTCCCACTCTCAGACACGCTAGGAAGCCGCTAATCCCGGGAATCGGAATCACCCATCCCCCCCAACCAGAAGAGACTCCCAGTAAGTTCCAACCTAATACCCAGCCAGCAGAATCAGAACCCACGCAGAGATAATCCCCACCCTGCTGGGCACTCCCAGGTCTCACACAGATGATCCAATTATCTGGCGAAAGGTTGCGACCCTTGGAAGTGAATGAAGCTCTGCTGCAAAGCGCCTTCAGACCACATATCGCAGTCTGTGACATCACTGGCCAGTTTCCAAGCCGCGGGAGCGGCAAGGTTAGTGGAGCTGAACTGCAGATTTACCCACTACAGGAACCAACCCCGGGCAAACTGCAAGATATTTGAAACTGTCCTATATCGGACTTTTGTATTAGTATGGGCCCTTCCTGTGGGGAACCAAGGTCTCCACCTGGGAGGCGGGACTGAATGACTCACCTTATAGGGGTGGAGTAAGGCAACTCAAATCCTGCACCAAAGCGCCCCCTTTGGACCCAAGTCCAGAAGACAGCAAAAAAATTCCACAAGGCCAGAGGCCCCAGACAAAAAAAAAAAAAGCAAAAAACAAAACAAAACAAAAACCAGAGCGAAATGTCCCCAACAAAAGAAAGCAACGCTATTCTGTCCAGCCCAAACCACCTCACCACAACTAAAACACATGAAAACCATGACAATTTTACATTATGGAAAGTGATAGAGTCCCTTCAAGAAGAACTTAAAACTATGAAGGAATTCAAAGAAGCCACAATTTTACAAGTCAAAACAATGAATAACACCATTAAAGAGCTCCAAGCCAAGGTGACCCAGCTTGAACAGGAAAAGGATAAAGCAATGAAAGATCTCCAGGCAAAAACAAGCAAGTTGGAGAAGGAAATGTACAAAACGAACAATACCATTCAAGACATGAAAATAGAAATGGAAACAATAAAGAAAACACAGTCGGAGTTAAAAGAGGAAATGGAGAATCAAGAGACGAGAACAGGAACTACAGATGTGAGTATGAAAAATAGGATGCAAGAGATGGAAGACAGGATCTCAGGCATGGAAGATTCGATGGAAGAAATCAGTACAACATCCAAAGAAAATGAGAAAGCTAAAAAAACTCTCACCCACAACATCAAAGAAATCAAAGACTCAATGAAAAGACTGAACCTAAGAATTATAGGCATAGAGGAAAGAGAACACTCCCGACTCTATGGTCCAGGAAATATCTTCAACAAAATCATAGAGGAAAACTTCCCAAACCTAAAGAAAGAGATGCCAGTAAAAATCCAAGAGGCTTACAGAACACCAAACAAATTAGATCAGAAAAGAAACTACTCTCGCCACATAATAATAGAAACTCCAAATGTACAGAACAAAGAAAGAATATTAAAAGCTGTAAGAGAAAAAGGTCAAGTCACATAAAATGGCAGACCCATCAGAATCACACCTGACTTCTCCTCAGAAACTTTAAATGCTAGAAGGGCCTGGACAGATGTCCTACAAGCCCTGAGAGAACATAGGTGCCCAGCCAGACTACTATACCCAGCAAAACTCTCTATCAACATAGAAGGAGAAAACAGGATATTCCATGACAAAATCAAATTCAAACAATATCTCCTCACAAACCCAGCCCTACAGAAGATCCTAGAAGGAAAATTCCAACACAGGGAAGATAACTACACCCAAGAAAACAGAGGAAATAGAAACCTCCACAGCAACTAAACAAAAAGAAACACAAGACAGCAAGCTATACCAAAATAATGGGAAATAACAACCCCTGGTCACTAATATACATCAACATCAATGGAATCAACTCGCCAATAAAAAGACCCAGACTTACAGACTGGATCCGTAAACAAGACCCATCTTTTTCCTGTATACAAGAAACACACCTCACTATTGAAGATAAACACTACCTCAGAGTAAAGGGCTGGAAAAAGGTTTTCCAAGCAAATGGACTCAGGAAACAAGCTGGAGTAGCCACCCTAATATCAAACAAAATAGACTTCCAATTGAAGTTAATAAAAAAAGAGAGAGGAGGGCACTACATACTCATTAAAGGAAATATCCACCAAAAGGTCTTCTCAATATTGAACATCTATGCCCCAAATGCAAAGGCACCTACATTTATAAAAGAAACGCTTCTAAAACTTAAATCGCACATCGATCCAAACACTTTAATAGTGGGGAAACTTCAACACCCCACTCACAACTATGGACAGATCATCAAGACAGAAGCCAAACAGAGAAATAATGAGTCTAACAGAGATCATGAAACAAATGGACCTAACAGATCTTTACAGAACGTTTCACCCAAACACAAAAGAATACACCTTCTTCTCAGCACCTCACGGAACCTTCTCCAAAATTGACCATATAGTTGGACACAAAGATAGCCTCAACAGATACAAGAAAATTGAAATAACACCTTATATCTTATCAGACCACCATGGAATAAAGCTGGACTTAAATAGCAAAAGAATCAACAGAAAGTCTACACTCACATTGAAATTGAACAACTCTTTACTAGAGGACCACTGGGTCAGGGAAGAAATAAAGAAGGAAATCAAAGACTTCTTAAAATCCAACAAAAATGAAGACACAACATACCCAAACTTGTGGGACACAATGAAAGCTGTGCTACGAGGAAAGTTCATAGCACTAAATACCTTCAAAAAGAAAATTGTGAGAGCTCGTATTAGCCAATTAACAGCTAAACTGGGTGAATTGGAAAAAAAAAAGAATCAAACACTCCCAAGAGGAGCAGAAGGCAGGAGATCATCAAACTTAGGGCTGAAATCAACAACTTAGAAACAAAAAGAACTATACAAAGAATCAATGAAACCAAGAGTTGGTTCTTCGAGAAAATCAACAAAGTAGACAGACCCTTAGCCAAATTAACTAAAAGACAGAGGGAGAAAACCCTAATCAACAAAATCAAAAATGAAAAGGGAGAAATAACAACAGACATTGAGGAAATCCAGAGAATATTTGGATCCTACTTTAAAAATCTATACTCCATCAAATTTGAAAACTTAAGTGAAATGGGCAATTTTCTTGAAAGATTCCACCTACCGAAGCTAAATCAAGATCAGATAAACAGATTAAACAGCCCAATAACCCCTAAGGAAATAGAAACAGTCATTAAAAATCTCCCAACCAAAAAAGCCCAGGGCCAGATGGCTTTAGCATGGAATTCTACCGGACCTTCAAAGAAGAGCTAACACCAATACTTTTCAATCTCTTTCACAAAATAGAATCTGAAAGAACTTTGCCAAACTCATTCTATGAGGCCACAATCACCCTGATTCCTAAACCACACAAAGACCCAACAAAGAAAGAGAACTTCAGACCAATTTCCCTGATGAACATAGATGCAAAAATATTTAATAAAATACTAGCAAACCGAATTCAAGAACACATCAAAAGTATCATACACCATGATCAAGTAGACTTCATCCCAGGAATGGAGGGATGGTTCAACATAAGAAAGTCTATCAACGTCATTCACCATATAAACAAGATGAAAGAAAAAAAAACACGTGATAATCTCGCTAGATGCAGAAAAAGCATTTGACAAAATCCAACACCCCTTCATGCTAAAAGTTCTGGAGAGAACGGGCATACAAGGACCGTACCTAGAAATAATAAAGGCAATATACAGCAGGCCAGTGGCCAACATCAAATTAAATGGAGAGAAACTTGAAGCATTTCCTCTAAACTCAGGGACAAGACAAGGATGTCCACTTTCACCATATCTCTTCAATATAGTAATTGAAGTTCTTGCTAGAGCAATAAGACAACTAAAGGACATCAAGGGGATAAACATTGGAAACGAAGAAGTCAAGTTATCCCTATTTGCAGATGATATGATAATATACATAAGCGACTCCAAAAATTCCACCAGAGAACTCCTACAGCTGATAAACAATTCAGCAAAGTGGCGGGGTACAAAATTAATTCAAAAAAATCAGAAGCCCTTCTTTATACAACAAACAAATGGGCTGAGAAAGAAATAAGGGAAACAACCCCATTCACAATAGCCACAAACAACATAAAATACCTGGGGATAACTCTAACCAAGCAAGTAAAGGACCTGTACAGCAAGAACTTCAAGCCCTTGAAGAAAGAAAAGGAAGATGCCTTTAGAAGATGGAAAGATCTCCCATGCTCATGGATAGGTAGGATCAACATAATAAAAATGGCCATCCTACCAAAAGCAATATATAGATTCAATGCAATTCCTATCAAAATACCAACACAATTTTTCATAGACTTGGAAAGAGCTAGTCTCAATTTCATATGGAACAACAAAAAGCCCAGAATAGCTAAATCAATCCTGTACAATAAAAAAAACATCTGGAGGTATTACCATCCCAGATTTCAAGCTGTACTACACAGCAATAGTTGTAAAAACAACATGGTATTGGTATAGAAACAGACCAGTAGATCAATGGAATCGAATTGAAGATCCAGACATAGACCTACACACTTATGGCCACCTAATTTTTGACAAAGAAGCCAAAATGGCACATTGGAAGAAGGACAGCATCTTCAACAAATGGTGCAGGTCCAACTGGATGTCCACTTGTAAAAGAATGAAATTAGACCCATACTTATCACCTTGTACAAAACTTAAGTCCAAGTGTAGCAAAGACCTTAATATAAGTCCGGTCACACTAAATCTACTAGAAGAAAAATTGGGAGAAACCCTTGAACTAATTGGCACAGGTGACAACTTCCTGAACAGAATACCAACAGCTCAGGACCTGAGAACAACAATCAATAAATGGGACCTCATGAAACTGAAAAGCTTCTGTAAGGCAAAGGACACTGTCATTCGAACAAAACGGCAGCCTACAGACTGGGAGAAAATCTTCACCAACCCCACATCTGACAGAGGGCTAATATCCAAAATCTACAAAGAACTCAAGAAATTAAATGCCAAGAAACCAAATAATGCAATCAAAAAATGGGGACAGAGCTAAATAGAGAATTCACAAAGGAGAAATCCCTAATGGCTGAGAGACACTTGAAGAAATGCTCAACATCCTTAATCATCAGAAATATGCAACTCAAGACAACTCTGAGATTCCATCTCACACCTGTCAGAATGGCTAAGATCAAAAACTCAAATGACAGCACATGCTGGCGAGGGTGTGGATAAAGGGGTACCCTATTCCATTGCTGGTGGGAATGCAGGCTTGTGCAACCACTATGGAGGTCAGTCTGGCGAAATCTTAGAAAACTTGGAATAGCTCTGCCTCAGGACCCAGCCATACCACTTCTGGGTATACACCCAAATGCCTCTTCACGGAATCATAAGGAAGTTTCCTCATCTGTGTTTATAGCAGCCTTATTTGAAATAGCTAGAAACTGGAAACAACCCAGATGTCCCTCAACCGAAGAATGGGTTAAAAAACTGTGGTACATCTACACAATGGAATATTACTCAGCTATCAGAAACAATGAAATTATGCAATTTGCAGCCAAATGGATGGAACTAGAAAAGCTCATCCTGAGTGAGCTAACCCAGACTCAGAAGGACGCATATGGCATCTATTCACTTATAGTAGGATTTTAGCTATATAGTAGAAGGTATCCATACTACAACTAACACACCAAAGGGAACTTGGACATACACTTCTTATTTTTAATTTTTATTTTTTATTTATTTTTTTATATATTAGTTATATTTTTCTTCTATTTTTTAATCTTTTTAATTTATTGTCTGCTTAGTGATTTGTTTGTTTAGTAGTTTTCTGTCCTGGGCAACGAGACACTTTTCACTGATGGTACTGCTTCGTAGACCCCCAATGAATGAGGAGGCTCTTGGCCCTCATATGACCTCTCAACTGAGATGAGGGACTGTTATATAAGGACACCCCACCCCAGAGAAATGGGATGGAAAGGTTAGGAGGTAAAGAAAAAAAATGAAATGTGATGTTTCGGCCTTTTACTACTATTTGTCATAAACTGATTAGGATAATTAAGAAATGCAAACTAACCGTTATGCATGCCGGTCATTCTGTTAGGTACTATGACAGCCTATTATAGTTACTTTCTAAGCTAATCAAAAATAAACCTGCTACGAGACAAGCAACATCTGCTTACCCTAATATAAGAGATAGATAGGGCCTCTTCAAAAACCTCAAGAGATCTGCCGAATATGGCATTCAAAGATGTTTTCGTAACTTTAGATTTTTTTATATCAAGACATATCAACTCCTGACAGCACCCCCTATTCTCCTCCAAGTAGAAGATGAGCATCGAAGAATCTCCAGTGGGAGATGAATGAATTAGTTGCAAGCCTATCTCTTGGTAGGAAAAGCCCCTTTCTCCAACTGTAGACAGAAAGCTGTCCAAAAAGGACAAAACCTGGAAGTAGGTAAGTTGACAGCCTAGCTCTGCCAAGACAGGGTAGATAAGTCCTTCATAACCCCTGCTCTACAATCAATGTCTGTCAGAGAAACGGGGCCAAATGACTGAAGATCGATGATGTAATATATGGAGAGAAAATGGGAACTGTCCAGGCAGCCACTGGTATATCATTTCTTAGTTTGGGAAACTGCAGGCCCTGTACTTCCTATAAAATCAGATATATTTATCCCTCTCAGGTCTCTGAGGTGGTTGAAGAACAGATAGAGTCTCATAATTAAATTTTGAGTCGTTTAGGAGTCAAGAGAGTGTTATTGATCTAAGAAGATACTTTTAAAATTGTGTTGCAAAGTAGTATGAATATTGAGTCAGATATAGAACTTTAAACTCATGGAGATGGTTAGATAGTGGAATGTTAAAGTCAGGTACCAAATACATATGGACTGGACATTGGGAATGTACGCTAAGCTATATAACCCTCATAACTGTGGCCTAATTACCTCTGTTATTTTGTATTGTATTTATTATTATAAGAGAAAGAGCCATTTGTTGACTGAAAGGGGAAACTGTAGGGGGAGATAAGATATACCTTAAATGTAAAAGAAAAAAAAAGGGAAGAGGATGGGGGTTGAGAGTGGGAGGTGTTTCTGGAATGGGAACAGGGAGGGGACTGCGATTGATATGTAACTTGAAGAAATAAAAAATAAAGGAAAAAATTATTAAATTATTAACTAGTATTTATAATATATTACTTGATTCAGTGGTTGTTAATCCTGCTATTATAAATGTGCACACAGAGACCACATGTATTTTAACAAGCCTTGGCCTGAATTGAGCAATCCTAGCCCATCTAAACAAGCTCTTAATTCTATTACCCAAATATGACCGAATATATACATACAAACGCTGGACTGCCATTCTCCACACTAGGCAACGTTCCTGGCCATGTGGAATGAGGTTGTTTTTTCTAACCCATGGTGTGTGCTTCCTTCTTCCTACTCCTGGCTGGAATGAGTTAATCGTCTGTGTAAAGTGCAGGCTTCCTGTTCTAATCTCAGGAATTTCCACCTACTCTGTCTTTGCCCACTCTCAGGCCTCAGAATTTATATAACCAATCAGAAATAAATATATAACAGAAAGCAAACAGGACCAATTAACTTTAGAATGCTTAACACTACTCTTTCACCCAGATTTGCAAAGCCTGGGCATTTCTGATGAGCATTGCCAGGAATGTCTGTGTGGAGAGCATTCTCCTTTCACCTGGGAAGATATCTATTCTTGTAATCCCTGAGGCTCTTGGCCATGAGGGGGGCAGGTCTCTTTACAATTTTCTTCTTGCTACAGCCTACCCCAGAGGGCAGGTTGGAGTCCTCTGGGCTAGGGGACAGGGAGAGGCCAAGGGAGACTGTACCTTTCTGAGGAGGCTGCCACTCTGGATCTAGACTCTTCCCGCAGACCTGTGCTGGTGTTCTGGCTGAAGAAGGAGATCATCTTGGCATATCTGCCTTGAGGCTTGGTGGCCTGCTTGCTTTGAATGCGGGCTATCAGTGCTTGCAGCCTCAACTCTTGGGACTCCTGCAGCCTCAGGTTTGTCTGGGTCTCAGTCTGGCTGTGGGGTTGCTTGCCTGGGTTGATGCCATGCCTTTAATCCTCCTCTGGTCTCCAAGGCTTAGCTTTCTTCTTCTCTGTTGCTTGGCAATGAGTGTCGTAGGTACCAGAAGGCACCTCAGTGAGGAGCCCTTGGTGGGATCTGTGAATGAGAGAGGCAGGTCTGGGACCTGAATAGACTAGCGTTCTGAAATTTATCCTGCCTTTCCATGGTGGCCATTGTGGGTAAGTGTGTGAGGTAGAGTGCTCCCAGACATCCACTGGGAAGCAGCGTTGGCAAGAGGACTGGTTCTCTAGAGTGGGCTTCACAGCAGCTATGGGACTTAGAACCTTGGAGCTTGGAGACTCACATAGAGGCACCTAGCATCCAGGATTCTGGGCCTCAGCTTTCCAGGTGCTTTTCCTTTTCTGCTTGCTGTGGGACAGCAGCTTGAAGGGCAGATCTTGAGAAGAATGAAGGCTGTCACAGTTGAGGCAGGCTTCAACGGATGCAGAGGAATGTCCTCTTGGCAATTGTCTAGTGGGGCCTTTCTGAAACTGGGACACAAGTGCATCTTCTGATGCTTCCCTGGCCCAGATTCTGAGATGCTGGAGAAGGGCTTCACTCCCTGAGAAGGCCAAGGTTCTCCCTGGGTTCCCCTGGGCTTCTCCAACTGCACCTGTCCCTTTTCAGCTAGCAGTGGTTTCCAGTAAAAGCCTATGGGGGTCTTCTTCTGCCTTGCTTCAGGATCAGCCTGTGAATTGAGGTGGGTTCTGGGCTTGTGGGGGTGCTTACCCTTCTGTTTGTGCTAGGGCTCCTGCTAGGTTTGGGCTTAGGCTCAGTCCTGGTCTACCAACACTGTCCTCCAAGACTTCTCTGCTGCAATTCTCTTGGGCATCCCTGGATGCAACAGGGGTGTCAGGGTTCTCTTGTGGAGCAAATCTTGGGTGTTCTATCTTCAGGACCATCACGGGGTCAAATTCCTGCTTCTCAGGCACAGGCTGTGTCCCCAGCAAGGAACTCTCTGACCACCTGACTTCCATGTCCTTGGCAAAGAAGACTAGGAGCTTCTGTTACCTCAAGCTCTTGATGGTCTGCCTGAAGCCAATATCTGCAAGTCTGTCTGACAGAATGAGTAAGGAAGAGAGTTACTGAGTGTTTTGTAGAACTTTCCTGGGTCAGTCTCTGACGACAGGCATTCCCACAGCCTCCGGAGGGCTTCTGATCACTGGCTGCCCTCCATCTTCACTGCTGAGGAAAGGATCTGGCACCTCAGGAGGGGATGAATGGAGCAGCACCTTAGGCTGTGTTTATGCCCTGCCTGGGGAGGTGGCTCTGTCTCCTGACAGAAGACACTGAGTCTGGGCTGGACTGCTCCTAGCCACTGGGTGTCCTGGTCTACTACCTGTCTTTGTCTCTCTGCTGCTCCTCTGTCTTGTCAGCTAGGGGCTGGGACAGGCTTTGGCCTCACAACTGCTCAATCCACCACCAAGGCGGTATGTATTCTGCTCTCCCTTTCCCACTCTTATATAGGTCTGCGAGCCACGCCCACCCGACAGCTCTCAAGCCTTCCTTTCTGCCTCCAAACTCCAAGCCAACAGATCCCAGGGCTTCCAGACCACTCCCTTGCATCCATGTGATCTCTCAGATACAGGATATTGTATAAGTGCCTCCCACTGGCTCTTGGGATAGCCTTCACATCAGTGAGGACCTCTGGCCTCTGGACCACTCTTGGAACTGCACCCACTTGCACAGCACGTGGACAGCATGTAGGAGGAAAGAGCATGGAATCAAGAGTAATTGCAGTTTGGAAACAAGACATAATGGTGACCCAATCATCTGACCTCAGAAACTTTATCCTCCTCATCCACAAGATTTCCCTCTCTGGGGGCCTGGAGGTCATAACTTGAAAGCCTTCTTCACTTCCTAACAGACAGATTCTCCCTTGATCCATCTGCCTACAAAGGAGTTTCACAGACCTGTTCAAACAGTTGTATTGACTAATGGGCTGGCCACACCATTCCTTTTTGGTTCTGATATTGGGCCATTGGTTTTTCAGTTGGGGAGTTTTCATGAGACCGCTTTCACCCTAATTCAGTTTCTCTCTTTCTCTGTGTGTCTCTGTCTTCCGATCTCTCTCTCTCTCTCTCCTCTCTTTTTCTGTCTGTTTCTGTTTTTCTGTCTGTTTCTCTGTGTCTCCCTGTCATTTTATTTCTCTGTTATCAATCCTCCCTTTATTTCCTATCTTGGGTCTCTCAAAACTTCGTTTATAAATTAAAGTATATAGTTTGTGTTTACCACCTGGTTTTGCTCATCTGATCTATATCTTGAATTGTTGGGTTCAGAAGAGGATGTGTCTAAGGTTGGGGTCATAATTATCTGATGGATCCTGTTGCTTTGAGAGGGATTCTATCTGGAACACTTCGGTGGATGCTGTGTGGCCCACCTTTCTTTTATGCCCTTAATCTGTCACCCTACACCCTTCCCCATCATTCGCTCACCTATAGCAATTTTATTTGGAGTATTTTGGTTTTATTGTTGTTAATATCATTTTGCTTTTACTCACTTTGAGATACACTTGTTTACTGTGTATCTTCATCTGTGCAAGGATGGCTTGCATATGTGGCCAAGTTCCAACACCTATTAAAATCTGTCCATGCAACTTTGAATCTCTGAATTCATGGGTTTAGAGCTTAATATGAATGTATGTCCAACATTCTATAAGATTTCCATGTATGAGAACAAGCAATAGGCAAGTATTTTGTATCTGTCTATCTATCTATTTATTTCTCTAAATCTCATGGATCTATCTACCAACATATCTATCTGTCTATTGATTTGTCTATCTTTCAAAATTTATATATGTTTATATATGCAAATATATATCATCTACATGAGTGTTCATTCACACATATGGCACTTATTCTATACACACTCCAAGTATTTTTCTTCATAGATTCAGGAAAAGAGTCGTTTGTGAAAATCTTATTTAAGCAGAGGCATAGCCTAAATTGGAAGTGTGACAGTCAGAGGATATGTTTAGCAAAGGGACCATTCCTCCAGAATGGGGATGGGATGGGACTGGAATCAGGAAAAAAAATCATCTTTCCTTGGCAATTTGACAGTCAAGAATGAAGAATTTCAATGTGTCTGTCTGTCACTGACTCATCCCAGTAAAAGAAAGGGTCAAAAATATAAAGTATTGGTGCTTGCCATTGTCTAGGAAGAGAAAATCAAGAGGGCTCAGGAGTACTTGAGTATTGGGTGGCTGGTCTGCAAAAGCAAGTTGGAGTAGTTCCAGTGGGAGCGCAGTTTCCTCGCAATTGGAGTCTGGGGGCTCACCTCAGCGTGTCAGTCAGAGGATGAGGGAACAATGCTGTGGAATGGGGGTGGAATGGCATTGGAATCTGGAAAAATAATTACTTCCTTGAGAATTCCCAAGGTCTGAAAGGAAGAAGATGGTAAGTGGGTGGAGAGGGCAGGCAGAGAAGCCTCTTCCTTGGGGGTCTCCAGAGATAGTGTCCTTGAGTCAGAGCTGGGATCCTAGGAGGTCCCAGCTCTGCAAAGCCTGGGCATTTCTGGTGGGCATTGCCAGCAATGTCTGTGTGGAGAGCATCCTCCTTTCACCTGCGTAGGTACCTATTCTTATAATCCCTGAGGCTTTTGGCCATGAGGGGGGCGGGTCTCTTTGCCATTGTCTTGTTGCTGCAGCCTAACCCAGAGGGAAGGTTGGGAGGCTTCTGGGAAGGGCACGGAGAGGGGCAACAGGGAAACTGTGACTTTGTGAGGAGGCTGCCCCTCTGGGTCTAGACTCTTCCCGCTCACCTGGGCTCTTGTCCTGTCTGAAGAAGGAGATCATCTTGGTGCATCTGCCTTGAGGCTTGCTGGCCTGCTTGCTTTGAATGCGGGCTATCAGTGGTTGAAGCCTCAGCTCTTGGGACTCCTGCAGATGCATGTGTGTCTAGGTATCAGTCTGACTGTGGGGTTGCTTGCCTAGGTGGATCCATGCCTTGACTCCTCTGCTGGCTGCCCAGTCTGAGCTTTCTTCTTCTCTGTTGCTTGGCAATGAGCATTCCAGGTACCAGAAGGCACCTCAGCCAGGACCCCTTGTTGGGATCTCCGAATGAGAGGGGCAGGTAAGGGACCTTAATAGACGGACATTCTGAAATTTCTCCTTCGCTCCCAAGGTGGCCCTTGTGAGTGAGTATGCGAGGTAGAGTGCTCCCAGACATCCACTGGGAAGCAGGCTTGGCAAGAGGACTGGTTCTATAGAGAGGGCTCACAGCAGATATGGGACAGAGATCCTTGGAGCTTGGAGACTCGCCTAGATGCGCCTTGCCTCCAGGGCTCTGGGCCTCATCTTTCCAGGTGCTTTCCCTCTTCCTCTT
>CAJQZJ010032948.1:0-30273 GCA_907164525.1 Lophiomys imhausi
CTTTTGGTCCTGTTTCTCTGACAGACATTTATTGTAGAGCAGGGATTATGAAGGACTAACCTACCCTGTCTTGGCAGAGCTAGGCTGTTGACTTCCCTGCTACCAAGTTTTGTCCTTTTTGGACAGCAGTCTGTCTGCAGTTGAAGCAAGGAGTTTTTACATGTCAAGAGATAGGCTTGCCACTAATTCAACCATCTCACATTGTAGATTCTTCGATGCTTTTCTTCTACTTGGAGTAGAATAGGGGGTGCTGTCAGGAGCTGATATGTCACGATATCAAAAAAAAATCTTAATTTAAGACCACATCTTTGAATGCCATATTCTGCAGATCTCTTGGGGTTTTTGAAGATGCCCTATCTATCTCTTGTATTTAGATAAGCAAATGTTGCTTGTCTCTTAACAACTTGATTACTGAGTAGCTTAGAGAATATCTGTGATAGACTGTCTTAGTAGCTAACAAAGTGACATGCATGCATGACTAGGAGTTTGTTTTTCTTAACTATCCTAAACAGTTTAAGATGGTTGGTATCAAGAGGCCAGAACTTCACATATCATTTTTAAGTATCTCTAAGTACGATACCATTAGGAAGCGTTACCTTAAATTTTGCATCAATATACAAAGATCTATTCAAATGTGGCTAAATATACTCTTAATTTTGTATCAATATACAAAGATCAATGCCTATGTGGCCCAATACAAACTTAATATTGCGTCCATATACAAGGGTCAATACCATTGTGGCCAACTATAATCTTAGTTTTGTATCAATATACAAATATCAATACTGACGTAGACCAATACAATCTTATTTTTGCACAATAAACAATGGTCAATACCACTTTAGCCAAATATACTATTAATTTTGTATCAATATACAAGGATATAAGGGCATATTCAATAATGTGACCTTTCTTCTTGATCCTTCCTGTGCTGTGTCTCGATTTTTCTCTTGTCCATGCATTCCTACATAGGAGATAAAGAAGGATACAGAAAAGGGAAAGAAGGAATACCCTGGGTCTAACCTCCAAAACCCATTAAACAGGACCATTTAACAACTTGTAATCTCTTCCCCTAAATAATAGTGTTTTCAGTTGTCCTTCAAATAACCGAAAAAGGGGGGGGCGGAGAAACACCCTCCCCACCCTCTGGGTATGGGACATCGCTCTCTTAAAATGACTTCCTGCTGATTTGGGTCGTAGTAAACCTGTTTGGGGCCCAAACCAAAATGGAAAAATGGTTAAAAATGTTAATACAATCCTTTTATGTTCAGTCCTTCTGTTCTCAGCTGTTTAGATGACCTAAGGAGTTTGTAGGCAGAAGCTGAACTTCCAGGCTTTACTGAGGTTCTGGCTGGGGCATTGTGTAGGACTGAACGGTCTTAGCGATATTGAGTTGTTGTGGTTGTAGGCTTTTGATGGAGACATCTACTGAGGGAGTCTGTCAGGCTGAATCATCTGGGTCACTCGTCTTCTTTTGGTGTCTGATTCTGATTTCTGCTGAGGTTTCCGTTGTCCAGTTGTCCCTGGGTTCCTTGAATGGATGCTTTGATTCTCCTGGAATGATAAGAACAGAGCCCTGCCCTATTCCTCACTCAGGGACAATCACCCTCTTTTTTTTTTGGGGGGGGGGTAGGTAATATTTCTCCTGAAGCAATTTGGTTTTTGACAATATATAAACTGTTATCTTTCAATCTGGTTTAAAGAAGAAATTATTTTGTTATTTTGGAGCTAGACCAGCTTTAGTGTATATATTTTGAGGTCTCGAAGGACAATTTGTTTGTGCTGTGTGGGCCTTTTGTAAGTAGCTTTTAAATTTAGGTCCTTCCAAATCCTATGTGTGTGTCTCTGCATTCTAAATATTGGGATCCAAGACCTGTGGTTCCCATCTAAGGGGATTAAAGATGTGTTCCACCACTCCTGGATCAAAGTTTTTCTTTATTTAGAGTTTGTTTTGTATCAGGCTGACCTTGAGCTCTGAGATCTACCTGTTTCTGTCTCTAGTGTGTTGGGGTTAAGGGTGTACTCTTCTTGAATGATGGGATTAAGGGTGTGTACCCTCACCACCCTTTTCTGTGTAACTCTAGAATTTATAAGTCCACTAACACATTGGTGCTCCTCCCGTCTCTGCTGAAGTTAAAGGCATGGGTTAACACCACATTTCTCCTGTATTTTACCTTAGCTCTACATTTTTTCGACACTTGGAGGTTCATAAAACCAGGTTGAACGGCTGTGTCCTTTAATTTATTTACAGTGTATTAACGCTGTTACCTGCTTTTTTTTTAATTAGTAAATTTATTTGTTTGTTGCTACAGGTTACATCCTTGACATATTGTCCTCTTTTCCTGCTTCCCAGGCCCACCCTCCCATGCTCCACTCCCTGACCCTTCCATCTTGATCCTCTGGGGTGGAGTGTCCCTGCATACCAGTCTCTCACCACAGATCAGGAGTCATATGAGGGCTGAGGGCCTCTTCATACACCGGGGGTCTACGAGGCAGTACTGCCAGTGAAAGGTGTCTCCTTGCTACAGGGGGGGCAACTATAAAAAAAAAAAACCGACACACAAACCCACAAAAACAAAGAACAACAACAAAAAAAGAGAGGAAAAAGAAAGAGAAAAAAAGAGGGAAAGGAAAAAGAAAAAGAAATGAAAAGAAAAAAGAAATTTATGTCCATGTTCCTTTTGGTGTGTTGGTTGTAGTACAGATATCCTGTACGATATAGCTAAAATCCTACTATAAGTGAATAGATGCCATGTGCATCCTTCTGAGTCTGGGTTAGCTCACTCAGGATGAGCTTCTCTAGATCCATCCATTTGGTTGCAAATTGCATGATTTCATTGTTTCTTATAGCTGAGTAGTATTCCATTGTATAGATTTACCACAGTTTTTTAATCCATTCTTCAGTTGAGGGACATCTGGGTTGTTTCCAGTTTCTAGCTATTACAAATAAGGCTGCTATGAAAATAGATGATGAGACTTCCCTATGTCTCCGTGAGGGGTCCTTTGGGTGTATACCCAGAAGTGGTATGGCTGGGTCCTGAGGCAAGGTTATTCCAAGATTTCTAAGATATCGCCAGACAGACCTCCATAGTGGAATTTATCGAGGAAATTGTCCATTTCGCTTAGGTTTTCAAATTTAGTGGAATATAGATTTTAAAGTAATGTCCGAATATTTTCTGGATCTCCTCAATGTCTGTTGTTATTTCTCCCTTCTCATTTCTTATTTTGTTGATTTGTGTTCTTTCCCTTTGCCTTTTAGTTAATTTGGCTAGGGGTCTGTCTATTTTGTTGATTTTCTCAAAGAACCAACTCTTGGTTTCATTGATTCTTTGTATAGTTCTTTTTAATTCTAAGTTGTTGATTTCAGCCCTAAGTTTGATGATTTCCTGCCTTCTGCTCCTCTTGGGCGTGTTTGCTTCTTTTTTTTCCAACTCACCCAGCTTAGCTGATAATTCACTAATATGAGCTGTCACAATTTTCTTTTTGAATGCACTTAGTGCTATGAACTTTCCTCGTAGCACAGCTTTTATTGTATCCCATAGGTTTGGGTATGTTGTGTCTTCATTGTCGTTGGATTTTAAGAAGTCTTTGATTTCCTTCTTTATTTCTTCCCTGACCCAGTGGTCATCCAGTAAGGAGCTGTTCAATTTCCATGTGTGTGTAGGCTTTCTGTTGATTCTTTTGCTGTTGAAGACCAGCTTTATTCTGTGATGGTCTGATAAGATACAAGGGGTTATTTCAATTTTCTTGTATCTGTTGAGGCTGTCTTTGTGTCCAACTATATGGTCAATTTTGGAGAAGGTTCCGTGGGGTGCTGAGAAAAAGGCGTATTCCTTTGTGTTTGGGTGAAATGTTCTGTAGATGTCTGTTAGGTCCATTTGTTTCATGATCTCTGTTAGACTCAATATTTCTCTGTTTGGCCTCAGTCTTGATGATCTGTCAATTGTTGTGAGTGGGGTGTTGAAGTCTCCCACTACTAATGTGTTGTGATCGATGTGCGATTTAAGTTTTAGAAGTGTTTCTTTTACAAAAGTAGGTGCCTTTGTATTTGGGGCATAGATGTTCAGTATTGAGATTTCCTCTTGATGAATATTCCCTTTAATGAGTATATAATGCCCTTCTTTGTCTTTTTTCATTAACTTCAGTTGGAAGTCTGTTTTGTTTGATATTAGGATGGCTACTCCAGCTTGCTTTCTGGGTCCATTTGCTTGGAAAACCTTTTCCCAGCCCTTTACTCTGAGGTAGTGACTATCTCTGGTAGTGAGATGTGTTTCTTGTATGCAGCAAAGGGACGGGTCTTGCTTGCGGATCCACTCTGTAAATCTGTGTCTTTTTATTGGGGAGTTGAGACCATTGATGTTGATGGATATTAGTGACCTGGGGTTGTTGTTTCCCATTAGTTTGGTATAGGTGATGGTCCTGTGTCTCTTTTGGTTTAGTTGCTGAGGGGTTTTCTATTCCCTTTGTTTTCTTGGGTGAAGTTTTCTTCTCTGGGATGGAATTTTCCTTCTAGGATTTTCTGTAGGGCTGGGTTTGTGGGGAGATATTGTTTAAATTTGATTTTGTCATGGAATATCTTGTTTTCTCCATCTATGTTGATAGAGAATTTTGCTGGATATAGTAGTCTGGCTGGGCACCTATGATCTCTCAGGACTTGTAGGATATCTGTCCAGGCCCTTCTAGCTTTTAAAGTTTCTGAGGAGAAGTCAGGTATAATTCTGATGGGTCTGCCATTGTATGTGACTTGGCCTTTTTCTCTTACAGCTTTTAATATCCTTTCTTTGTTCTCTACATTTGGTGTTTCAATTATTATGTGGCGAGAGGAGTTTCTTTTCTGATCTAATCTGTTCGGTGTTCTGTAAGCCTCTAGGATTTTTATTGGCATCTCTTTTTTCAGGTTTGGGAAGTTTTCTTCTATGACTTTGTTGAAGATATTTCCTGGACCTTGGAGTCGGGAGTCTTCTCTTTCCTCTATGCCTATGATTCTTAGGTTCCGTCTTTTCATTGAGTCCTTGATTTCTTGGATGTTGTGGGTGAGAGATTTTTCAGCCTTCTCGTTTTCTTTGGATGTTGTACTGATTTCTTCCATCAAATCTTCCATGCCTGAGATTCTGTCTTCCATCTCTTGCATCCTATTGTTGATACTCGCATCTGTAGTTCCTGTTCTCTTCCCTTGGTTCTCCACTTCCTCTTTTAACTCTGACTGTGTTTTCTTTATTGTTTCTATTTCTATTTTCATGTCTTGTATGGTATTGTTCGTTTTGTACATTTCCTTCTCCAGCTTACTTGTTTTTGTCTGAAAATCTTTCATAGCCTTGTCCTTTTCCTGTTCAAGCTCTGTCACCTTGACTTGGAGCTCTTTAATGGTATTGTTCATTGTTTTGGCTTGTAAAATTGTGGCTTCTTTGAATTCCTTCATAGATTTAAGTTCTTCTTGCAGGGACTCTATCACTTTCCATAATGCAGAATTGTCAACGTTTTCATGTGTTTCTGTTGGTGTGAGGTCATCTGAATTGGATGAGCTAGGATAATTCTGCTTTGTTGGAGTCATATTTCCTTGATTTCTATTTTTTTTTTGGACCTTTGGCCATGTGTGTGTGTTTAGCTGTCTGTTCTTGTCGTTTTTTGTGTTTGGATCCACAGGGGATGCTTTGGTGAAGAAGTTGAATTGCTTGGCTATCTGTCCTTGCTTACAGGGTGATCTCAGGGTCAATGTGGTTTTAATAGCCTGAATCGTTGTGAGCTGGTGCAGCCTATTCCCAGGTAGTGAGTAATAGTCCGGGATTGTTACACTGCTCCCAGTTCAGACTTCTCTATTTTGCACACTGAGTGATCAGCCTTCAATAGTTCTAATGGTATAGACCTGTTTGCCCTGGCAGAGATTTTGTGGACTTTGTTTGTCGTCAGGGAGGCTGACAGGGCCTGTCTCCACACCTAATGTGTCTGGGTTTACCCAAATACAGCTATGGTCCCCTGGCTTCTGGTTACCCACTAGGCTTCTCCGCCACAGGCCTGGCTGCTTCCCTCCCTATCTGCTCCGCCTTGGGTGGGCAGAGCTTCGTTCGGTCCCTCCCGCCTTCTGAACAGGCCTCCCGTCCTAGCTGCTTTGCCGTGGTTGGGCGGAGCTTCGGCCCCTCCCGCCAGCGTCTGCTTCCCTCCCCAACTGCTCTGCCCGCCCACCTTCCGCTCCCGCTCAAGCGGCTGCAGATCTCCCACTGAGCGCCCTTTTTCTACGTCTCAAAAAAACAAACAAACAAACAAACAAACAACAAAAAAAAACCCACAAGACTTCAACTATTCTGCAAAATTTCCTAAATAGTTATAAGGTCTTCCTGAGGTATGGGAAGCCCAGTTGGCTAGTGGGCGATCGCCATGTGGCCTTTGAGTTTGCCTGCTGTGTGTTGGGATCGATCTTACCAATTGCCTCTCCAAATGGGAGTTCCCGAATCCCGGATTTAGTGGCTTCCCTGTCTGCCAGAGATGGGGGAAAGCCTTGCCCTGGGACTTTTAACAGTCCCTTGGGAGCTGTGCATGTTCCCGGAGGGGCCAGACCCTCCGGTTTTTGCACAGTGTCCCACAACTCTGTGTTCTCTATGGCTCTTCTCTCCCACATTCAAAATGCGACCGTGCAGTTCGCCGCCATCTTCCGCCCGCAGAAGCGCTTTTCAAACACTTAGTGGGAATAATTCATGTGAAGACACAAATAGTACTCTGAGCGCGAATTTAATTTCTAATAACTGGTGGCTGCTTCATAAAGTCTCATTTGGCTTTATTTCCCATGTAGGAAAAAACAAAAGCCATGGAATTATATCTGCTGGTAATTATAAATGACCTAGCTACATATCATTTTAGTCAATTTGGCTAACCCAGGATCTGAGAACCCAAGTTCTTTCCTTTGGTTTTCATGTCTACTGGGATAATTTTGGTAGAAAACAGCTATTGAATTTCATGGATCCTCCAATCAGTTACACACACACACACACACACACACACACACACACACACACACACATCAGTGGAAGAGAATACCACTGGAGGACAAATTCCTTGCTACAGGGAGAAAAGACTGTCTTGGGATCAGGCTGTCTTCCTTGTGACAGACAGTCTGACCATTTAAGCAAGCTTGTTGTTGTATTTTCTATACAAGCTGAAAATTCATGAGGTCTCACTTGCCACAAAGAAGAGGTTGTAATATCAGCTGTTGGGACAGTAACAGACACATTGGGAGTTTTCTAAGATGTTTTTCTCTTCTCTAGCTTTGAGGACCAGCACAGAAAACTGAGCTTGTGGATCCATGAGATGGAGGAAAGGTTGAAGACAGAAAGCTTGGGGGAGAGTAAACAGCACATTCCCGAGAAGAAACACGAAATCCATAAAGTCGAGATGTTCCTCGGAGAACTCCTGGCTGCCAGGTATGGCGCAGAAACGAAGAGGGTTATTGATTTGGCAACATGTTTTAGGCTAGTCAGGTACTCAGTTACTGGCTTGGTTCTTGGTTGATTTTGCTGGTTGTGGGTTAGCAATGGTTTCTTCTGTTCCTGAAAATCTCAACTACCAGGCTGCATTCTTTATGGCAGTGTGACATTCTCCAGAAAGTATGGGTAGAAATCAGTAGCTCATTTATAACCTAGTTTCCCTTCTTTTTGCTCAGGGAGATAGGCTGCTCCCTTATCTCTCTACCTGGCTTAGCTTTTAGAGATTCTACTAGGAATACTGCATTTCCCTTTCTGCAATTAGCTTGTGTTCATTACTACCAGAAGAAGCGGATGTGAGAAAAGAAAACTACAAAATTCACGCTGAGAAAAAATTCAGCTGGGAACCCCAACTCCCATATGAATCTTCACATGTTGTAGCTTTGCTTCAGCCCAATCCTAGTCACTCATCCTCCAACATCATTAGTGACCTCAGAAGTGTGACCACCAGGTTCTGCCCTCCCTTGGTTCCTCTCCTCTGCAGTATGTCTTCCCTGCTGCCCCAACTCCTCTCCTGGGTACAGTCCCTTTATCATTTGACACCCCACTGCCACCCGCAGTGTTTTGATCCTTATATTCTTGCTTCACTCCCAGTACTTTCCCATTTTGCCTCTATTATAAGGTTTCCACCAGGGAAGGCAGCTTGACCTGGAACTTGGGCTCCTTAATGACCTTCCTGCCTGGGACTACTTGTCTGTCAGGCAGCAAATAGCAGAGCTCACCCTGCTTAATCAAGCAAAGTGATGAAATCATAGCCCGAGGAAAAACTGCCCAATTCAGACCGTGGTCCTTCTCCATTTCCACTGAGCCCTGTTTATGGTCCAATATGCAGGTGTTCATTGTTGTGAAGAACAATCTTACAGACAAATGCACAGCAGAACACGTGTCATGACTAAAATAACCCCATAGAATCTGTGGCGCTAATGTCCAGGACCCCAGTGGAGATCAAGATCCATGAGCACCCAATTACATGAAATGGGTACCACTTCATCTAACCTGCTTGTCTCCACCCAGTTTGGATCGGCTCTCAATTACTTACAATATAGTGAAAAGTAGCTGCTATGCTATTGTGCTGTTGGTCAGTGAGTCGTGAGAAGGAGAAAAGTCTGTGTGCATTCAACATGGACACAATTATTTAAAATGCAGATTCAATACACTGCTGGTCATATCTGCAAATGTGGGACCCAAGGATAAGGTGCCCATGGCCACAGTACTAGTTGGCACTCCAGCTTGATAACTATTGAGACATGCCCTTGGTGTACTTTGGTTCTCTCTCTGGGCACATTTCAAGGATTCAGTTCCTACCACCTTTCCATTCCTATTGTCTGGAAAAATAGAAAATGTTGACCGAATTAAGAGAACAACAGCATCATTTTTACTAACTTCCTGAAAATTAAACTGTATTTTGCTTTCCAAACCTTAATTTTGGTCTAGTTATAATAATATAAACAAACCCACACTTGGCCTTTCATCCAAACTTTGCAAACAACTTACCTCTATTCTTGACTATTTCTTCACAGGCTGTTGTTTATATTTATCACTTTCTCCAGACATCATTATTCTAAAACTGCACAGGAGGAAGTGGCCCATCACAAAATGAGTTGTCTTTTTATAGATCTCATTATCACCCCTCCCTCCAAGTGTGCATGTGGGTGCATGCGGAAGCCAGAAGATAAGCTTACCTGTCCTTCCTCAGACACTGTTCACCTTAGTATTTTGGGAGGTCTCTCACTGGCTTGCAACTCTTCAAGTAAACTAGGCTGCTTGGCTTGTGAGCCCTAGAGACACCATCTATCTGGCTTTAACCCCCACCCCAGCATTGGGATTGTAAGTGTGCACGCCACCAGGACCTGTCTTCATTGTTTTTCTAATAATTGCAGCATTGATAGATAATTATGGAAGTGCCACTCTGGGATTCTAGAATCAGATGCTCGGTGTGTTTGGTCATGCCTCCAGTTTGATTTGGGTCTTTCCTTACAAACTAGCCACTTCCAGAAGCAACAGTGGGTTCCTCACTCAGATTGTCATGTGATGTCACCTACCTTTTTTGTTTTTCAGTGTCTCACTATGTAGAACAGGGTGGCCTCCAACTAACCATCTTTCTGCCTCAGCCTACCAAGTGCTGGAATTATGAGTGTGCGGCACCACACTGAGTTAAGTCACTTCTTTCCTGTGTTCTACTTGTGCCTCCCAATCATCTGGGCATTTTTTTTCTATCAGAAAGTGCCCGATTCTTCAAAAATTAGAGGGGCATTCTTCAAATGTTAGAGAGACAAGCCATGTGGAAAAGGCATAAAGATCTGAGACTCAGGAATGTTTAACATCCTTAGAGCAAATCATCCGTAGTAGCAATGAAATTGTCTTATATTAGTTATTATGTAACTCATAACAGGTATGCTATATCCTGTAACTCACCTTCTTGCTCACTAAGCAGATTGGTTACAAATGTCTTAGTGTCTTTCAGAGGAGTCATGTTGGATAACTGTATCTCAGAGAGGCTCAAAAGATGCTGTTTACATAGGAATTGCTCAGAATCAGCCAGAGTTGTAGATGGTACACATAATGTTCTTTTACTAATATATTCAACAGTTTGTGTGTGTGTGTGTGTAGTTTATATATATCTGCACTTATGCATGTAGAGGCCAGAGGTCACCAATGGGTATCTACACAAGCTATTCTCCCTTCTAGTTTTTGAGACAAGCTCTCTTCAAGGCTAACTGGCCAGAAAGCTCTAGACACCCATTTGTCTCTGCCTCCCTGGCACTGGGATTTCTGGCATGTGTCAGTATGTCCAGAATGTTCTGGAGATCTCCCCACACATATGTGATGAGCACATTTGCCAACTGAGTCTCCCCAGCTGTGCAGCAGTTCTGATCAAGACAGCTCGTTCCTGCTAAAACCCAGGCTTTCCCTGATGAACACACTCATGGGAAGTTTGGGCTCCTTTGTCTGGTGTTTCCAGGGGCTTTGAACTCAAGGGAAATGAAGAGACGATGGCCAGAAGATACAAAATCCCCATCTAGGAGAAATATGGGGGTTTCTTGTTTTGTTCTGTTTTGGTTGTAGTTCTATTGAATGCATGTGAGTGTAGCTAAAAATAGAAAGTTGTATTTTTTTAAGTCCCTAATAAAATAATTTCAAATATTTCCACAATGGAAAATATGTGACCTACATGAGGTGGTGGATACATTAACCAGCTTAATTCAGTCATTACACATTGTGCTCAAAAGCTACAGTATCACTTTATGAACCAACATTAACATGATTACAAATTGTTACTTTCTAATTAAAAGGGGGGGGGGGAGAAGTAGCTGGCCAAGTTGCGCTAAGAACTCAGAACATTACAACTGAGCTATGCTGGGGTTGAGAACTGTTTTCTCTGGACCCAACTAACAGCCCCAAAGTGTGAGAGACAGTGTTCAAGTACATCAAGGAGACTCATTGGCTTTTGCATGTGAACAGCCTCCTCTTCCATTGTCTTTGCCTAGCATTGGGACAGGTCCTGGGACTTCAGATGGACACAGTCACCCTGGCTTCTAGACAGTGATGGCCTGTGGGTGAGGCTGGTCTATGAGGTGAGGGAGTAAGACATGGAGTAAAGACATAGGCAAACTGCACACATCACCTGTCTGTTTCGATTGCCATGGATACTGTCTACGGATGGGATGCCTATGTTGAATTGTGTAGCGGCAACTCAGAAGGTAACAGGCAAGCAGAATTGTCATCAAGGAGAGATGTCAACTTCATTAATTACTTGTCTTGCTGCTGAGACAAAATAGCTCACAGAAGCAACAGTGTTCATCACGGTGGCAAAGGTGTGGCAGCAGGGGCAGGCCAGCCACCCTGTCACACTGCATCAGCAGCCAGGAGGCGCAGAATTAATGGGAAGGGGAGTCAGGCTATAAAATGCTGAGGCTCACCCTTAGTTACCCATTTCTTTCAGCAAGGCTCTACCTCCCAAAACTTCCACTCACTAGCTGCTGGGAACCAAGTGTCCAAACCCATGCGCCAATGGAGGACATTTCACATTCTAACCCTGACATCTACAACAGAGCGTGG
This sequence comes from Lophiomys imhausi, assembly GCA_907164525.1. NCBI lineage: Eukaryota > Metazoa > Chordata > Mammalia > Rodentia > Muridae > Lophiomys > Lophiomys imhausi. The sequence goes on from CAJQZJ010032948.1 coordinate 11,532, forward strand.
GAGCTCTTTGTAGTCAGGAGATCAAACAGCAATGGAGAGGTGATAGAGATGAGCTGGGTCCACTTTCTGGACTGTATTCTTCAAGAGACATAGGATCCACAACTGGAACTCACAGGGAGACACTGCAGAAATGAGCTCATATTCCCTGAAAGGTGTTGACTACACTAAGAAGGCCAGTAGACAGCCTGGTCCCCAACATCTTAATGTTAAAGCCACGAGCTCTTGTCTAGCTCCCTGTCCAATGTCAACAGTCATTTTTTCACTGCCCTGGATCCAGAATGCTGGAACTAAAAATAGAAATTCTGTTTGTCCAGAGAGTCCCTCGACAAGCTCTCCCAGAGAGGGCAGCTTCTCAGCGAAGAAAGCCACGGTGTAGGGAAGGGAGGCCGGCGGAGCACCCAGCTCCTTACCAGCTACCAGAACCTTCTCAGAGTAACCAAGGAGAGGCTGCGCAGCTGTCAGCTGGCCCTGCAGGAACACGAAGCTCTGGAAGAAGCCATGCAAAACATGTGGTTATGGGTGAAGGATGTGCAAGACATGTTGGCTTGTGCGGACAGCACTCTTGGGAACAAGGAGACATTGGAAGGGCGATTATCACAGATCCAGGTATGTGCAGCCCACGACTGCTCTGAGTAGATGCCCAAAAGCTGGAATTGGCCCCAGTTGCCGGGGAAGTGTCAAATGAAAATGTGGGAGATGGGGGAAGTGGGTCAAACACTTGAGAAAGTGTTTATTCTCCTTTTGGGAAAAAGGAACATATTTTTGTTGTTGTTTTAATAGCTTTAGTTTTGTTTGTTTCTTTGTTTCGTTCAGTAGTTACCCATCAAAGTTTACTGAGTATTTATTGTTATAATTACTATGAGAATTGCTGGGAATTTGGAAAAAGTAGTTAGTACCCGTGTTTCAAAAGGTCAGAGTCTACCGTGTGATTTGTTAGTCTGGGCTGTGAATGGAGTGACAAGGGTTCTTTGTAAACACAAAGCAACAGACCTCCAGTGGACATGACCCTGAACAGTAGGAATCAGCCAGAAAACGAGGGGAGGAGAGGTTATGGTCTTTGGAGGGGAGGTTATGTTCTTTAAAGACATAAACCTTAAATTAATGTTGCTTAAATTAATTTTCACTCACTGAAACTACTCAACGAAGTTATAATTATTGGCTAGTGGCCCAAAGTTTTCCAAGAATTCAAGTTGACCTTCGGACCCCATGCTTCTGATATCTAGGGTATACTATTCTAGCCTAGGGTCTATGTAAATTTATTGCTTTCAATTACAGTGAGATATTCCTACCTTAATTACCTTGGCAGGGGAACAGGAAATGCACAGTAAACTGTGTGCCTGCCTGTGGTGCAATCATTCTTCAGTCACTATCCACCTTATTTTTTGCGAGTCTCTCATTAGTCTGGAACTCCTGTAGAAGACTAGGCTGACCAGCCAGGAAGCCCTGGACCAGCCTCTCTCTGCCTCCCCGGGGCTAAGAACACAAGCACATGGCACCACTCCCATCTTTTTATGTGGCCTCCAGGGATTAAACTCCGATTTTCGTGCTTGCGAACTGAACTATCACTTCAGACCTCGGTCCCTTACTTCTAGGAAGCAGCCGTTGGTTAGCGCAGCAGGTTTTTATATTCCCACTAACATTTCCTTCTCCCGCTCCAGGACATTCTCCTTATGAAAGGTGAAGGAGAAGTAAAGTTGAATATGGCCATTGGCAAAGGGGACCAGGCCTTAAAAAGCAGCAGCAAGGAGGGTCAGCAGGCGATTCAGGTTCAGCTGGAGACGCTTAAAACGACGTGGGCTGACGTCATGAGTTCTGCTGCTCATGCGCAAAGGTGCCGTACTCATCCCTAAGTTCCAAAGTGCCCAACTAAAACCCAGAGGTTTCATAAAGTCACAGCGCAGCATCGAGGCAGCCTGTGGTAGCATTACCAAGCATGTTCTTTTTGCTATGTGCGTGCATGCCTGTCTTTGCCTGTGTTATATTCTCCACGGGGCAAAGACTAATGCTGGTATATTAATGTGCTTCGCTTCTGTGTTTTCTTTTCAAAATATTTTTGTCCGTTCCCCCCATCCCCGCAGCCTCCACCCCTCTTCCCCACGGTCTCTCACGGAATCTTGAATATAACCCAAGTTTGGGTTTTAAGACTATTTAATAATAAGTCAAGTGATTCTTTAATAGCTCTTAGCCGTTTAAAGGCATGTGCAGGGAATTGTTGCTGGCAAGTAATAGTGCTGATAACCACGCTTCAAGTAAATGTATGTCTGTTCCTCGCCCAGGAGTCATCACACCCAGCTGGCGATGTAGTAAGTGTGAGGAGTGTTTCTGATTGTCCCAATGATACAGATATCCAGGCGTTTAGTGGTTAAGCCATGGAGAGCTGAAATTCTATGAAGTGGGAAATATTCTTAGGCAGCCAATCATTAACCCATTCAGAAGTCTTTAGAGCTATTGCTTTATGGTCTGATCCCACTCATACATGGAATCTATAAAGGTGATCCAGCGAGGTTCATAGTAGAATGGTGATTACCAGACACCAGGGAACATGTCAGTGACGGAGGATGGGAAAGGATGCTCAGTGTGTACAAATGTAGTTACATAAGATCAAGGGAACCTGCAGTGCTGTTCCATACACAGCAAGATGAGGAAAGATCACAACTGTGTAGTATACATTTCAAAAACCTAGGAGGAAATGTAGGGAAAAGTCTCACATTCAAAAGAATAAACATAGAGCTTTGTCTCAAGAGAGACGTGTTTAGTTTTATTCAAACACATATATCCATGTATCAAAATATAACTTTCTGTGTCATTTAAAAGTTATAGATGGAAGCCTTCATCTTCTCTGAGTCTTTTCTCAAATTACCTGTACATATACATCTGTCTTGTTGGGTAAATAACTCCCACTCTGAATTAGACTAAAACATGTGCCAGAATCCAATACCATCCATCCCACCATTCCAGAAGTGGATCCCCCAAGTGACCATAGCAAATACAGAAACAGTAGATAGAGGGACCCTGGCAAGTCAGAAAACCCACTGCAGCCGTCTCCTACCATCCAGGCAGCAGCAGGGGGGGGCCTAACATTTAGTGCAGGGGGGGTTGTTTACTTGTTTGCTTTGGTTCTTGGTTTTTACATTAAGAGGAAGTAGCTCTCTAAGCAAATGGGACATTGCATCTTCATAATAGCTCCTAGTGATAGCCAAGAAAAGATCCTGTGGGGTTCTCCCATTCTATACTAGGCTGCCAGAGCACAAATAGCTTCCCAGTGGTTGGCAATGGGCCAGCTTTCTGTTTTATAATACTGCATATGGATGTGGAAGACTTTTTTTCAGATGTTACAATAAAATGTTAAATCCAAGAAACAGATTATAGCTCTGCCTCTCATTTCAGCAAGAAACTAAATCCAACAGCTACATGCTGGGTGGTTTCCTTGTTGAAGTGATTGTTTGTGGCAAACAACGAACCAAAAAAAAAAAATCCTTTTTGCCTTTTAGGAGATCAGAGGCTAGGGAGAAGTATACATTTCAGAAAATTCTGACTCTGATTGTGTTGTCAAGAGTTTTTCAAAAGACTCCCAACTGTGGCAGAAGGTGGCCCTGGTAGCTTCTGGAGTATGACATCGATTTAGACTTGTCAGAAACTCTCAGGAAGGATAGGACTCTGAGACTATATGATAAGACTCATAGAAATACAGAAGTAACCATTCAAGCAAGTGATGGAAGTTCATTGACTGTGTTGCAGGATACTATGCAAGAGATGCTAGCAGCATTCACTCAGCATTAAAGTAGTCTGTGTGTTGGCCTGTTGACTTCCTTCCTAGCAAGCTACAGGTCTTGAGTTTAACTGGTGATGGGGAGGAAGGGTTACAGAGAGAGAAGATAAAAATAAGGAGGGAGCTGGGCATGGTGGCACATTCCTTTAATCCCAGCACTCGGGAGGCAGAAGCAGGCGGATCTCTGTGAGTTCAAGGCCAACCTGGTCTGCAAAAGTGAGTTCAGTACAGCCAGGGGTGTTAAACAGAGAAACCCTGTCTCAAAAAGCCCCCCCCCCAAAAGGAAGAAAATAAGGAGGGAATGAGACAAGGAAAAAAGAAGAAAAGAAGAGAGGAGGGCAGAGGAAGGGAGGGGAAGAGGAGAGGAGAGGAGAGATTATTATAAAGCTCCTTATGTCATTTCCTTATGTTATTCTGTAAAGGATTTTATTTTTTTCTATTAGGAAACCTAGTGACTTGCCTTAAGTTTCTGACTATGTTTTTCCAAAAGCACATTTAGTCCTCATTCATTAACATTTTTAACACAAAATAATTGGCCATTATGTGTATACAGCCTTAAACAATAGGATTTACCCAGGGAAAATACCTCAAACTTAAATGTAAGTGAACAAGTGATTACTATTTGACTTTAGTAAATAAAGGCTAAGCACAAGAAAATTTAAGAATTGGTATGCACTAAGCAGAATTTAATTAACAGTGTAGTACTGAGTTTTCATAGCTGCAATGTAATATATGAATAACTGTTTGCAAGACAATTAGCATTTGGAAGATATATGTCTAGGTGTGTGTGTTTGTGTGCAGCCGCTTGGTTGAAATTCTAGCACACATTAACTTGTTTGAAGTAATCATACCCTCATTGTCGCAGATCAAAATCTTGTTTCTCCCTGCACTCAGAAGCAACATTTCATCACATTAACATTCAGCAAAGCACTTTAAGTAGATGTGTTGGCCCTGTGATTTTTGTGTTTTGGTAGAGACCCCAAAGCTGAAATTCAGTTCTATGGTGTGCAACATTTATTCTAGTACCCTGGAGTCTGTGATTGATGAATGGAATGACTATCTAGAGAAGAGAAGCCAGTTGGAGCAGTGGATGGAGTCGGCGGATCAGAAAGTAGAGCATCCTTTACAACTGCAGCCAGGGCTGAAGGAGAAGTTTTCCTTGCTGGATCACTTTCAGTCCATCGTCTCTGAGGCTGAGGATCACACTGGAGCTCTGCAGCAGCTAGCGGCAAAGTCCAGGGAGCTGTATAAGAAGACTCAGGATGACTCCTTCAAGGAAGCCGGCCAGAAGGAACTGAGAACACAGTTTCAGGACATAGTGACTGTGTCCAAGGTGAGCACTTTAGGCCCCTGCAAGAGCCTCGAAGTGCAGGTAAGGAGCCTTACGTGGATTGATGGTCTGAAATGATGCATAAGTTTGGTTGTCTGGGATCCCATAAAGATCATTCTTCAGAAAGACAGGAAATAGAGGGAGTATAAATAGGAACACAGAAGGGGTGCTGCCTGAGAAAGGAAAGGAGGCCAGTTAGAGTTAGGGGAGGGGTATGGGGAAGGGGAATGAAAGAAAGGTATAATGAAGTGTATGTTTGGTGGTGCTGTGATAAGTCCCATTACTATGTATGCTAGCCTAAAGATTAATTTACAAATAAATAATAGAGATCTATACACGTGAGTACTCGAATGCACTGCTCTCTCTCAGCCCTAGGAATATTCTGTTTGTCCTTATCTGCATCATTGGTGGGCTCATCCATTTTCCTTGCAAGACTGAGCATCAGCTGTTAATTTGTGTTTCTCCTGCATTTATCTTTGTTAATTTTAGATGTGAGGTTCTTTACTTATCAGTTGCCAACTGTGTAAAAGAATTGAGTTTATTTATCCAGTAAGAAAACCTACACTTTTCTATTCTCTAAACTTTAGGAGCATACATATATATATATATATATATATATATAATGGAAAATTGAAAAGAATGTCATATATAGAATAGAATTTCCACCATTATTTGCTTTTACATACTTGTGAATGTTACAGAAATTAAGGAATAGGAATTCGTGTTTGTTTTTCCTTGCTTTTGTTTGCCTCTTGAGAGCTATGAGTTACCGATGCTGCTATTATCAACATAAATGTTTGCTTATCCTTATTTTTATGTTTGAGTCAGAAAGATGCAAGTTTGAACTCTGAGCCCTAACTACCTTTGAATACGTGTTTTGGATGTGTCATTTGCCTCTCTCTTAACTTGTGCATCCCTTGCTGCCAAGCATGATGTCAACAGGATTTAATGCATTGGGGAATGCTGTCATAAATAACGATAAAGATAACAGTATTTATTATAGTACTTGTGAGATTAATTCACTTGTGAGGGCTATTAGTCAGCATTTATTAAGCACAGATCCTTATGCAGAACTGCAAACTACAAAATACTAGACTTAAGAAGGAAAATGGTTTTTCTCAAAGCTTTACAGTGTTAGATTTATAGTTTCTTTGTTTCTTTCTTTTGTGAGGGGACAAAAATCTCACTATGTATTCATAGCTAGCTTTGGAGTTTCATATGAAGATCAGTTCGACCTCACACTCACAGGGATCTGCCTGCCTCTGCTTCCCAAGGAATGTCCTCTTTTTAAGCTCTTAAATTCACGGAGAATCCAAGAGTGAAACGGAAATCTAACTGAACGGCATGGAGACCTGTGAGGAGTGTGCCATTTCACCTGATTTCATGTTCACAGTGACTACAACTATTCACGGGCTTTCTCTTTCTTAACTAGGAAAAAATGAGGAAAGTGGAGGAGGTTGTGAAAGATCACCTCATGTTCTTAGACGCAGTCCAGGAATTTACAGATTGGCTCCATTCAGCAAAGGAAGAGCTTCACCGGTGGTCGGACAGGTCTGGGGACTCATCAGCTACCCAGAAAAAGCTACTGAAAATTAAGGTGAGCCAGCGGGCCGATAATATTCTGCATCCATCCATGGGTCCTTCAGTATGGTGGCAAATTCGTGATACAGACTTGGTGGATAAGATTCCGGGTTTTTGTTTGTTAGTTTTAATGTTTTCTTCCTGCTTTTGGTTGGTGTTTTATTGCTTCTTCCATCAGTAATTCTAAACAAAGCTTAAGAAAATAATTGGAAGGAATCTAGTTCCACTGATGAGCAAATCGTGGCCTTGTGTGTATTTGTCTCTGTGCAGATAAGCCTATTGCTGTCGGGTAAGAGACTAAGAAATTCATACCATTCTGTTGGCTGACAAAACCAGTATAACCAGAGCTTAGGAAGCTCTTTAAGGTTTAGACTCTGAAGCCAGAGGGCCTTCTGTGGCACCATCATCTCCTAACTTTCTAGCTGTGTTTTCGGAAAAATCACTTTTGTCAATGTCCTCAAATATTGTTGGAAATACGAAAAGAACAAAAAGCTATAATTTTTCAGAATCGGCTCAACGGAGCTCTTTGGAGGACACTCCGTGAGATATTAATATAAAAACACTTAGCACCCCGCCTAGACATGGAGTGCCCTCAATAAGAAAGTCCTGTGGGTTTGAGAAGGGGAGGGATTGATTCACAGTGGAGTGCCAAGGTGGAAGGGCCCAGGGGGAGCCAGGCATGGTGCCACACGCCTAGAAGGTGAGAGCTTAAGGGGAGAGGCAAGAGGACTCCCACAGGTCCAGTGCCCACCCTGGTCTACTTTGCAAGTCATAGACCAGGAAGGGATACATAGTAAAAGCCTGTATCAAAAGAAATTAAACAAAAGAATAAAAATAACTAATCAAGCATACAAACAAAACAAGTATAAGAGTCAGGGATAAAAGCTAAGTCTTTACCCCAAGGAAAGGGACAGCTTATTTAAGGAAAATGGGTACTTGTAGAGAAGCCTGTGGTGAGGGGAGACCAGATGTTCAGCAATGAAAAGATCAAACTTGCACCACCAAGTGGAAGTAAAGTCCAGGAGGCGGTGACTCCTCACCTCATTCTTCCAGGTTAGGAAACTTGTTTGACGAGATCATGTTGTAAATTACTATCACATCATCTGTTGTTGAAGTCCCCAGACAGGATGGATCTATGACATGGCCAGAAAACAGGATAGGGAACACAAACCCCAAACCCAGGCATGCCTAAGGTTTAAAGGAGTTTTGAAAGAGAGGAAAAGGGAAGAGAAATACATGGCTACCATCCCTGCAGAGGCTGGAGATCACCTAGGGGTTTGACATGGCGGGGAGGGGGGACATTCCTTTGGCAATCCTGACAGTCATTTCCACAGCAGGGGAAAGTGAGGAACCAACCAGATTGCATGGGTTTAGGAAGGAATGGCAGGTAAGGAAGCAAAGACAGCAAAGATGGATCAAGCTTTTGAAAAGTGAATTTGAAGGAGGTAAAAAGGAAAAAAAAAAAAAACGCTCCCAAAAAGGCTTTCCTCCTGCCTTTCAATTCTCTGACCCACCCCCAATCCCACAGAAGTAATCGTTCAGAATTTGTAATTGAGAAGCACAGTGTCTACATGGATGAAGACATGTCTGCACATGTGCATTTATTTATAAGCAGTGAGTTCAAATACAAGGCAAGAAAATCTATACAAAGTCTGACTTAAAGTGCAGGAACTACAATGCCCGTATTGACGATCTGGACTAGGGCTGAGGAGGTGACTCCAAGTGTAAGAACACTGGCTCTGCAAACCTGAGGACTTGAGTTTGAGTTCTCCACGCTTGTGTGAATATCCGGGCGGAGCTGCCTGCCCGGAACCCCAACACTGCTGAGTGGAGACAGGTGGTTGCTTGCCATCCTACCAAAAATGGCGAACTTCTGGTTTAGTGAGTTATCCTATCTCAAGAAAACAAGGCAGAGCGACAGAGAAAGACTCCCAATGCCCTGTTCCTGCATGCATATGTATGAGCAGAGCACACCCATACACTTGTTTACTCTCATATTCCTCATCATCACTTCATTTGGCATGAAAACAAGTCCATACTTGCCAACTCTGACTCCATTCCCAGATTATCTTTGTGTTAGTGTGTGTGTGCATGTGCAGGTGTTCTGCACCAAACCACTCTATGTATTTATAAACAAAGTTGACTTTCAGGATCCTGCTGCCAAGGAAGGCCGACTACAAACACATAAAGGGCTGTATGTAAGAGCATGTTTACAAGTGTGTAAAACCACATCTCACATGATTGTTCTTTGGGGCACCATATAATTAGGCACCATAAGTTATCTGCCCCAAAGGGTGCCTCTATTATTTGTAAATGTAAGAAGACAGATTAACTTCAGGCTAATTAAGTAAAGTTCAAGGGATGTTATATAGACTAGTCAAAATGCCTGTTCTGCTTCACACATCTGTGGTACACACATGACACACATATGATACTCAATGCCTCGGTTTTCTGTTGTTAACTTGTAATTGGTCTTGTTCATTATTCCTATTCCTGTTCTTCTTGTTTATGACCTAACAATCTGTTTTCTACTTAACCAAGGAGTAAAGACATAATTTTGCATTAACATCAACAAAATCCAGCTTTAGCAATACATGTTACAAACTGTATGCACCAGATGACCCATTTTAGCAGGAAAAATGTTATTAGAAGCATTTTCTAAAGGAAATGTCATGAGTTACCTAGTTCACAATGAATATTCTAATTACATTATGAAGTCCTTTCTCTCTATGTGAGCCTCAAGACACAGTATCTGAATTGCCCAATTTCTAGTGAGGTTTCTTTTTCTGAGGGAAAAATGACAACAATAAACAAACCCAGGCTAGAGTTTGCTTTAAACTTTTAATTCAGTTGGTCTGTGAGTTATTCATTTTGGTGGCCATAAAAATGCCTCCCTAGGTACAGAAATATCTGAGACTGGGGAGTGCTCGATCTCTTCATGCATGGGTCAGCCTGACTCCCAGCAGGGAAGAAATGTGATTTAAGCCAACCTTCTATGGAAAATGATGGGAATAAGATAGAGACCACAAAAAAGACAAAGTGTGTCTGTCCACATAAGGGGGAATAAGGTTTTCTGGGGTTCTTTTTAGTCTCGAGGAGCTGAACACCACAGATGAATATCTAAGCCAATGCCTCATTTCCACATATGTAGATAATGCTAGTGTTCAGCATGCCTGTCCCGCCTGTGAGGATGCGGAGATGTGCTGAGTGATTTCTCAATAAGTCACTCATGATACGGATTGCTGCTCATATAACCTGGGACATTGCAGACACGGCGACTCTTAACTGCTTGTACTCATTCCCCCAACTTCATAGTTAGGACAGAGTCTCATTCTGCACACATTTGAAAACTGGCAGCCAGAGTGACTTAAGGGCCTCCTTGGTTTCCATGGCGATATTCCATTACAGGAGCTGATAGATTCCAGAGAGGTCGGAGCAGGCCGCCTAAGCAGAGTGGAGTCGCTGGCACCAGCAGTGAAACAGAACACAGCGGCCAGTGGGTGTGAGCTTCTGAACTCGGAGATGCAGGCCCTGCGCGCTGACTGGAGACAGTGGGAGGATTGCCTGTTCCAAGCACAGAGCAGCCTGGAGAACCTGGTCAGTGAAATGGCCCTCTCCGAGCAGGAATTCTCTGGCCAGGTGGCCCAACTCGAGCAAGCCCTGGAACAGTTCAACACTCTTCTGAAAACCTGGGCCCAGCAGCTCAACCTCCTGGAAGGCAAGAACACCACGGATGAGGAGATAGTGCAGTCCTGGCAGAAAGGCCAAGTGAGTGGTTGTCTTCCTGTTTACCTCTGGGGTGGAGAAGCTAAATATTTCTTTGGCTCTCATGGTTTCTTTAAAAAAAAAAAAAAAAAGTTTAAAAAAGAGCCTATTCTAACTATGTCTATGCACCATTCAGAGGCAGAAAAAAGTATTTAATAAATTTGCAAAGTGTCAATTTTTTCCCCCTGCTCCTATAAATCACACTTTGGTAAAAGTTAGCATATGCAGGAGGGAGGCACTATTATACCCTGTAGGAAACATTATTTCTGGTGGAGATAGTTTACTTTCTTTCTGATGGTGTAAGAGTTTGCAACACTGTATTCAGCCTTTCAGCATGGAAAATGGCCTATGGGCAGAGGCATAAATAGACAGAGAGTCATAGCTGCTTTCTTGCCAGTTAACTCTTCCAAACAATGAAGCGATTGAACTTATAGCTTTGAAAGACACATTTGATAAGCCACCGAAGCACAACTAATTGTTTTCACGGTGTCTGTTTTTCCTCTTCGTGGCTTTGACAGCTGAACTTGAACTTGCTTGTTAATCCACATTAACACTTACTAGTTGCCTTCCAGCCCTCCTGTTTTTTTGTTTTTGTTTTTGTTTTTTTAGCTGTTACCGCTTTTAGAATATGAGAAAAGGAAGAATGGGCTGAAGCTTAACAATCGCTTCCTTCTTTGATTCCCCCTGGGTGCCTTTGCAATGCTCCCAATATTTGCTGCTTACTTATAAAGCTCAGAATCATGGCTGTCCTTAAAAGGAAGTTTAGTGAAGTCAACCTCTCTGCTTCTATTTTTGTTACAATCATTTTGAAATAGCTCTAGTCTATTAGGAAGTCATGGAGTATTTCCAGCGCCGGCTTGTTTAAGTGAACTTTTTGTGGCAAGCATGGTACATTAGGACATAAACGTTCTTAACTACCTGGGTGCTGTTTTACTGAGAAGATTTCTCAGCTGTTTCTTCGTGGTTTCCTCAGCCTTCAGGCTTACTGCCAGAATCAAGCCAGAATCAAACCAGAATCAGAATCACTTAGTTCTGCAGGGCAGAGACAGCGAGAGAGAGAGTCTGGAAACTGATCCAGAGTCTAATTATATATATTTAAAAAAGAAAAGTCACAGTATTTTGGCTCCTTTTTTCCCCCACTCTTTCCATTCTATTAATGTGAGTGAAAGAAATCTTAAAGAGATTTCCGGGTCTAACTAGAATTACATTACCATTCTCAATGATCCCCTCCTGTGTTTGGGACTATTATTGGCTAATAGATGAAGGGGCCATAAAGATACACATGCTCATGCAATCAGAAATAGGGGTTTTCAGTTGTGCTGATTCCAGGATGACAGGCAGTCCCTCCTGTCACATCTGTGTTTGAATCTAGGGCTATAGATTCTCAGGACAATAGGACATTGCCTCTTAACAGCCACTGCCATCTAATGATGCCAATAGTCAATAGTCCAACTAATGATAAAGCTTAATCCAAAATTTAAGGTGACACTTCAAATTCCAAGAATGTGTGACTAAGCATTTATAAAATAAATGGACTCGAGCTCTGACAGCAAATGCTTTGCTGCTAGGAAGGCCTAGTGACTGCTGTCAATCATAGTAAACACTACAGGCCCATTGTAAGTGTTGGTCTTGAGTCATCAGGAAATTCCTTTAAGGTGGATGGGCTCTTAAGGTGGATGGTACACTGCAAACAATTCATTTTGAAACTATTGGCCTGTTAGTTTGGAGATGCAGCTATTTTCTTTATCTGGACAAAGAAAAAGAACACCTTCAGAGCTTGGTGGAACCAATATCATGAGATTAAAGATTCTACTAAAATACTGAGTTTAAAATGAAGTTATGAATATGTTTTTAAAGGTTTGCTTTTTCTTTATGTGTATATGTGTATGCATGTATGTGTACACATATGTGTACAAGTGCCCAAGGAAAACAGAAGGGTATCAGATCACTTGCAGTTGGAGTTATCTATCGGTAGTTCAGAGTCACTCAGTGTGGGTGCTGGGAACCCATGTTGGACCTTGTGGGAGAGTATCAATCAATTGCTCTTAACCACTGAGCCATCTCTGCAGACCCATGAATGCATTTTTAAATGTAAACTTTGGCTGAAAATCTTTTCACTTTTAATGTCACCTAATTTGCAAATTGGCCTACTTAAATCTCATTTTAAAAAAATTGGTAGAAAATTATATTTCTTTAATTCTCATGATAGTTCCCTTTAAAATGTTCAATATGGTTAAAAAATTAAAAATGGTTATTTCTGAGTTTGTGTTTAGAGTTTCAAAGAGAAACTACATAGTAACTTTTTGTGAATTTTTAAAATAAAAGTGTTTCAGAGGCTTTGAGATACAGGTTGGTGATAGAATGTTTGTGTGGGTTGTTGTGAGGCCCTTGATTCCACCATCCCTAGGACCACAAGAAAGAAAAGGAAGAGAAGAAAAGGAAATGAAAGGGAAGGGAATGAAAAGGAGAGACAAAAGCCCATACGTGTTCTAGAGCCTCTAACTCAGACACTGAGCTACTTTACATGAACATTCCGAGAGCCTCACTCCAGCTCATGATCATAATCTATGTGAACAGAAAGTATAAAACCAGTAGGGACACTCATGACAAACACTCCAGCCATGCTATGCATCTCTCCTAGTTACGGTTTCAATAGCTGTGATAAAACAGATCAAAACAACCTGTGGGGGAGGGTTTTATTTCAGCTCTCAGGGCACACACCATCATGAGTGAAGTCAAAGCCGAAGCTTAAGGCAGGACCCTGGAGGCTAGAACTGACAGAGTTCATGGAGAGGTGCTGCTTGCTGGCTTACTCTTTGGGGCATGCTCAGCCTGCTTTCTTTCTTTCTTTCTTTCTTTCTTTCTTTCTTTCTTTCTTTCTTTCTTTCTTTCTTTCTTTCCATCCTACCTTCCATACTTTCTTTCTTTCTTTTTTTAAATTATGAACTTTTTATTTTTTTTTTTTCAAGTTAAATCTCCATTGCAATCCCCTCCCTGTGCCACCCTCTGGTCCCACCCTTCCACCCTTTTCCCCCTCGACCCTCCATCCACTTCTTTTTTTTTTTAAGTTTAAGGTATATCTTTCTCCCCAACAGCTCCCTCTTTCAGTCCAACAAATGACTCTCTTATAACAACAAATACAATACAAAACAACAGAAATAATTAGGCCACAATTATGAGAATTATAATGCTTAGCATACATTCCCAATGTCCAGTCCATATGTATTTGGCACCTGACTTTAACATTCTACTATCCAACCATCTCCATGAGTTTAAAGTTCTATATCCAGTTCAACTTCCATCCTTACTTGCATTACAATTTTAAAAACATCTTCTTAGATCCAGAACACCCTCTTAATTCCTAAACAACTCAAAATTTAACTATGAGACTCTATCTAGTCTTCAACCACATCAGAGACCTGAGAGGAATAAATATATCTGATTATATAGGAAGTGCAGGGCCCGCAGCTTCCAAAACTAAGAAATGACATACCAGTGGCTGCCTGGACAGTTCCCATTTTCTCTCCATACATTACAGCATCAATCTTCAGCCGTTTGGCCCCGTTTCTCTGACAGACATTGATTGTAGAGCAGGGATTATGAAGGACTTACCTACCCTGTCTTGGCAGAGCTAGGCTGTCGACTTACATGCTTCCAAGTTTTGTCCTTTTTGGACAGAAGTCTGTCTACAGTTGAAGCAAGGGATTTTTCTTGCCAAGTGATAGGCTTGCCACTAATTCAGCCATCTCCAATTGGAGATTCTTCGATGCTCATCTTCTACTTGGAGTAGAATAGGATGCTGCCAGGAGCTGACATGTCTCAATATAAAAAAAAAATCTTAAGTTTAGAAAACATGTTGGAATGCCATATTCTGCAGATCTCTTGAGGTTTTTGAAAATGCCCTATCTATCTCTTATATTTAGATAAGCAAATGTTGCTTGTCTCTTAGCAACTTGATTTCTGATTAACTTAGAAAATAGCTGTGATAGACTGCCCTAGCACCTCACAGAATGGCATACTTGAATGACTATTAGTTTGCATTTCTTAATTATCCTAAACAGTTTATGACAATTGCTAACAAAAGGCCAAAACTTCACATTTCATTTTTAAGCATTACCTAGGTACAATACCCTAAAAAGAGTTAACCTTAATTTTGTATCAATATACAAAGATCAATACCAATGTGGCCAAATAAAATCTTAATTTTGCATCAATATATAAAGATCAATACCAATGTACCCAAATATAATCTTAATTTTGTATCAATATACAAAGGTATAAGACCATATTCAATAATCTGTCCTTTTTGTTTATCATTCCTATATTATGTCTATATCCCATTTTTTCTCATCTTTTCACCCCTACATAGGAGAGAAAGAAGGATACAGAAAAGAAAAAGAGAGGAATCCCTGGGTCTAACCTCCAAAACTTATTTAACAAGACCATTTAACAACTTGTAGTCTCTCCCCCTAAATAACAAGAAGTATCTATAACCCATCAAATGACCAAAGGGGGGAAAATCACCCTCCCCACCTTCTGGAGATGAGACGTTGCTCTCTTAAAATTACTTCCTGCTGATTTGGGATGAAGTAAATCTGTTTGGGGCCCAAATAAGAATGGAAAAATAGTTAAGCATGTTAATAGAATCATTTGATGTTCAGTCCTTTTGTGCTCAGCTATTTAAATGTCCTAAGAAGTTAACAGACAGAAACTGAACTTCAGGGCTTTACTGAAATTCTGGTTGGAACAGTCTGTGGAGCTGAACAATCTTAGCGATTTTGAGTTGTTGTGGTTGTAGACTTTTGAGGAAACATCTAATGAGGAAGTCTGCAAGGCTGGATCATCTGGGCCACTTGTCTTCTTTGGTGTCTGATCTGTTTTCTGCTGAGGTTTCCGTTGTCCAGTTGTCCCTGGATTCCTTGAATGGATGCTTTAAATCTCCTGGAAAGATAAGAACAGAGCCCTTCCCTAATCCTAACTCTGGGACACTCCTTTTTTTTGGGGGGGGGGCAGGTAATATTTTTCTTGGAACAAATTTGTTCTTTTTGACAATATAAAAAGTATTATCTTTCAATTGAGATTAAAAAAGAAATTATTTTGACATTTTGGAATTAAACAAACCTTTAAGTTATAAATTTTGACATCTCCAAGGACAATTTGCTTTGAATTTCAGCATGCCTTTTGTGAGTAGCTTTTAAACTTAAGTCCTTCCAAATCCTATGTGCCTTTCTCTGAATTCTAAGTATTGGGATCAAAGGCCTGTGGTTCCCAACTGATGGGATTGAAGATGTGCACCACCACCCCTGGATTTAAGTTTTTCTCTGTTTAGAGCTTGCTTTGTGTCAGGCTGGCCTTGAACTCCGAGATCTGCAGGTTTCTGTCTCTAGTGTGTGGTGTTTAAGGGCGTATACCTCTCAAATGATGGGATTAAGGGTGTGTACCATCACCACCCTGTACCTTGTAACTCTAGAATTTATAAGACAACTAACTCTATAGTGATCCTCCTGTCTCTGCTGGAGTTAAAGGCATGGGCTAACAACACGCATTTCATGTATTTTACCTTAGCTCCAAATTTTTTCAACTCTTGCAGGTTTAGAAAACCAGGTTGAACTGTAGTAACCTTTAATTTACTTACGGCATTTTAAACCTCTCACCTGCTTTTTAATGCCAAAACAAGAAAATATCCTTTATATCTACAAAAAAAAAAATTTAAGCTGCTATCAAGTTTGTGTAAGCTATGTGGCAACCTGCAGTCTAACATTCCTATCTGAAATTAAGGCCATTTCTCCTTTCATGTCAGTAAGGCAAGTATACCTTTGGTAAATTATAGATTGAAATTTTTGTATTGTATTTTTATTATATTTTTAAGCTTATTAACTCTTTTCTAAGAACAGTATTATTTTGTTTTCTCAAGTTACTTCTAGAACATAGTTTCCTCCTTTTGCCCCTCCCTCCCTCTCTCCTTCCCTTCTTACCCCCTCCCACCCTCATTGTTCCTCTACTTGGTAGTCTTTTTCTACTTAGATGAGGTGGGCCCTCATATATCATACTCCCTCAGATCTTCAGTCATGTGAGGGCCAAGAGCTTCCACTTGTACTGGGGCTTGATATGGCACACCATCTAGGGTAAGGTGTTCCACTAACCTGCAGCAGATTCCATGACTCACTGGTGGGTGAAATTTTTCCTAGGATAGATATGCTAGGTTCCTATCTATTTGGGTCTGTGGGTTGTAAGATGGTTATCCTGTGATGTATGGTTAATATCCATTTTTAAGAGAGTACATACCATGCTTATCTTTCTGGGACTGAATCAGCTCACTTAGGATGAGCTTTTCTAGATCCATTCATTTGGTTTCAAATTGCATGATTTCCTCATTTCTGATAGCTGTGTAGTATTCCATTGTATAAATGTACCACAGTTGTTTTTTTTTTTTTTAATCCATTCTTCAGTTGAAGGATATCAGGTTGTTTCCAGTTTCTGGCTATTACACATAAAGCTGCTATGAATATTGTTGAGGCAATGTCCTTGTGGTTTAATTTCGAATCTTTTGGATATATGCCTAAGAGGGGTATGGCTAGGTCTTGAGGTAGAACTATTCCCAATTTTCCAAGATATCTCCAGATTTATTTCCAAAGTGGTTGTACAAGTTTGCACTCCCACCAGCAATAGGGAGTGTTCCCCTTTCTCCACATCCTCGCCAGCATGTGCTATCATTTGAGTTTTTGATCTTAGCCATTCTGACTAAGTGTGAGATGGAATCTCAGAGTTGTTTTAAGTTGCATTTCCCTGATGACCAAAGATGTTGAACATTTCTTCAAGTGCCTCTTGGCCTTTAGAGATTCCTCTTCTGTGAATTCTTGGTTTAGCTCTGTATCCCATTTATTGATGGTGTTACTTGATTTTTTGGTGTTTAATTTCTTCAGTTCTTTATATATTTTGGATATTAGCCCTCTGTCAGATGTTGGGTTGGTGAAGATCCTTTCCCAGTCTGTAGACTGTCATTTTGTTCTAAGGACAGTGTCCTTTGCCTTACAGAAGCTTTTCAGTTTCATAAGGTCCCATTTTTTGATTGTTTTAGTGCCTGAGCTATTGGTGTTCTGTTCAGGAAGTTGCTACCAGTGCCAATGAATTCAAAGCTTTTCCCCACTTTCTCTTCTATTGATGTTAGAGTGTTTGGATTTATGTTGAGGTCTTTCATCCACTTAGACTTAAGTTTTGTACAGGATAAGTATGGATCTATTTACATTCTTCTACATGCTGACATCCAGTTAGACCAGCACCATTTATTGAAGATGCTTTCCTTTTTCCATTGTATGGTTTTGGCTTCTTCGTCAAAAATTAAGTGACCGTAGGTGTGTGGTTTTATTTCTGGGTCGTCAATTCGATTCTATTGGTCAACTGGTCTTTTTCTATACTAGTACCATGCTGTTTTTATTACTATTGCCCTGTAGTACAGCTTGAAATCTGGGATGGTGATACCTCCAAATGTTCTGTTATTGTACATGATTGACTTAGATATTCTGGGTTTTTTTGGTTATTCCATATGAAGTTGAGAATTGCTTTTTCCAGGTCTGTAAAGAATTGAGTTGGGATTTGGATAGGAATTGCATTCAATCTGTATATTGCTTTTGGTAAGATGGCCATTTTATTTATTTATTTATTTATTATTTTTTATTTTTTTTTAATAAGTACTTTATTTTTTTTTTCAAGTTACATCTCAGTCGCAAACCCTTCCCTATTCTCCCTTCTTGTCCCACCCTTCCACCCTCTTCCCCCCCCCCCAACAGCTTCTCTTTTCATTCCAACAAATGGTTCTTTCTCTTATAACAGTAAATTCTATACAAAACAGCAGAATTAAATATGCCACATTTATGAGAGTTAAATGGCCCGGTGTACCTTCCCAATGTCCAGTTCATACATATTTGGCCCCTGACTTTAACCTTCTACCTTCTAACCATCTCCATGAGTTTAAAGTTCTATAACTGACTTAGTTTTCATACTAACTTGCCTCACTATTATAACCATCTTCTTAGATCTAGAACGCCCTCTTGATTCCTAAACAACTCAAAATTTAATTATGAGACTCTAGCTGTCTATTCTTCAACCACCTCAGAGAGCTGAGAAGGATAAATATATCTGATTGTATAGGAAGTGCAGGGCCTGCAGCTTCCAATACTAAGAAATGACAAACCAGTGACTACCTGGACAGTTCCCATTTTCTCTCCATACATTCCAGCATCAGTCTTCAGCCTTTTGGTCCTGTTTCTCTGACAGACATTTATTGTAGAGCAGGGATT
>CAJQZJ010032952.1:0-62835 GCA_907164525.1 Lophiomys imhausi
TTAGTAATAAATAAGAGTTAAATAAATAATAACTTAAAAGTTCGGTTTCAGATGTCCCATTCCCAAAAAGTGGGGTGATGATTCTTTGGTTATTTGATGTGTTATAAATGTTGTTTAGGGGTAATGGTTACAAATTGTTATATGGTCTTGTTAAGCAAGGTGTGGGAGGTTAGGCTCAGGGATTTCTTTCTTTTCTCTATCCTTCTTTCTCTCTTATATAGGGGGAAAAGAGTTGAAAAGAAAAAGAGAGGGAACATATGTATATAATATAGAAATGACAAGTTATAAGGATAGATTATTGAATCTGCTCTGAAACTCAAATCTCGTTATTCTTTAAATAAGGTTATCTTTTGATACATTGGTATAGAATTTTGTATATTGATAAAAAAATCAGGTTAAATTTTGATTCATTGGTATAGAATTTTATATTTAGAAACATATTATATATATATTTCAACCATATAAGGTATTGTGCCTATACAAATCATTTAAAAGTACAGGTTTACTTCTGATCCTTTTATGGGTTGCTATTGCAATCTATTTAGGAGTCTGGATAATACAAATTGACTGGCCAGTTGAGCTTCTGGTCATGTCAAATACTAGTCTTATTTTATCACAAAATAGACTTAATAGGTTAAACAGATAGTAAATGGTTAAAAATATAGTTTGTTCATGGAAGATAGATGATAGATTTATAAATAAAATAATAGATGTCTTCAAAACCCTCAGAGGCATACAGAAAATGGCATTTAAAGATTTTTTTTTATTATTTTAAGAATTGTTTGATTTAAGATATTCAGCTCCTGACAGCTCCCATTTGACTTGGAAGAAGACAATGAGCATCAAAAAGATATCTCCCATCAGGAGATAATTTCTCAAAAAAAAAAAAATCTCCCATCAGGAGATAATTCCTCAAAAAAAAAAAATATTCCATCAGGAGATAATTTCTATTGGGCGAAAATGCCCCTGCTCTCTCAACAGACTATATACAGTCCAAAGACGGACCAGTGCTTAAATGCAGGTAAGTAGATGTCCTAATTCTTCAGAGACAGAATGGGAAAATCCTTATTATTTCCTGCTGCACAATTTAGTCTGTGAAAAATGCTTGGCCAGAAGGCTGAAGATGATGCTCCAATGATATTGAGAGATATTTGGGACTGTCTAGGCAACAAACTGTCATATTTATTTTTGGAAGCTGCTCTTCTATGCTTCCTACTCACTCAAATAATAACTTTATCCCTTCTTACGTCTTTGATGGGGTTGAAGGCATAATAGTTAAAAAATAGCAATTGAACTTGAGTTGTTTAGAATTTAAAAGGATATTTTCAAATCTAAATAAAATCTTTAGGTTTATAAATATAGGATATGAAAGAAATTATTTAGGTTCATAACTTTAGACACACCAAGATAGATAGATGATTTTTTTTCTTCTTCAAGATTGCCTGATACAAATAGACTAAACATTATGTGTGTAACTTTTATATACGGTTTTCTTGATTGTTTCATATTTGGTCTTATTGTTTTTACTATACAAATTTACAAATTTATCGTTTTTATTAGACAAAAGGAGGGAATTGATGGGGTAGGGTTAAGCATTCTAAATGTTAATTAATTGGTCCTGCTTGCTGTCTGTTTCTTACATTGACTCTGATTGGTTAAATAAAATGCTGAAGCCTAAGATTGTGCAAAGACAGAGAAAGGTGGGACTTCCTGAGATTAGAACAGGAAGCCTGCATTTTAGACAGAGCATTAAAGCATTCCAGCCAGCAGCAGGAAGAAGGAGGCACACACCATGGGTTAGACAA
Source organism: Lophiomys imhausi (assembly GCA_907164525.1). NCBI lineage: Eukaryota > Metazoa > Chordata > Mammalia > Rodentia > Muridae > Lophiomys > Lophiomys imhausi. The sequence goes on from CAJQZJ010032952.1 coordinate 1,806, forward strand.
ATAACCTCATTCCACATGGCCAGGATAATTGGCATATTGTCAAGAATGGCAGTCCAAGGGGACGTATGTATATATGGGGTCATATTTGGGTAATAGAATTATGAGCTAGCTTAGATGGGCCAGGAATGCACAACTCACGCCAAGGATTCTTAAAATCCACATGGTGTCACTGTGTGCTCACTTATAATGGCGGCTTAGAGATTAATAGTTCCAAACCTATTAACAATTATCTAAATACTCTTAGACAATTAAATTAATTATTTCTACAAATGGCACCCAATGCCCAATGTAATTTAATTTAGTTTTTTTTTTAAACCTACTATCCTGAGTTATAACATTATAAATAAGTGAATAGGGCTGGCTAAGATGGTGAAGGTATTTTCAGCCAACCCTGACAGAGTTTGGTCCTCAGGACCCATCTAATGGAAGGAGAGAACATGTGCATACAATTAACTCGCACTTGTGTACACGCATACACACAAAATAATATATAAGTATGTTTAAATTTTAAATGTACTTTTATGCATGTGGCTGTTTTGCCTACATGTGAGTCTGGGCATTACATCTGTGCCTTGTGCCTATGGAGGCCAGAGGCAAGTGTTAGATCCCCTACAACTAGAGTTACAGACAATTGTGACCTACCATGTAGGTGCTGGGACTCAAAACTGAGTCCTCTGGAAGAGTTTCCAAATCTTAACTGCTGAGCCATCTCTCCAGCCCCATAAATTGAGTTTTTGTGTTTGACTTCTTAGACTCAGTTTTATCTGGTGAAATTACAGACTACCTGTAATTTCAGTATAGAATTATTTTTTTTAAATAGCACCCAGTTTCTTAAATAAACTACTCTCTTTACACCCACACTTCCACTGAGAGACATATGAGTAGCTCATATACTGTTTTGAATTTGTACCTATGTTTTTTTTGGAGACTTAAGTACTCACGTTATTTCAACTAGGAGTGGAATTAATGGGCCACAGGACATGCATATGCTGAGTCTTAGTAAGTATTTCTAACAGTTCTCGGAAGGTTACTACTTATTTTGCTCCCTTGGTATTCTGTTTGTGTGATGGATGACTAGCATTGTGCTATAAAGCTATTTTCTGCCAGAAAATGCCGCTTGCTGGTCATGGAGCTTTAATCACTATAATTTCTGCCTTAATCAAAGTCCTATTGCTGTGAAGAGACACCACGACCATGGCAACTCTTATAAAGGAAAACATTTTCACTGGGGCTGGGTTACAGTTCAGAGGTTTGGTCCATCATCATCATCATCATGGCAGGAAGAATGACTGCACTTGGGAAGACATGGTGCTGGAGAGATAGATGAGAGTTCTACATTTGAGTCGATAGGCAACAGAGAGAGGGAAGGACACTGGACCTGGCTTCAGTATTTGAAACCTCAAAGCCTTCTCCCAGTGACAACAGTGACCCCCTTGTTACTCCAACAAGGCCACACCTTCTATGAGCCTATAGGGGCTTTTTTCATTCAAACCACTGAAACACATTAACAATAAGATGGGTTTGCTTGCTTTGGAAGGAGGATATGCTGGTAACAAGTCTGAGCTGCTATTCCATAATATTTCTTAAATAATGTAAACAACCCTACCATTAAGTGGCAGGCAAATACAGGGATTTGAAGGACTACACAACAGGAGTTGAGTGATAAAGTACCAATAGCAAAGACTGTGAAGATCTGAAAAATCATATTAAAAATACTAAGTAAGTGTAATGGTCATGATTATAGTTTTACTGGGCTTGATGTTAGAACATAAGTGTGTATTATTAACAAAGAAATACATAAGAATAAAAAGGGACATGTGACAATCAGGCCAGTGACTTGTGGCCATGGATGTTTAACTTTCTTAGAGGATCATAAAAACTGAAATTTAAGACTCTAGTTCAACATAGTGTGTCAGATATTTAAAGTGATAGCTCCTCTACTAAAAGTCTCAAAATCTCAAAACTTGTTCTTGAATTAACACTTCTCCATGATTACCTGTCGGGGTTGATCTGGAGCTATGTATTCACATGTTAGTTAACTGCCCCCCCCCCCAGGCTCTGCTTACTGCCCTAAGAACATATTATCACATACCCAAAATGATGTCATGTAAACCTTGTCCCCCAACTAATCCTTGATTGGTTAATAAAGATACCTACATCCTGGACTGGGCAGAGAGAGGGAGGTGGAGCAAAAGGTTCCTGGGCTTCAGGGTTGGAGAAGGACCATGGGGCAGAAAGAGAGAATGGAGAGGAGAGCAAAAGTTACCATGAGGTAACAAGAACTAAAAGTACATGACCAAAGGCAGCTTGCTCTAAGGACTAGCCTGATGAAGCAGAAACAGCCCAAATGGATTAGATGTTAATATTTATGGGGGTTTTGCCAGGGTAAGCAGACATGATAGCATAAAGGGTGGATATCTGTGCAGCTGTAGTGCTTTAAAGCTTATATTAAATCTGGCAGGTTTCTGTGTCTTTTATTTGGGTAATAGCGGGTTAAGGAATAACTGCCACTACATTAATTTCCACCATTAGTTAATATATACAGAATAATACAATCACCTTCCTCCTCTGATCCTTTCCCTTTTCCCTTTTTGTCTCCACATTAGGCAATGGTTCTCTGGAGAAACAGAACCGATAGAATGAATGTATGTTATAAAGGAGAATTTATTAGATCAGCTTACACCATAGGGGTTAGTGCAAGAACGGCTGCTTGATAGAGAAGCTGGGGACCCTGGTACCTACTCAGCCCATGAGGCCACATGCCTCAGTAGTTCCAAACTGGCACGGAAGGCCCAAAAATTCCCTGAAAGGCTGCTGGTATCTACATTGGAAGGCTTGAAGAAGCTTGAGTCTGACATCAGTGGAAAGGAGGCTGCAGCTAATAGACACGACCATTCAGGAAGAAGTGACTGATGCCTGACAGGAACATGCTGCTTGTCCTGAAACCTCCTTGTATCGAGGTCACCTGTTGTAAGGTACTGCCTTCTTGGGCACATGTGCCCTCTCCTAGCCAATCCTACACACCTCTCTCCCTCTAACTTCCCCTCCCTCTCTCTCTCCCTCCCTCCCTCCCTCCCTCCCTCTCTCTCTCTATTATCCTAGATAATTTCACGTCCTGTCATATTGGTAATCAAGACTGACCATCAAAGCCTCCCATTTGAATCAGTCACATCTCCAGATGTGAAGCTTGATTTTTCTGGAAGTAAATCCATTTTGTTTTTTTTTTTTTAATTTATTTATTTAATGTGGACTTTTCACTGGACTCTCACATATATAAGAAGGGTCACTCTATTTCTGTATCCCTTCATTCTCCTCCCCACTGTGAAATCATAATAAAGTTCCCTTCCTTTTAACTAACACAATTGAGGTCCTATCACGTGGCAGGGGTTGGGCTACATAAATGTTCTGATTCCACATAAGAGTAAGGGAAAGAGGAGGGGTACAGATCACTGTCCATGAAGGTGGGAGTTAGGCAAAATAGGAAGCAGATCCCCAGTGCCTTGGGTAACTTCATTTCCACAATCTCAAGCATTGGGAATTGACTTCTAGGTCCTGCTGGCTAGCTCTCAGGATAAAAGCACAAGAGAGGGCTGTAATTACACAGAGTACAAACTGCCTCTAAGTAGCACAGCTTCCAAGACTGGAGGTGATTGATATTCAGGACAGCTTTCCTCAAAGAGAAGATTGAAAAGATTATTACATTCCTGCTGTTATCAGAACTGAATAGACTCAGGGTGAGGGTGAGCATGTGCAAATATAGGGCACATGCTTCTCTTGCAGCTAGTAGGGCTTTGGGAGTTTGGGTACATAATATAATATAAATGATAAGTTTCTATGGGAGTTTTTAAGCTGTTTCTGAAGGGCATACTTAAATTCCACATTTTCATATAAAGATTACTTGCTTATTTGTACAATGGCAAGTAGCAAAAGGCTAACAAAATTAGGTCAGGAGATGCAATTTTTAAGTTGAAAATCAAAGCAAGTAGAGCAATTACAGATTAGAAGAGATAACATGTGAGAGATGCTATGTTTTCTAGGATTGCAAAAAGAATCAAATGTTATAAAATGCATATATGTATGAAATGAAACAAGATATGTAACAGATTCATAACGTGAGCCATCTATCTAACCCACTATTTGATATGAAAGTGTGACTTCTGAGGCACTGCAATTGTTGCTGTACAGTCAGAGCTACAGTCCAGATCTTACACCTGTAATTACTACTTATCTAAGACACATACTTCCTGGGGAACCATTTCTGCTTTAATTGTTTCATTTTTATTATTTCTTTTCCAGAACATTATTTTTCATGTTGACCACAGTGAGTGAATGTAAGTGACTATTTCTTCTAAGTTTGGAGCTCTCACATAGAGCAGGGGCTTCGCAGAGGTGGAGGTTAATCATTGATTCTCTTTAGAATTGACCCAAAAGAGGAGGGGAATTAGGCTGAATCTATAGTTATCCAAAAATGGTATCTGAAATTTCAAGCAGCTCAAATTCCTAACACCATGTTTTCTTATCACTTTTACTCTGGGAATTCGACTTGGAACAATATCCAGATAGCATAGCAATTTGGTTATTTTTCCGTAGCTATTGTTACAGAGCATATAACATGGGAAGAAAACGACGATTATTCTTAACAATTTGTGTTTAAATGAAAGTGTGAAAAGTTATAGATAACTCTTGTGCATAATGAGACATTTTTGTCCTACACTTGAGTACTCTGTAGAAGAAAACCCCATACTTCTTACAGCATAATTTGGCATCTCCCCAGAGAAAATGGAAATATGGCCTATTATTAAAACTGGAAAAAATAGATGACAATGTGCAAATGTCATATACATATAATGTCATGTTTGGTAATTCATCGTATTTTCCTCATTTGTATTGACAATACATGCTACTTTCCATTTCCTTTATAGTGTCTTAGCATTTTTGTTTTGTTTGTTTTCTGTTTTTCAAAGACAGGGTTTCTCCATGTTCCCCTGGCTGTCCTGGACTCTGTAGACCAGGCTACCCTCGAACTCACTAAGATCCGCATGCCTCTGCTTCCTGAGTGCTAGGATTAAAGGCTTGCACCACCATGCCTGGCCATTACAGACAAGTTTCGAACTGCCATGTGGGATTTGAACCCAGGTCCTATGGAAGAGCAACCAGTGCTCTGAGTGCTAACTAATGAGCCATCTCTCCAAACTGCGTCTTAGCTTTTAAAATGTCACGAATGAAAATGTAGTCTGTCCAAGATTTCTGATAATAGTCCATGTTGGAAAATGCCAGGAAATTGTGCTCATTTCAAAGAAGGTATGTTTAGAGGAACTATGCTATTTACATCGCCATGTATAAATACACACAGACACCTTCATGACGTAAATACTTTGGGAAAACTAAAAACATCAGAATTCAGAGACAACAAAAATGGAGAAAAAAATGCTGGAAAAATAAGGAGCTGCCTGCCACACATCTTCCTGGTGTCATTAACAGGCTCCAGTGGGAAAAACAGATGATATCTTAAAATAGATATGTCCTTATATGTCACAGACATTTTAAAATCATTTTTAGTAGCTTTAGGTAAGTAAACTTCTATTCACCTGTATTAAAGCAAAACGTAACACAGCACATGTGATAGGTTACTTGCAGGTAAGTTGTGAGGGACAAAAACAACAGGATGTAGGCCAGAAGACTGGCCAATTAAACTACTGGACGTTGTTGTCTAACCTTATAGATCTGAAACATTTCAGGAGTTCCTAGCACCAATCCACATGAAGAGCAAAGCAAGCGAAACTCAGTCATAAAGTGACACTGGCAATGTGCACACACACAAAAAGTATAACGTGCACAAAATGAGGACAGTTCTCAGTTACATTTATACCAACAGCTCCCTACCCCCCCCACACACACGCCCAGAAAATTCAGTCTAAAAATTTTGAAAATCCTTTCTTTCACATACTTGACAGTTTTATTGAATTGAATAATGTCAGGTACGTGCTCCCTAAACGCTAACTATAAACCATTAGTCTGTCCTTGTTCCAAGTCCAGAAGCCATCATTATGGGTCAAAGGAAAAATATTCTAAATTTAGAACTGCAGTCTTTATGACACGAGGCAAATGTCTGCACCTTTCTTATTTTGCTTTGTTGGTACCAGTATACACGTGAAGATGCAATCGCAAAGCACTTCCCAGGGTGTCAGTGGATCGGGCACCGTTAGGACCAGGGCCTCCCTCGGAGGGGCGCCGGGTCGCTGCGCAGGCTCTGCTCCCGGAGTTCCGCAGACGAGCGGTTCCCCGGGGGCTGGGTTCCCTTGCCAGGTGCCGCCGGCTGCGGGCGCCGTCACCTACAACTGCGTGCATGGGCTGGCCGTCACCTACGACTGCTTGCATGGGCTGGAGGAGCAGGTTGGGGGGGGAACAGCCTGGATTTCAGCTCTCCAGCTCTCCCGGCCAGGCGTGTGCTACCTCAAGACAACTCCGGGGAAGCCCGGGTCCGGCTGTAGTCGCTCGGACCGACTTCTCGCGAGGTTTCGGCACCGCCCCTCCCGCCCCACCCCCACCCCCTGCTCCGCCCGCAGCTCCCGCTATGGCTGCGCTGCGGAGGCTCCTGTGGCCGCCACCACGGCTGTCGCCGGCGTTCGCCCCTCAGCAGCCGTTCCTCTCGCCGTGGGGGCGGCCTGTGGGGACGGCTCCGGGGTGGTCGGGGCGGCCCTTCTCCTGCCGGGAGGAGGACGAGGGGGCAGTGGCGGAGGCAGCGGCTTGGCGGCGGCGGCGCTGGGGCGAGCTGAGCATCGCGGCGGCAGCGGGCGGGGGGTTGGTCGGCCTTGTGTGCTACCAGCTGTACGGGGACCCCAGAGGCGAGCCCTCGGAGCAAGCGGCCCCAGAGCTCGAGGACCCGCTTCGCGGCCGGGGGCTGCTGCCCATCCCGGTGGCAGCTGCCAAGGAGACCGTAAGTGTCTAAGGGCGTGCGCGCACCGCGCGGGTGACGCCGGCGGGTTGGGCTGCCAGGTGTCCTACCTGTGTCGGGAGGGCTTGAGGGTCACCGTGACACCTGAGTGACACTTGACTTTGCAGGCTGTGGAGGCACTGTAAACTCTGTAACGGCTTGTGGGGAGCCTCCTGTAAGTAAGGGATGCAGATCAATGCCTGGCATCCTTGTTCACTTGGATGCTGGGGAAGATGTGGACAGTGCTCTCAGATGCTCACTGATGCATCGGGGCCCGTTAGGGTTGCTGCAACTACCATTGAGCTACCAAATACAAACCCGACTCCCTCACCACACACAAGTGTCACAGCTAACGGACCCGACAGGCATAAAATAAAGACGTGATGGAGGGCCGGATGAATAAGAGAACGAGACTTAGACTGAGTAAGACAAGAGAAAATTATACTGGAAGCGAGTGAAGGATGAGTTTTGAAGGCGTCTTTAGATCTCAAAATCTGTCTTATATGTGTGTGGAAGTCCCAAGAGAGATGTTGCCATACTGGAGAAGAAAGGGAGACTTTATTCAAAAGTAGTTTTCCTCTCTTCCTCCCTTTCTCCTTCTCTCCCTTTCTTCCTCTCTTTCTCTTGTTAACACTAGAATCCCTGAAGTAGTAGTAGATTAAAACAAACCAGAAGATAGATAAGTCAGGAAAATTGATAAACTGTGAAAGAAGCCTACTGCAGAAGCATCATATGAAAATGTTGAACTATAATGTAGTTTGTGATATAATAAGATGTACTGTAAGGCAAGAAGAGTAAGGGGTGTGGTGTAGTTGTAATGCTGCTGTATTTAATTGTCATGCAAGTGACTTAGAGAATTAGTCTAGGGAATGTTTCCACTCCAATACTAGAAGAATATGACAAGATTGGGTGAAAATAATTTAGAATAGTGGCAACTGTGCCCCTTTTAACCTTAATGAAATTTTATGTTGTTTATGCTGTATGTAAGTATACAGTAGTGATCATGTACAAGTGCACAGCTTTTTGTATGTTTTGGATAAAGGTTAGAAGTGCATTTAGGTTCTGAAATCTATGTTGTACAACTTTGTTTAGTGCTAAATCACAAGCACACTATTTAAAGTACTTTTATACAAAAAAAAAAAGTACTAGCAAAAACTCAACCTTCAGTCCCTCCTGCATATATGCTGTTTTTCTGGCTTAGGAAAGTAGCATGACATGTGTGTCTTGATTGACCATGTAAGAGCTTTAATCAGTTGTAGTTGATCTGGAAACAGATTAACAAGGTAGGGAACATGCAAATAGTGTTTTCTTTCCTTTTAAAAATTAACCTTACCTTTAGATTTGAGAGACTGGATCACATAGTTATGTGACTGTGCTCTGAAAGCTAGACATCTGACTTGGACACTTACTAGCTATGTCATTTTAGATTATGTATGTATCAATGCTGGTCTCTTTATCTGTAAAAAAGGCTGTCAGGCTCAAAGGTGCTATGGGAGTTAAGTAAGTTAATATATTTGGAACAGAATTGGAACACCTGGTGTGTAGTAAGCAGTCAGTGAATTTGCCTTTATCCATTTATTTTGTGGGTTTGTTTATTTTTATGCCATTAATGATCAAATCGATGGCATTGACCATGTTACACAAGTGCTCTGCCAGTCTCCCTAGGTCTTTTTCTATATATCTGTATTTACTTACATTATTATTGCTTCATGTGAATACAATTTTCTGTGTATTGTTTTAGAAGTAAAATGATACTAAAGTCTGGTGTCTTCCCTTTCCAGAGTCTCTGATTCAACATTACAGTTGCCATATCTTTTCAGGTGATAGTTTTTCTTTCTGTAAAACATTTATAATCTTTTCAATTATCTGAATATTGGAATTTTCACCATCAGCTGCTTTCGGTTGAACATTTTCATTGCTTGTGCCAGGTATTTTTATAACTAAAGGCCTTTCATTATAGAAATTCATGTCAAAAAGTTTCTTATACTGTTTCTGTTATTTTTCTTTTCTGGAACTGCAATAGATCTGAATTTAAGCCTCATATCTTAATTTAATTCTAATGCTAACTTAAGTTAAAAAGTATATCCACAGAGCATTATAACCAGCCGTCAGCATAACTAAAAAGATACATTTACTTTTAGAAGTCTAGGCTTGGTATACAACATGAAGGAAGAAATATTTTATTCTTTCAAATCAATCCAGATTTGGGGTTTGTATTTGTTACATCTTAGGTGCTGTGATGGGCCATCTGACAAAGCAGTTGAAAGAAGGAAAATTTAGTTTTGGCTCACAGTGTCAGGAATGATCTTTCATGATGGAGACGTCATGGCAACAGGACTGCGAGACAGCTGGTCACATTGCATCCACAGTCAGGAAGCAGGGAGAGATGAAGGCTCATGCTTAGCTCGCTATTTGTTTTTTAATCCAGTGCAGTGCACGGAAGGGTGTCACAAACTTTTATGGTGGATTTGTTTGTTTTCATTCCAGTTAATCCAGTCACAAAACTCCCTAGTAGACATGCTCGTTCCTGTCAAGGTGACAACCAGTATTAACCATCACAGTACTGGACTTTTTTAAGAAACATGTACTACCCTCTTAGAAACTGACTATATAATTTATCTTAATAATTTTAAAGAAGTGAATGATATTCTACCTAAAGGTGAAATAGGACAATTGGAGTCATTAAAATAATTATATTAACCCTATACTTTATTGCATATATGTTTTTATATGTTATATGGTATCTTGACACACATATATATGTATATATACATAATGTATATATTTGTTTGAGTAATTGGTCCCCGGATGGAAGAATTGTTTGGGAAGGTTATAGACTCTGTAGAAGGTAGAACCTTGCTAGAGGAAATATGTCTGCTAGACAGGTTTTTGAATTTTACAGTTTGGCCATACTTCTTGTTCTCCTACTTCTGTGAGCAGATGAAATGTGATCACCATGCTTCCTGCCAGACTAGCCTGGTGCTCCTGGTACATGCCTTTCCCACAATGATGGACTGTAGTCTCTCTGGAAGCTAAAGCCCCAATAAGCCCTTTCTCCTCTAGGTGGTTTTTGTTAGAGTATCCTATCTGTCTTAGAGTTTTCTTGCTGTGAAGAGACACCATGACCACGGCTACTCTTATAAAGGAAAACATTTAATTGGGGCTGGCTTACAGTTCAGAGGTTTAGGTCATTATCATTATGGTAAGAAGCATGGTGGCACGCAGGCAGACATGGTGCTGGAGAGGAGCTGAGAGTTCTATATCTTGATCCACAGGCAGTAGGAAGAGAACTGTGAGTCACTAGAACTGGCTTGAACTTCTGAGACTCAAAGCCCACCCCCAGGTGATGCACTTCCTCCAATAAGGCCACAACTCCTAAGAGTGTCACTCCCTATAAGCCTATGGGACCATTTTCATTTAAACTACCACACTATTATAGCATCAGAAAAGTAACTTATATACATGCTTTATAGAAAGATTAAGTTGAGCTAATTTACCATCTCTATCAACTTTTTTTTTTCTTTTCACTTTTAATTTATTAAGCTCAGGCAAACATTTCAAGAAAAAACAATGTCCAGTTTTTGACTCCAGTTGAGGTTACAGCATTCTAAATCATTTCTTTGGGAAAATTCAAATCACCTTCCGCCCCATATCTAACAGGCACCCAGCACCAACATTGGAAAGCACACAGTGTGGAAATTTCAGGCTGATGTGTAAATGAGGTTTTATTGGTAAATGAGAGACAGATAGTATTTGACCTGTTGTTATTCTTGCTGACTCTCACCTTCAGATGTAGTGATCTTCAAAGGAATAGTTTAAAAATGCAATACATTAGTGATGAATATGAAATAGACTACATTATAATCCTGGATAGTGTTATGAAAAAATATTTCAGTTTTTTGAACCTGCATTCACATTATTTTCTAAGGTGTTTTCTGTTGCACTGTCTCATCTTCAGAGCTGTTTTTTATCTTGGAGCTTTTCTTTTCATTGAGGCATCATTTATGAGAGGCCACATTGTTTTGGTAAGACTTATAACTGTAGTTGGATGTTTTGCTCTAATCTTCCATGAAGGGGTATTTTAATTTTCAGAGTCACTTCTATGTTTTGTGAGTCTTAATTTTTAGGACTACTTTGCATGAATGTTAATTTAAAACCAATTGCATATCACTCCATGAAAGCTGATAAGTGTCTGCTGCTCATAGTATACTATATTATTTTGGTGATTCCTGAGATTGAGCCCAGGCCCCTGAGCAGACAAATCACATGCTGTACCATGTATCCATGAGGATTAATGACAAGAAATTAAGTTATAACAGCATGAGCAGGTGTGAACAGAGTAATTACAGTGTTTTGCAATAGTAGATACAAAATATATACATTTATTTCTTTCATCACTCTAAGCATATGATCAAGTAATTTTCTTTGTATACATCCTTAATTTATCAGCATTAATGTTTAGTCAAATGCTTTTGTGTTTTTCTTACTTTGAGATGGTTGCACATATAAAATTACATACTGAAACTGCTGACCACCTGACTCATAATGACTATCAGTTTAGCAATTCTGTCAGCAAGTGGCTCCATTCATCCCTAATTAGTTACTTCTAAATCACTTTGATCATATAATCTGACATTAAAAAAACCCCTCAAGCCAGCAAAGATTTACTTTGGCTGAATGTTTCAGCCTATCATAGCAGAGTAGCTCAGTTCACAAAAATGTAGTGGAGACAGTTGACATCATATCATGGTGGACTGTGAAACAGCCTGGTGGAAAACTTCATAGGCTCACTTCAGTGAAACCCCCAAATATACAGTAGACTCCACCACATAAAGGTTCCTTAGATTCCTTAAAGAGCACCACCAACTGGGGAAGACACCTTCAAACCAGAAACATATGGCAGACATTTCAGGCTGAAACAGGGCCCAGTCCCCTCACTTCTGTTTTTCTCTTTGAAATAATATGCAACATGTTGTCTTTGATATGCTAAAGGATCATACACTTTCTGGATCACATATGGTGATCATTTATGGTAGTGGACATAAGTCTGTCTAAATAATTGTTTCTGAGTTTATTTAATTTATTTTGATGATGCTGGAGATGGAACGCAGGACCTTGAACAGGAAAATTACATCTTTCATTATTTATTTGCCCCTCCGTCCCTAAGTGATTAATATTTTTACACTATTATACCACACATTTTTGGTTTTAATTTCATGGATATAATATTGAGATTTGTGTTTCATGTTCCATTTGAAAGTATAATAAGTATGTCAGTCTGTCCATTGTTCATTTAAATACATTATTCATAGAATATTTATTAGGGCAAGTGTGGTGGCATACATCTGTCATCTCAGCTCGTGGAAGGCAGAGGCAGGAAGATCATGAGTTTGAAGCCAACCTGGGCTTTGAGCTCAACTTGAACTACATAGCAAAGTCCTGTCTCAAAATTAAATAAATAAATTTAAAACTGTAAGTACTAGGAATTTAGTGATGAATGAAATAAAATTCATATATGTTCTCAGTTTATAATTTAATGAGACCATAAAATAACTATAATGTAACACGATAAAATGTGATGGAAGAAATATACCCCAGGTGCCATATCATAAGATATGTCTTCCTACACTCCACTCCAGAGGAGTGGGATGGAAGGGTTAGAGGGTAGAGGGTTGGAGGGCAGGGCTGGGAAGGGTCAAAAGAGGACACTATGATGGAGATGTAACCTGAAGCAACAAATAAATAAGTTTATTAAAAAGAAAGATATGTCTTCCTGGAAAAAGTGACATTAAGATGAGACTTGAAGAATGAATAGGAATTATTAGTTAAAGAGGACAATCAGGCCTGCTGGGTAGTAGAGTAGCAGGGCACTTGCCTGGCAAGTACAAGTCCCTGGGTTCAAAACACAGTATCACTACCAATAAAATAAAGTAAAATCAATATTGAATGAGATGATAGTTAAGATGAAGGAAACTCTAGGTAAGAATCTCAGGAGCCAAATATGAGTGGCCATGCTCTAAGGGAACAGAGTTAAATTTCCCCACATACTATGTTCTAATATGGTAGTAGTGTCATTCATGAAACTTCATGAAATTTTTGTTGTTACAGAACAAAAGAAAGGTGCTTTTCAAATAGTTGATGGAAACACCAAGTAAGGTGGAGTATAGCAAATCATGAAATCTGTGCTGTAGGTTTTACATGTTATCTGATGTCGATGATCACTTTGGGTTGGTGGAAGAAAGCTGATGGTCAGTTAAGTTAATATATCCCCCATATTTTCAAGTAAAATCACAAAATAGTAGTAGCTTAGAAGTAGGTAGGCAATTAATAGCTATTATTAGGATTAAAGTTAGCCCAGGATCATTTGACTCTGGATGTGTGACACTCCAACTCGCCATAATCATGAACTTCTAATTACTCAACTGTGCAGAATCTTCAACTTAGGTGTGGCTTTTTTTCTGTGGACTTCAGGTTATATCCCTGTAGTCTATGATGTATTGGTGTATTATATAGTCTAACAATGTGTGATTTTGGTGCTGTATTATTTTTTTTGGTTAGTAATAGAAATGCTATGTAGTAGTAATATTTACTTGCAAGTTCTTGTTTTATCCAAATTGGAAAAGTAAAATCCATGTTTTTCTTATTCTAAATTTTCATTTAACCAGTTTAATGCTCAAACGTCTTCCCTAAAGTTTGAATATAGAATATATACTCTTTCTTGTACCCTCATGAGTGTCCCTGGTTGAACATGTATGAACAAGAATTTTAAGTTCTATTGCTTTCTATTTTTTCATTAGCATCATATCTGTGTAGTTAATACTATATATTGATATATACATATTGTATAGTTTTATATGTAAGATTTTTGTATTATTCTGTTCCCTGGAAAGGATCTGATAGAAGGCACTTACATCAATTCATTTTAAGATATTTCTACCCTATTACAAGTTACTGTACTCAGATATGGTTATCTAAGTTTTTCTATCCTCTACACATCTGACAATGAAATGTGGATTTTCCAAATGTACACTGTTCCTAGGAGAGTAAAAAAGAGAGTGAAACAAGCTCTATCCTAAATATGGAAAAATACTTTTACACACGCTTATATGACATTATTAAAATTATGTGGCAGACAAAAATAAAATTCTCTTTCTCATGGCATGATTCAAAGCCAGTCAGTTCAAATATATTAGGGTCCTACATGTAATATGTAAAACTTAAAATATTTGGAGGAATGCATCTTACTGATTTTTAAAACAAAAGTAAAAACCAGAAGGAGAACTTCAAAGAAGTCTTGAAATAGCAGGCGATGCAACACCTCCTCAGAAAAAATAAGTATGCAGAGTGTATAGTGATGGGCTACAGACTAATACAAAAGACCACAGAAGGAGCGTGGGCAAAGTGGGTAGGTAAATCAAAACCAACATGTTCAAATGACTGACGAACCCATGGAAAGGTATTGACCACCACTACTAATAAAGAAATATAAATTACAACTACAGTGAGGAATTCCTTCTTACCAGTTAAAAGGATTAAAAACAACTGTCTGTTGGCAGTGATGTAGAGCAACGAAAGTTTTCCTACACTGGCTGTAGATGTACATGTTCAGAAAATAGATTGGTGTTTTATCATCAAGTGAGTACTCGCATTTCTCTTACTCCAGAATTTCTTTCTAAAATTGGGGGTGCACCCTTGGTAGTACTTGTCTAGTGTGGTGGTTTAAATGAAAATAGTCCCTATAGGCCCTTGGGCAGTAACACAATTAAGAGGCCTTGTTGGAGGAAGTGTGTCACTGGGGGTGGGCTTTGAGGTTTCAAATGGAGGAAGTATGTCACTGGGGTCAGGCTTTGAGGTTTCAGATGCTCAAGCCAGTGTCACTTCTCTTCCTGTTGCTTGCTGATCCAGATGGAGAACTCTCAGCCACCTCTCCAGCACCATGTCTGCATGCGTGCTGCCATGATGAAAATGGACTAACCCTCTGAACTGTAAGCCTGCCCCAATTAAATGCTTTCCTTTATAAGAGTTGCCTTGGTCATGGTGTTTCTTCACAGCAATAGAAACTCTTAACTAAAACACCTAACATGTCCAAGTACTCACTGGGAATAAAAGATCAGAAAGAGAAGGCAAGGGAGAGAGACAGAGACAAGTTGGGATGGGATAGATTGATCCCATCTTGTCCAAACTTCTGAGAAACTGGAACATGTTCCACCTGCCATTGGGCTATACTCTTCTCAATCTTTCTTAACTCTTCTTAAGATAGACACATGGTCTCCATTTTTTTTTTTGTAGTAGAAATTGTCTATCAGATATAAATTTTCTCAATTTATTACTTCCTCACAAGCAGGTTTGCTTACTTCTTGACTTGCTTCCTTCTAGTTCCTTAGGAGTTCCCTGTCAAGTTAGTGAAAAAAGATTACAGTTCATATATTTGTATTTGTTGTCAACTCTGTCAATACCTCAGGAGTTAGAGCTACTCTAGGTACAGGGCGATACAGGTACTTAAAGAATTCTGGACCTATGTCTTAATATTAGGATGTTAGTGAGCTTTGAGGCTGTTGAACATCTGTTGAACATTGGAATTATTTCTGATGTGATGTCGGGTGGTGAGGAACATCATGAGTTGTGTATCAAAGTCCTCTAACAGTTGATTAGGAATGCCTACAAGTTGCTACAGGCAGTCAATACAGAATCAGTACATATCCACCTCTATTAGAATTAGGGGCTTAGAACTGCCAGATATAAATAGCAGGTGAAATTAGTTAGAGATGAACATGGCACTGTCATCATTTACCAAAAACTGGTTAGTAAATGACAAGAGGACAGATTAATTTAATTAAATATGTTGAATTCTTGGGGATGATTTGAGCTTCTAAATGAAAATTGTTGAAAATGTAAACATTTTACTTTGGACCAATACAAAATCCTTTAATAAACTCCCCCTAAGGACTAAATTACATTCCAGGAAGATTTTCTTTTCCTTGAGATGTGCTCTTTCCCATAAAGAAACATCTGATTAAGTTATCTGATGATATGCTTTCATTTTGTTTCCCATTAAGACATTCATATCATCCCTAAAACCACAATCCAGTTAATATACACTATAATTTTAATATCATTGCATTATGGTAGATCAGTTTGCAATAACAATTACACCTTCAAATCCCAGTGGATTAACTCAACAGAAGCTTCTTTATATAAGCTTCTTGGTGGGTAGGTATATATATATATATATATATATATATATATATATATATATATATATATATATATATATATATATGATTAAGAAGGCTTTTCCATGTTTCTGTCCTTTTTTATGTTTTTTTATATGTACTTTATTTTTTTCCACTTCATTTCTTCTTTTTTAAAAAATAATTTATTTTTTATTTCTTCAAGTTACATCTCAATCACAATCCCCTCCCTACTCCCCCCTCCAGTCCCACCCTTCCACCCTTCTCCCCCTCAACCCCCCTTCCTCTTCCCTTTTTTAGTTCAAGGTATTTCTTTTTCCCCCCAACAGCTCTCCCTTTCAGTCCAACAAATGGTTCTTTCTCTTATAACTATAAATACAATACAAAACAACAGAAATAAATAGGACACAATTATGTGAGTTATATGGCTTAGCATACATTCCCAATGTCCAGTCCATATGTATTTGGCACCTGACTGTAACATTCTACTGTCTAACCATCTCCATGAGTGTAAAGTTCTATATCTAACTCAGCTTTCATACTAACTTGCCTCACAATTTTAAAAATATCTTCTTAGATCCAGAACACCCTCTTGATTCCTAAACAACTCAAAATTTAACTATGAGACTCTAGCTATCTATTCTTCAACCACCTCAGAGACCTGAGAGGGATAAATATATCTGATTATATAGGAAGTGCAGGGCCTGCAGCTTCCAAAACTAAGAAATGACATACCAGTGGTTGCCTGGACAGTTCCCATTTTCTCTCTATACATTACAGCATCAATCTTCAGCCATTTGGCCCCATTTCTCTGACAGACATTGATTGTAGAGCAGGAATTATGAAGGACTTACCTACCCTGTCTTGGCAGAGCTAGGCTGTCGACTTACCTGCTTCCAAGTTTTGTCCTTTTTGGACAGCAGTCTGTCTACAGTTGAAGCAAGGGGTTTTTCTTGTCAAGAGAAAGGCTTACCACCAATTCAATCATCTCCCACTGGAGATCTTCGATGCTCATCTTCTACTTGAAGTAGAATAGGGGGTGCTGTCAAGAGCTGACATGTCTCCATATCAAAAAATCTAAGTTAAGAAAACATCTTTGAATGCCATATTCTGCAGATCTCTTGAGGTTTTTGAAGATGCCCTATCTATCTCTTATATTTAGATAAGCAACTATTGCTTGTCTCTTAGCAACTTGATTTCCTAGTAGCTTAGAAAATAACTGTGATAGACTGTCATAGTAACTAACAAAATGACACATTTGCATGACTTAATTGTCCTAAACAGTTTATGATGGTTGGTAGCAAGAGGTCAAAACTTTGCATTTCATTTTTAAGCATTACTAGGAACAATTGCTGTCTTTAATGTGGTTATTCAGTAACTCAGAGTGAAAAGTGAGTTTGTTTTTTTTTTTTTTTAACAGGTGCCTTGCAAGATGAACCAGAATGTTGACATCATAAATAGTTCCAAGGTTAAAAAACAGGAGGAACATAAATGAGGATATTTTATGGGTTAGGCCTGGTAATGACATATATTCCTTCCATTCATACTACATTTTCTAAATCAGTAATATGGCTGTATCTAAGTGTAAGAGATTGAGAAATGTACTCCAGCTACATGCTTAGGAGGAAGCGAAAATAGGTTTGGTTGGAAATTAGTGGAATCTTCCATAATGATGAACCACCTCAAGAGGAAACAACTTTTCCTCCAGTCCACAATATGGTAACTACCCCTTTATAGCTTCAGTTACCACCAAGTCTATTCCTGTTTGGGTCACCCTGAAAGCATGACATATTGCTTGTCTAAAGCTATGAAGGTAGAATGGAAATATATTCTGTTTTAAACACTTTAAGTAAATTTTCTTTTTTCTAAATTGCCATGTTGCTAATTTTGAAATTTTCTTGCGAGAATTGTATTAAACAGCGGGATCACCTATTTCCCCTATTTGACCAAATCTTTGACATTTCTATGTTCCTCCACACCTTGTCCATACATTTTCAGTAAATGTTTTTTAATTTGTTTAATAGAGTCATTATAGTTCCCTACTACCCACTTCACATATTATCTTAATATTCAAGCCCTCACTTTAAGAATGTTATATTTTACTTTAAAAATATTAAAGGATAAAAAACAGATAAAAATCACAAATCTAAGAATTTTAATAACTATAACTATATCACAAAAACATATAGGTATATGTGTGTAGGTATGTATGTATATGTGTGTGTACATATACATGTCTGTTCATTCCTTGATAATCTCAGTCTGCAAAAGTACATTCTAGTGGCTGATGAAGCTATGGTGCCTGCCTTCTTATTGGAGCTTCACAGTTTCTTCACAGTAGGAGAAATGTACTGACTTTAGTTTTTGTTCAATTAAACCACCATGACAGTGGCACAGAGTCATTTTCCAAGGACATTGTATAGTATGCTGGCAAATTGGGAGCCTGCTCTGGCAAAAGCTATGCTGGTCCTGGGGCCTGAGAACATACAGAATTTCATCTCTTTTTTTATGACATCCTTCTCTCTGCTTTTGTGGGTAACTATCTTCCACTGGGGCCATTTCCAGTGTTTTCTTAGATAGTTTAAAGAAGCCTCTGTAAATTGACTGGAAGTGTAAAAGCTAACTTAGAATTGTATGGTAACTGCCTTTAGAAATGCTTCTCCAATAACAGGATATATGCAAACATTGAGTTCCCTGCCATTGTCTCTTTGACAATGATTAAGCCATTTAACCTTTCAGAGAGATCATTTCATCACTTCTGACGTGTCCTGCAGTTATGATCTGTGAAGTCCCTTCCATCTGTAAAGGTCTTTAATGCTGAGTAGCATCTCACTAGGATAGTAGTTGCACTAATCTTGTTTCCGTTCCATAATCCCCTCTAACACTTACTGTAAAATCTGTTCTGCTAGGTGTTACTATGCATGCCTATAATCTCAGCACCCAGGTGGCTGAGGCCACAAGATTGCTAGGTCAAAACCAGCCTGAGTTACACAGAAAAGTCTTGTCACAAATTATCAATTAATATGTTTATTCAACTTTTATAAATTACTGGTTTTATTAACATTGTTCCAGATAATGTCTTTTTGGCTTTCATGGCTGTTAAATTTAAGTAACACTTAGGAAAACAAACAAAACATCAGTAGGCTGGAAATAGACTGCCAAATATATTAAATCATCCATGATTTAAAATCTGTTCAAGCTCTAAATAGTTACAGATGCCTGTAATTCCAGTTACTTGGAATCCTAAGGCAGGAGGATTACAAATTAGTAAGATCCTGTCTCAAGAAAGGACTGGGTATGTAGTTTTGTGTGTAGTAAGAACTAAATTAGAGAAAATTCCACCAAAGAACTTCTACAGCTGATAAACACTTTTAGCAATATGGCTGGATACAAAATTAATTTTAAAAAAATCAGTAGCCCTTCTTTACACAAAAGATAAATGGGCCAAGAAAGAAATGAGGGAAACAACATCCTTCACAATAGCCATAAATAATATAAAATACCTGGGTGTAACTTTAACCAAGGAAGTGAAAGACCTGTACAATAAGAATTTCAAGTCTCTGAAGAAAGAAATTGAAGAGGATATCAGAAGATGGAAAGACTTCCCATTCTCATGAATAGGTAGGATCAACATAATAAAAATGGTCATCCTACCAAAAGCAATATACAGATTTAATACAATTCCTATTAAAATACCAACACAATTCTTTTTAAAAACCTTGAAAGAATAATTCTCAACTTTATATGGAAAAGAAAAAAAAAACCAGAATAGCTAAATCAGTCCTGTACAATAAAAGAACACCTGGAGGTATCACCATTCTTGATCTCAAGCTGTGGTACAGAGTAATAGTAATAAAATCAGCATGGTACTATCATAGAAACAGACCGGTTGATCTATGGAATGGAATTGAAGACCCAGAAATGAACCCACACACCTATGGTTACTTAAGTTTTGACAAAGAAGTCAAAACTATACAATGGAAAAAGGAAAGCACCTTCGACAAATGGTGCTGGTCTAATTCAATGTCAATATGTAGAAAAATGCAAATAGTTGTGTTTCAATTATTACTTTAAAAATGTTTCTCTGTATTAGTCCCCATTTACTGCAAAAGTAGGGGTGTGTGTTTCTTGTGGTTTTTCTTTTTTTTTAAATTCTGATATGTTTTTGATTGCTTGCTTGCCTAATTGCTTGAATTCTAGAGATAGAGAAAAAAGGTGCCTGGAATAGGATGTGTATGGAGATGGGAAGGATCTGGGAAAAGATGGGGAAAGGGAAACCACTGTCAGAATATATTATATGGAAAAAACTTTTTGAGCAAAAGCATAAAAAATGAAATTAGGCCAGACATGGTGGTGCACACCTTTAATCCCAGCACTCAGGAGGCGGAGGCAGGCAGATCTCTGTGAGTTCAAGATCTACAAAGTGAGTCCAGAACAGCCAGGGTGGTTACACAGAGAGACCCTGTATCGAACCCCCCCCAAAAGAAATTAGATCATTGTGATAAAAAATGTTTCCCAAATGAGTTATCATCTGTATCACTTAACTTTTAAGCGCTCATTTTAAGAACTAGCAAAATCTCAAATGTACAAGTTTTAATAAGCAAAACTGTGTATCATGTATATAACATATGTATAGCATGTACAAGGCTATGCATTCAATCCCTAGTCTTGTATAAATCAAAATAATAAACATTGTTTTTCAGTGAGTTCTCTAATGAAAAAAGTAAACATTTAATTTGTATACCTTTTAATTATTCATGTATTTTTGTATGTTTTATGTAAATTTTTCCAAACTTAAGAGTTAAAAAGTTGTATATTTACCATTCAGAATTAAAATTAATATTTTGACATTTTTACATCTTTTTTCAGAAATAAATACTCCCTTCATGTGCTTTATTTTTTGTTTATTTATTTTACAATGTGGTGTATTTTTAAAGAAAAATATTGACAAATAGAATTTCCCTTCCCCTTTAAAAAAGAAAAACAGAACAACAAAACCCAACAATTTTTAAAACAGTTTACATTCACAGCAAATTGGAGCAGAAAGTATAGAATTCCCATATACCTCCATATATAAGCTCCCTCTACTACCAGTATCTGGCATCATGATATATTTTTTACAAATGATAGACTTACATTTGCAAATTATTACTACCCAATATTGGTAGATATAAATATACACACACATTAAAATTCCACTCTTCGTGTTACACATCTGTAGCTTTTAACAAACATGTAATGGGATGTGTGCACTATTGTAGTGTTATACAAAATGATCACTATGAGGGATGATGAAGAAGAAATTAAAATTTGAAAGAATACTGCAGAAATAAGCAAGCTTGAGAGGAAAGTCGTCTCCCTGAGTCAGAATGTGGGTCTTCTCAGTAGTTGTAGCATGTCCAGATGCTGGGCCCAGGCTAAAGAGAGTGGCATGCGTGGACAGGCAGCTTGAAATCCTACCAGTGGGGCGCCATTTGGTCAGTGCTGTCATGTAGGAGACCTCCGCCCAACCCCTGGGGTTGTTGGCTAGGTAACCTTAGCATAGGTCAAAGAAGTAGAGAGTACCACTGACAGGAACCATGTAGCAAGGACTCTGGATCGGATCTTCAGAACTGTCTGTTTATAGGTGATCTAAAACATTCACAGTGTTCCACAGAGTGACATGCCTACTTGGTAAGAATGAACTTATGGAACAGTTTTAAACTTGCATGAGAGTGTAGAGAAAAAGGTGTGGTGGATGACTTGCTCTGTGCTTGACAGTATGTACTAAATATTGGTAAATGCTCTCCACAAATCCATCTTGAAGCTTAAACCTGGGCTGCTAATGGGTAATCAAGGTTAAATGATGGCATAGAGGCATCAGCGTCTCTTGACCTTGGGAGGACATAACAAGAAAGTGGGTCACTGCATACTAGTAAGAGGACCCTTGCAACAAAACAGCTGTGTCTGCACCTTGTTCTCAGATTTTACACCTCCAGAACCATTGGAAATAAATTTGTGTTGTTTAAGCTGACTAGTGTGTGCCACTTTGTTTTGGCAGCCTAAGCTGAGTATTATAGTTGGTAAGTTCAGGGTGACTTGCTTGGGAGGAAAATAGTGTAAAGATTGATGTATTTATATGCCTTTCTTTTAATTTTGACCTAGGGGAAAAAAACTGTCATAGAGCTATATGTAAAACAGATTAATTTTGTCTCTGGGTTTCACAGAAATTAGTGTATTGCCCTTGGCTCCTTTATTGAGTTACCACCATAAGCAGAACACCACAGCTGTAGGAGCATGAAGTATATGCAAGAAGTATATGTCAGAGCAGAAAGCAAGCAGTGAGATCAGAGGGGAGATCTGGAAATAAGACAGGCACTTCCCAAGCACTGCCCCAGTGACTGACTTCCTTCATTTAGGTTAACAGCGCCTCCTAAAATAGTGCCACCAGCTGGAGACCAAGCCTTCTCCATGTAGCTCTAAGGGTTATCTTCATCTTCAAACCATAGCTGAGGCATTGTATAGCCAGGCTATTGTGGCCATGGTGAGTATATAGACAAAAGTTTTACCTTAAAAAGCTAGCTGTGACTCTCAGATAGTAAAAGTATCACCACATTATATAATCTAGACATTTGGAAATGAGTGAAACTAAGAAATGGAACTTAAGGCAGATGAGAAGCACAAGGAATGCAAGAACTTGGCGTCATCATGGAAAATGTAGTGTGCATTCAACCTACAGCAACACAAAGAGACTTAGTTCAAACCTGAGGCATGGAGCTGAGCATCTAGACTATTTCTAGGTTAGCCAATTAATAGAGTGGGTTCTCTTGACTATCAGAGAAAGTAGTATTCTTAGTACTTTTTACTTACTCTTTATAGTTTGTAGGTTAGTATTAGTCTATTTTGAAGCTAAAATTCAGAGAGATTAAGTATTTTTCCCAAGGTTACCTAAATAGAAAGTGGTGAAGCTGACATTTGAACATAAACCTGAAAGATTGCAAAAGCAGTGCACTTTTATTCCAATGTACCAAGTTGTGTAATAGGAAAGAATATTGGAGCCGGGCGGTGGTGGCGCACGCCTTTAATCCCAGCACTCGGGAGGCAGAGGCAGGTGGATCTTTGTGAGTTCGAGGCCAGCCTGGTCTACAAAGTGAGTCCAGGACAGCCAGGGTTACACAGAGAAACCCTGTCTCGAAAAAACGAAAACAAAAAAAAAAAAAAAACAAAAAAAAGAATATTGGATTAGGTATCAGAACACCTGACTTCTAGTCCTAGATTCATTTGCTGTCTGTGTGACCCTGGCAATGGCCTCTGTAGACTGTTAACTCTTTTTTCAAATTTAGACTAACATATTTTTCTACTTGCTTCTTAAAAGATAATATACTGATGTAATTATAATCTCAGAAATAAAAAATATTTTTATAAGCAATAACACACTATTCTTCAGTGATAGTTGAGTGCCCAATCCAGAAAAGGGACATTATACCACCACCTTTAAGTCTAGGGAATCATTGCAGAAGAGAGACAGAAAGGATACAAGAGCAAGAAGATAGGGAAAAGGCTATGAATATTGGCTTTTGGGAATGGCAGAGCCAATGTGGCCATAACCTCCTAGCAGTTGTGGGTGACTACAGTGGACTTGCACAATACTGAGTCCATCAGCAGACATTCACATATTGAAAAGGGGCCCATGGGATCCAGCCCTTCTGGATGAAGTCAGTATTGGTTACTGGTGGCTTTTAAGGTGGGGGCAGTCAGTATCTTCAGTTGTGCATTCACTGAGGTTGTGTGTCCCCTAGGCTCCCAACCCTGATCACACAGATAGATGATCCTGATTAAACTTAGTGGATCTCAGAAATGGGGGTGGGGGAGGGTAGATTTGAAAGGGAATTTCAAGAGGAAAGGGGCTTAATAGGAGATTTGAGAGGAAGAGAGTTATAGTCATCAGAATGCACTTGATGACTGAAATTAAGAACAAATTCAACAAAAGTCATAAAAATTTTAAACAGATAATACACCATTTTAAAATTTGTTTCTCTCTACATATAAACATTTATTTTTTTTTTTGTAATCACGGAACATTAAGACCAACTTTCTATAACTTTTTTGCCCACTAGTTTGTGAATTTTATATCACCCCCTAAATCTACTGTTTCTGTTTCATTGTCCATATTCTTTTTTAAAGTGGTTTTACCAAGATATACTCCATATGCAACTAGTACTAGGCTTCCATATCCTACTTTCATTTAATATTGTCCAGTGATTGTTTGCACAATTTGCTTTTTCCTAATAATTTTTGAAACTTTTTAAATTTTTATTTTAAGATAAATTTTCTCTTTGTAGCCTGGACTGGCCTAAAACTCATACATAGACCAGGCTAGCCTTGAACAGAGCCAGAAATCCACCTGCCTCTGCCTCTTTATTGTTAAGATTAAAGGCATGGCTTTAATTAATTAAATTAAATTAATTTGATGTTATCATTTCCATGCAGGTAATTTTATTATGAATTATGTGTGAATATCTACTATATAAATATTTCTCTAAACTGATATAACTTCCACATTTTTATGTTGTTGATAATTTTATGAAGAGTGATAAATGGTCAGTTTATATAGTCTCTTCATTAGAAACAATGTTAATAATCACCACATATGTTGTTATTCAGATATTATATAGTTTCTTTCCATTTTAATAGAGATTTTTTTGAAGTCTCAACTCTGATTTTGAATTCATTTAATTCACAATACATTTCTCTAATAGTTGTTCAGTGATCTATTGCTATTTATTTCATGGTTAGTTATGAGCTTTTTCATTGTCCCATTTAATGATTATAGCCTTTAATTCCATGTGTTTTTCAAATATTGTCAGTAATGTTTAACTGTGCCAGTTCTAAGGAACACTCATATAGGTTTTTGAAAAGCACAATCTGAGAGTTTCTCTTTCTGTATTTGTGTATGCTGGGAATCTTGTACCTAATGAACATTCACTGTACTGCTGAGTAATTCCACTAATCCTGTGAGGTGTTCTTTTTTTTTTAATGAGTCATTTTAACACTATTGTATTTATTGTGATTGGGGACATATTTACATTTGGTTTATGTAAAAAAAGACTAATTAAATTATTTAACCAGTATTTATATTATATTTCATTGGTTTTGTGGTGCTAATCCTTAACTCACCATTATAAATGAATACACACAGATACCACATGGATTTTAACAAGCTTTGGCCTGAGTTATGCAATCCTAGCCCATCTAAGCTAGCTCATAATTCTATTACCCAAATATGACCCCATATATACATACGTCCCTTTGGATTATTATTCTCCATACTAAGCCGATGTTCCAGGCCACGGGGAAGGATCTTCTTTACTCTACCACATGGCGTGTCCTTGTTTGTTCCTGGCTTCTCCTGCCACAAGCTTCTCCCTGCCAAGATGCTCTCTGTCTCAAAAAGCCCGACCACCTTACTCCTGCCTACCTCCATCTTTGCCCAATCTCCAGGCCTCAGCATTTATTAACCAATCAGAGAAAAAGTAAGTAACAGACAGCAAACAGGACCAATCAACATTTAGAAGACTTAACACCACCCCATCATTTCCCTCCTTTTGTCTAATAAAAAGGCAAAATTTTTAACTCATATAGTAAAAACAATAAGAATAAATATGAAACAATCAAGAAAACTATATATAAAAGGTACACACATAATGTTTAGCCTATTTGTATCAGGCAATTTTGAAGAAAAAAATCATCTATCTTGGTGTATCTAAAGTTCTGAACCTAAATAATTTCTATCACATCCTATATTTTCTTTTAAATCCTAAATAATTCAGGTTTGATTGAAATTTTATAGCTATTATGCCTTCAATCCCATCAAAGACATAAGAAGGGATAAATTTATTATTTGAGTGAAAAGGAAGCACAGAAGAGCAGCTTCCAAAAAGAAAAATTGATAGTTTGCTGCCTAGACAGTCCCAAATATCTCTCGATACCATTGGAGCATCATCCTCAGCCTTCTGGCCAAGCATATCTCACAGACATAATTGTGTAGCAGGAAATAAGGATTTTTCCAATTCTGTTTCTGCAGAATCAGGACATCAGATTACCTGCATTTAAGCTCTGGTCCATCTTTGGACTGTATGTAGTCTGTTGAGAGAGCAGGGACATTTTGTTCAGTAGGAAGTATCTCCTGATGGGAGATTTCTTTTTGATGCTCATTGTGTTCTTCCAAGTCAAATGGGAGCAGTCAGGAGCTGACTATCTTAAAGTCAAACAATTCTTAAAATAATATCTTTAAATTCAATTATCTGTACATCTCTGAGGGGTTTGAAGACATCTATTGATTTATAAATCTATCATCTATGAACAATCAAACTGTACAATTCTATCAAAATTAATCTTATTTTTTATCAATATACAAAATTCAATACTAATGTGTCAAAAGATAACCTTATTTTAAGAATAACAATAGTTTTAATTTTCAGAGAAGATTCAATAATTTATACTTATATCTCATCATTTCTATATTATATACACGTATTTCCTTTTTTTTTCAAGTCTTTTCCCCCTATATTAGAAAGAAGGATAAAGAAATAGAAAAGTCCTTGAGTCTAACCTCCTATACCTTGTTTAATAAGACCATTTAACAATTTGTAACCAATCACCCTAAACAACATCTATAACATATCAAATGTCCAAAATATTATCCTCCCATCTTTTGGGAAATTGCTTCCTGCTGAATTGGGATGTAGAAAACCTGTTTGGGGGCCCAAATAAAATGGAAAAAAGTGGTTAAGCAGTTTAATAGTCCAGTCTTTATGTGCTCAGCAATTTGAATGTCCTGAGCAGTTTGTATTCCGAAGTTGAACTTTGGGTGGGAAAGTTCAGGGCTTCATTGAAGTCCTGGCTGGAATAGTTTGTGAGCTGGACCATCCAGGCTTGACTTGTCTTCTTTGCTGTTTGGTCCCTTTGCTCTGAAAATATATAATTTCTCACAATTAACATATCTCTTTTTTTTCTTTTGAGACTGGATTTCTCTTTATATCCTTGTCTTGGATTTATTTTGTAGACCAGAATGACCTTGGTGAAGGTCAGGGATTCACTTGTCTTTGTCTCCCAAATGGTGGGATTAAAGGCATGCACCATCACACCCAATGATTAACATATGTCCTTTATGGCCTAAAATCTCTCTTGAAACCAGTTTTGTGTGTGGGAGCCCCACATCTAAGGAGACTGACTTGTGACCCCTTTCTCTTTATATCTTAAAAATCTCTTATATTTTAGCATTGCTAAATGACAAAAATATCCTTTTTACCTCCGCCAATATAGGGAAATCAAAGACACCTAAACAAAATTCAAGCAAAGAAACAAGAACATTCCAAAAGCCTTGGTCTAACCATGCCATCCTGTGCTGCAATTAAAGTTTTGTTCATTATTCCTTGGAATCTAGTTGCGACTGTATTTCATTGGTTGATCCCTTCCCAGAAAGCCCTGACAAGCACCTCATAGCCAGGGAGCTCTTAGCTCCAGCTGCTATCAATATTGTATTATCTATCCTTCCTCCATTATCATTGTTGGCAATTTAGCATTCCATCTGTAAATTCTCTCCCTTATAGATATCCTTAAGCCTATCCTAGTCAGATCTTTCTTAAAGAGTATACATAGAACCACAATTGTCAGTGTAAAAATCATCTGTATGTTAAGAGAAACAAACTCAATTGGAATCCAAACATATTGAGACATTATGAATTTCTCCATTTTTAATCTAGGTGGTTTGTTGGGGTAGTGTTAAGCATTCTAAATGTTAATTAATTGGTCCTGCTTGCTGTCTGTTACTTACATTGACTCTGATTGGTTAAATAAAGTGCCGAGGCCTAAGATTGGGCAAAGACAGAGAAAGGTGGGACCTCCTTAGATTAGAGCAGGAAGCCTGTGCTTTAGACAGAGGATTAATGCATTCCAGCCAGGAGCAGGAAGAAGAAGACACATGCCATGGGTTAGAGAAAAGAACCTCATTCCACTTGGCCAGGAACATTGGCCTATATGGAGAATGGCAGTCCAAGGGGATGTATGTATATCTGGGGTCATATTTGGGTAATAGAATTAAAAGCTAGCTTAGATGGGCCAAGATTGCTCCATCCAGGCCTAGCTTGTGAAAAACCATGTAGTGTCTTTGTACTCATTTATAATGGCTGCTTAAAGATTAACAACTGCCAAACCAATTAACAATAATATAAATACTGGGTAAATAATTTAATTATTTCTACAAATGGCACCCAATGTAATTTAATTAATTTTTTTCAATAGTGGTTAATTCCATTCTCAAGCTCTGTTTAGAAGGCTGCTGGTTATTTAGCATATACAGAGAGCTAAGCTTTCCACCTTTGCTGTAAGGGAGTAGCTTTTGTTAAGGGAGCTGCTCCTTTGAAATGTATTTGGGTTTGGCTCCTGCTCTTTGGCTAGGAAATTACTTTCCATCTGGGTCTTCTCAAGCCGTAAGCATGGATTCTAATTGCCATACACTGGGTGCTATATGTAAAAAAAAAGGCTAATTAAATGATTTAGCCAGTATTTATGTTATATTTAATTGGTTTGGTGGTGTTAATCCTTAACCCGCCATTATAAATGAATACACACAGACACCACATGTATTTTAACAAGCCTAGGCCTGAGTTGCACAATCCTAGCCCATCTAAGCTAGCTCATAATTCTGTTACCCAAATATAACCCTAAATATACAGGTTTTATTGTCTTATGAATATATGTTCCCTCTTTGGTATTTCCTGGCATAGACTGGATCCATTTTCTTGGTTTTGTCCTTTTAGAACAGTGGCAGGACTGGGTACAGTTGGTTTCATCCTTTAGCACTCAGAAAGTGGAAATACAGGAAGACTGAAAAGGCAAGAACATTAAGATTTACCTGTTTCTACTCTAAGTGATGCATTTCAGCTGGCCTGTTCTCCAGAGCTTCTACAGCCTAGGAATAGTGATACCAGCCTGGCCTCACAGTGACATACATTATGCCCCAACAGTTCCATAAATTTCCCAAACTGTTACCAGCTGAGGACCACGATTCAAACATATGAACCTCTTAGGGAGACTTTAACATCCAGAGTATAACAAGATAACAGATTATTGGCACTCATTTGCTTGACTTTCTTTTTTCGAAGTACTGGGCATCAGACCCAGGGCCTCATCTATGTTCACTAAGTCTTCTACCACCAAAGTACACCCTAGCCTTGATGCTGACTTTTACAAATATATTTTAATTGTTAAGAGTCATTATTTAATAATTAACCCTTACCACTATATTCATGCATTCCCTCATTCAGCAGATGTTTGATAGCCTATTAGAAGCCAGAAATTCTTATAGGCACTAGAAAACCCATGTAACTAAGTAACAAACAGTTCCTGCCTATGTGCTAACTGAGATCATCATGGGGAATAACTATAGATAAAAAGAAAAATAAAGATTAAGGGCTAACTCTAGAGCACCATGTAAATAAACAGTACCCAAAAGGAGGGGCTAGAGAGATGACTTAGTGGTTACAAGCATTCCCTGTTACTGCAGAGGACCAAGGTTTGATTCTTGGCACCCACATATTACCTCACAGCTATCTATAACTCCAATTCTAGGGGTTCTGATGCCATCTTCTGGCCTCACTGGGTGTCACTGCTCTAGAGGCAGTGGAACCTGAGAGAATGGAACCAAGCAATGAGGCTGACTAAAGTCTCATGTAATAAGCAACTTCAGAGCATCAGACAATTTATACTCTGAGGAGTCATATGAGTAAAGTGTGCAATTGCAAGGGCAAGCTTCATGTCCATGCAAGCGTATGCCTCCATAGAGGCTTTTAAACTAATAACAATAACCAGTTGTAATGAATAACAGAAGTAAACTCACTCCTGTCTCCTGTACCTGGGAGGGGCATGAAAGCTTATTCCAAGAACAATTTCCCCCAAGTCCTCTGACTTCTGCAGGTATGCCAGGCACTCACAAACACCATAGATAGATAGATAGATAGATAGATAGATAGATAGATAGATAGATAGATAGATAGATAGATAGAAGGTAGGTAGGTAGGTAGATATAGATATAGATAGATGTAATTTGAAAAGATTAACTGTATATTTTAAAAATTTACATTTTTGAATAAACTAAAGACACAAGACTCGTATGTCTTGTTTTCTTAGATTTTTTTTTTTCCCACAAACATTCAGAATTCTCCTCAAACAACTCCATTCTTGGACTGTGGTCCAATTCCTGGTCATTAGTCACAAACATGTTGAACAAACATACATGCAGGCAAGCACTCATACATATAAAAGTAAATAATTGTTTAGTTAAAGGAAAGTACCAAAAAGGAACTGCTAGAAAGACAGAGGAATATCAGAAGAATGATGTTTTATTGACAAATATTTTGAAGGGAATTGCCAGCTGTAAGATGAAAGCTGAGAATTGGTCTTTGGATTAAGCAACAAGAAGGACATTGACAACCTTGACCAACAGTTTTAGTGAAGGAAGAGAGTAGAGCTTAAGTTCAAAGGAGGAGAAATCTGAGACGGGAAATGTAGGCAGCTTTCTCCAATAACACTGTGTAAAGGTAGGAAAGAAGTAGAAGGGAGGAGAAGAGGCTAGCTAAGTGGGGAACTAAGGCAGAAGCTTTCTAAGATAGGAGTAGTAGTAGTACAATGGGCATACTCAGAGGGAAGTATTCAATAGCGGAAGAGAAACATAAAATTGCAGGGCAAGGGAGATCTTAAAGAATAAGATATTCAGAAGAGATAAGCCCCAAGCAGTAGTTCATGGTGTTGCACTACTTTCTTAAGAATGTCTTATATCTTATAAGCTGAAGAATCAGCGACTACAGCAATACAGATAAAGACTTAAAACTTGGGACTGGAGAGATGGCTTGTCAGTTAAGAGCCCTGGCTGCTCATTCAGAGGATGAGGGTTGATTCTTAGCACCCACGTGGCAGGTCACAGCCATCTGTAACTCCTGTACCAGAGGATCTGATGGCCCCTTTTGGCATTTGTGGGCATCAGACATGCAAGTTGTTTATAGATATGCATGCAGACAAAACACTCATACACATAAAACAAAACCCTCATAAACAGCCAGTTCCTTATTAACACCTTTATTCTTTTTTTTTTTTTAAATAAAACTGCACTTTAATGGGGAATGAGGAAGGGTGTCTGGAATGGGTAAAGGTGTCAGAAGCGCAGCCCCTGCAGGCTAAGTCCTCTCAGGCCTGTTTGGAGCTCCTTGCAGTCATGAAATGTGGCCACACTATAGCCCACAGTGGCCAGGGCATAGCAGCCAGCGGACACCAGCTGGTATGCAGGCAGTGGCCACAGGACCTCCTGGCAGGGGAAAGGCAGCTCCAGGCCCAGAGCACCTATGGTCAGGACAGCCCAGTCAGAGCCCAGGAGTGCCAGTCCCCAAAGCCACTGGGTTAACTTCCTCATGTTGCTCTATGCATGGCAAGGATAAGGCCCTTATAACACCTTTATTCTTATCTCAGTCAGGAATATACTGCTGGCTTGTCTTCAGCTGTGTTTTTCCATATAGATATATATTTGTTAAGCATCAAAACATTTACCTCAAGTACTTTGGGATTTTCCCACACTGGGAATTTGATGTTTAACCTTTGGACCACCCAGTGAGCTAAGAAAATGTAATGTCTTTTATCTTCTTAGACTCTTAAATAAGCCTCAAGCCATATAAGAAAGTTAAACATAATACTACAATGAACAACTTTTCTAGCTACTTGAATAGGATCATAAGTATGTTCCATAAGATTCTTGCCCAACAAATTCTTAACTGTAAATGTAAAAGTTATTTGGTCTTTAATGTTTTATAAGAATGTTGCTACAGTTGCCAGCATCAGATGGGACCTATTACCAGATGTTCAACTTCCTATGTATAATTGAATACATTTCTTTATTTTGAAAATTTAGTGTCATTTAATTTAATTAAAATGTATTTAAAAGGAAACTAGTAATGATGTCTATTCTAAATAATCTGCTTTATACAAATGATATTTGTTTTACCTGCTATTCTTCATTCTTATTTCTGTTTCTTGATTTCTAAGAGAAAGTGATGCAGTGTTCACTGTTTAAGTAATTGTTTCAGATTACGTTTTTATGGTATTATCAGCTTGTAGGCATCAATTTCTCTAATTGTCTAGTAGTAAATCCCTTATCTACTATTTAATCTTGCCTCCCTGGGAAAACCAGACCTGAAGTAACATGAGACCTTGTCTTGGCAGTGAACCTTTGCTTTCTGTTATTCATAGGAAGGATAATGATGCACTCTGTTGCCTCGAGGCCCTACTTAAACTCCAGTAATAAGTAACGTCTAAATATTGTTTGCAGAGCTCTGCACTTGGAAATTCCAGGATGATAATTACATTGATATATTATTTTTGTTTCTTTTGGAAAGCACAGTAACTTAAAATATAGCATTAAATTTTTTCTGCTACTTTGTTAGCTAGTCTTAGTCACTTTGAGCAGTGGTTTTCAAGCCATGGGTCCCAACCTCTTTGGGGGTCCCATATCAAATATCCTGCATATCAAATATTTACGTTTTGATTCATAAAAGTAGTAAAATTACAGTTATGATATGGCAATGAAATAATTTTGTGGTTGGAGTTCACCACAACATGAGGAACTGTATTAAAGGCTTGCAGCATTAGGAAGGTTGAAAACTACCGCTTTAGATGATCCAAATTACTAAAAATGGTCATTACTAATTTTTATTACTTGTGTGTGTGTGTGTGTGTGTGTGTGTGTGTGTGTGTGTGTGTGCGTGTGTGTGTGTGACTATACACTGCCTTTGTGTATCCAAGGCCAGGAGAAACCATCAGCTGAGTGTTCTGATAACTCTCTGCTTTCTTCCCTTGACAAAGGTCTCTCCCTTAATCTGAAGCTAGTTGGGTGGCCATTAAGCCTCAGTCATTGCCCCTGCCCCAGCTCTGGAGTTACAGAAGCCCATGCACCCACAGCCAGCTTCTATGTAGGTGCTGGGATTGGAAATCAGGTTTTCATTTTTGTAAAATAAATATTGTTATCTGCTGGGTGGGCCATCTCCTCAGCCCCAATTCTACATTTTTATGACTAATAAACATGACATTAGAACCTGAAGTGAAGCTTGCTGATTCTTAATAATGAAGAAAAAATAGATTTTTTTTCTAGAGATAGAAGATTCCCTAAACATTGGTCACTAATGTGAGAAAGAATGTCAAACTGTTACTATTTTCTAGAAAATATAAGATATAATTTCCTAGAAAGAATAATATAAAAAGACAAATGTAAATTTTCTGTTAATTCTAGACGTCTTACTTTATTTTCTACACTGTGGACTTGTGCATTCAGATAATTCATGTGCCAGCTTTGAGACCTGTGCATGGGTAGTTTTAAACAGGTATTTTATAGTATCTCCATAATGTGAACTTTTTCCAGCTCGCTATTTCGTACATGTAAAAACCCTTTAGGGATAGGGATGTAGGTCAATTGATAGAGCACTGCCTACCGTACAGGAGGCTCTGGGTTCAAATTCTAGCACCACAAAAAATCACCTGTGATGGTGCTTATCGTAACCCCAGAATTTGGGAGGTGGGAGCAGAAGGGTCAAAGTTCCTTATCATCCTTAGCTGTGTAGTAAGCCTGGACTTCATCAGAACTGCAAAGGATTTTTAGGTCCTATGGCAATGCCTTCTCTTAAATGTATGCTGTTTTCATTGTCCTGTTATGTTAAAAATAGTGCTATGAGATTTTTCTCAATGTCTAGTTAGACTATTTCAATGTAAAGCCAAGAAGTTCTAGTTCTGTTATGTTTAATTGGTAATAGATGTCAAAATTATTCATGAGTTACTTAATTATTTTGAAATTTAATGATATTTTATTTTTGGAGTGAAGTTGGATAACAATGGTGAAGGAAATTTAACTTTTAGAATATCAGAGTTCTTGTTATTTTGGTTGCTATCTTAACTCTAGCAATTTGTCACTAGATTTAGTTTAGATATATACCAGTTTTCTAATTCTAGAGCAAAATATGAAGCTCATGGTCTGCTCAGCTACAGTTAGTTGAAATTACTTTTTACTAATTATAGAGCAGTAATGTTAATTGCTATTTAAC
Organism: Lophiomys imhausi; assembly: GCA_907164525.1. Taxonomy (NCBI): domain Eukaryota; kingdom Metazoa; phylum Chordata; class Mammalia; order Rodentia; family Muridae; genus Lophiomys; species Lophiomys imhausi. The sequence continues at coordinate 36,047 of CAJQZJ010032952.1, forward strand.
TTCTTCTAGATGCATAGATAGGTTTTTGGGAAAGAGCAAAAAACATATGTGCATTCTAAGTATCTCAACCTCAAGATAGAGCCAGATCCCAATATTTTCTTAATTATAGGACAGTGTTTATGGGAACAAAAAAGAGTTACAGAAACATTTTGACAAATGTGGAAATACAAAGCTAGTAAAAAGGCAAATACAAACATTAAATTTCAAGTTGATGATGGCTATATTGAAGACTGTAGGAGAAAACAGCCTGCATGGTGATAAATGTGTATGTAGACTCTCAGCCAGTGAAGCCAGCCGCTTTCTGTCCCTGAAAACTGATGAAGACAATTTAGATATGACCTCCTTCCATGGATCTTCAAGTACTTCCGTTTTGGATTATTTACTAAATTAGTCATATGCCTCTGTGCTTTGGTTCCACATCCCTTATGGGGTTGCAGTCTCTGCAGTCCATCAGCCCTGCCAAATCTCCACAGGGCAGGTGCTGTACTCCAAGGAACCTTGCTCTTAGGCTGCAGCTTTTCAACTGGGCCATGCCCAACCTGGGCTACCCCAACCTAGGCCACAAGTCTAAGCAGCAGCAACTTTTGTCCAGAGTCAAAGTGAGGCAGCAATGAGCAGTGTTGAGAAGCAATCTCAAGCAAAAAGCCCTCATGAGTTTCCGGGTCTTCCTTTTTATACTCCCTCTAATTATGCACCAGGATGTTTCTCATTGGCCAACTTCATGCCCTCCTCCCGAGGTACTTCCTGTTGACCAAGATCACCAGCTTTTCCAGGTGACTTTCCACAAATATATTCCCCACAGGTGACAGTCATCAGGCTGATGGATTTGCATGCCCCTTTTATGGGTCTGGTTTTCAGCCGTAGACTAAGCACTCCCAGAACCCTTATATATTCCTTCAACACAACTGTGTTTCCAAAGAAATCCAAGCCTCTGCCATACATACTAGTTAATTTTACTGTACTTAATACATCTACCTCCTTCCAACCTCTCAGCACTAGGTGGGGGAGAAAGAAGGTTAAAGGGAAAAGGGACAGAGTTTTCTTTGAGTTACGTCCTGCTGTTTAGGGTTGTTGGGTTCTTTGGGGACAGTACCAAACTCCTTGCTCATGATATCCAGAAATCAACAAACCAGCAACAGTCAACACAGAAACACTACTAACCAGTGGCAGTTTGGGGAAGCACCAGCAGGGAGAGCAGCAACCTCTTCCTTCTTTGAACTGCCCCTTTCTTCTCCTGGCTCTGGCTTTTTTTTTTTTTTTTTTCTCGAGACAGGGTTTCTCTGTATATCCTTGGCTGCCCTGGACTCACTTTGTAGACCAGGTTGGCCTTGAACTCACAGAGATCCACCTGGCTCTACCTCCTGAGCGCTGGGATTAAAGGCGTGTGTCACCACACCTGGCTTGGGCTCTGACTTTTTATGCCCTTTCCAGAGTCCTCAGAATTCAACTTTCCACAGCTGGCTAAGCCACGACCCTACTAGCACACAAGGCACTTATAGCTTACAGGTGTGGACAAACTGAAGCAGCCCTACACCTGGGATTAAAACAAAAACATCCTCAAATCATAAGTAGGTTTTTAAAGAAACAAAATTCTTACAACAAACCTAGATGCCCACCCACTAACAAATAAAGAAAATGTGGTAAATATACACAATAGAATATTACTTAGCAGTAAAATTTAAAAAAAAAAAAGAGAGACAGGCAAACAGGTGGAACTCAGAAAACTATATATCAGTGACATCACTCAGACCCACAAAGACAAATGCCATATGTGGATCCTAGTGATTACTTTTTTGTGTTGTATTTTTAACTTGGAACACATGTGGAAGTTAGGTAATTTGAAACAAGACATTGGGGCAGATGCATCAAGAGTGGAGTTAGCAAAGTACAGGCAAAATGAAAATAGAGAGCAAGAACACTGGGGATGGAGTTGGGCTGGAGAGGTGGCTGTGCAGTTAAGAGCACTTGCTGCTTTTACATATGACCAGATTCTGTCCTCAGCACCTACATGGCAGCTCACAGTCAGAGGGGAGACTAATGCATAGGTGACATGAAACAGCACAAGTAATACTCTGGGTTAAAGGTACAAATGGGCTAGAGAGATAGTGGAGAGCAGGTCCTAAGACTGGGTTAACCAAAACTAAAGATATATGAAGAAGCCTTACAGAAATCTACTAGATTTTTAGGCTAATGTTTAAAAATTCTAATACAAATTGGAAGAACTCTTTTGGGGATATGGCTGCTTATATGTTAACCATGCCTTCATTGTTGGCCTCACGTGTAGGGACATATGGACAGCACTGGTGGATTCTGAATTATCAAAAACAAAGACAAATTAGAGGAAATGAAATAAGGAGGAGATAGGATGAAGATCACTAAGAGGAGGTAGAGGGAGGAGGTGTTAGACACAGTCTACCTAGACACATTGTATAGGTGCACAAAGTTTTTAAAGAACAAACATTTAAAAATTGCGTGTCATCCCAAACAAATACCAGTAGTATTTTTTAAAAGATGATTTGACACATCAATATAAGAACTCATCTAGGTGAGAACATTCCATATCAGACACCAAAAACATTTTTTTTTTATAATTTTGATAGTAAGAGTCCTGATTTAGCTAATGTCAAGATATACTCAGAAGGTAAACTAAGAGTATGGGAATTTGTTAGAAAAGTATATTATTTAGTGGGAAAATAGTGAGTTTAATAGGGAGTATAAATTCCAGTCCAAGGTTGAGAGCAGCTCAGGTCTGTATATGGTCATAAAGACTTACATGGTAAATGTATGTGGTTACCTACACAAGATCACCACAAAATCAGGAGTCAGAAGTTCTACCATGACTAGGGAGAGGCTCTTGATGACTCCACCTAGTTGATGGCTACTGAGGGAGAGAGGTGTATTGGGGGCATTGGTAGGGTGACTGTTTCCCTGTGGATGGTCCTATACACATGTGCATATGGCTAGTGCTAGTTGGATTTATTGGATTTGTTTAAGACATAAAGTTTTAAGGGAGATGGGAGATATATTTAGAGGGTGAGCCCAAACTGTACTGTATTGTTCTAGATTATGATCTCAAGCATTACCATTCCATGCCTTCTATAGTGATAGTCACAAACTACAAGCAATACCTCTTAAGGCATTGGTTTCTCCCTAGAAAAAAACAAGAGACTTAAGTCCGTGGACCACATACTAAGTACTCAGCAAAGGACTGGTGTCCTGATGCCAGTGGGTCTATAGTGTTCTCTCCAACTAAACGTCCTCAGGTGCTTTGTAACATTGTGATAGGATCCTACACACATTAATTCATTGTATTACGTGAAATTTTTCCTTGTGAAGAGATTGGAGTTATGCAAAAGGTAGAAAGTTTTCACTCTTTTACATTTACTTGAGTAATTCACTTTTAATTGTTTAGAAGCATCAGTCTTCTTAAAGGTGGTGGTGTTTCTCCCAGTTAATATTTTCCTGCTTTCTTAACAATAGGTTGCTACTGGCAGAGCTGTTACTGAAGATTTGGACCTCTGTGCTACATCACGAGAGAGACGATTTCGGTTATTTGCATCTATAGAATGTGAGGGACAATTATTCATGACTCCATATGATTTTATTTTGGCTGTTACAACAGATGAGCCCAAATGTAAGTAAAGATTTTAAATCACCTTTGTAATTTTACCTTGAGTATCATAATAATTTTCAAACACTTCCAAAGATGGTGATCGGAGTAATAGATACTAAGCAATTCTGACCAGGTTAAATAGATGACATTAAAAATGAAATTTGAAGAAAAAAATCTTTTGTGCAAAAATATGAAATAGTATACTTGTTTTAGAAAACATAACAAAAGTAATTCTCTAATTCAAAATTCATTGTCTTATGCAATGTTTCCAGACTGATATTTCCTTAGAACCTTTATTATGTTTAAAATTGCAGTTTTTGAGTCACTCCTTCATATGTTGAACACCACCTTATAATAGATATTCGTATAAGAGAGATTAACAGTCTACCTATTATTTGTTGTTTCTAAAATGAATAAAGTAATTCAGAGGACTGGTACTGATGTTAGCCTTGCTCAAGAATTTCGCTTTTATGTCTTCTGCATTTGTAAAACTGAAATTAGAAAGATGGGCTAATTCTTTCCCACTTTTCCATGTGTTAAAGTAGTAATTTTCAAACATTTGGACAGTTGCACTTTTTTTTTTTGGAAATGCTTTATACCTGTCTTAATAGAAGGCAGCAAGATTCTTCTATATGCTTTTGTATCCAACCTGTTTTAATATATTCTTTTCAATGAAGTAGATAAAGAAAATCCACTTCACAGATACTGGTGGTTAGGAAAGGGAAGACTACTTTTATTGTCTCTTCTTGACCCTGAGGTTTCTTTTTTGACACTGTAACAACTTATTAGTGGTAGTTCAGACTTTCAAACTCTCCATAGATGGTAGTGAAAGATTCTCTAGTATGAAAGGGTTTGGGGTAGATTTATTGGATGGATGGATGGCTTGTAAGAATGAGGTTGAGAAGGGAAAAAAATCATTGGATTTTTGACTGATGTATTTGAGATGCATCGAATATGTAAAAGTTGGATTTGTCTTGTTTCAGCTCACTGAAGGATAATTCACTAAAAATTAATTACCAAATAAATTATTTGGCTACATTTGCTTAAACTTCTCATAAAAGTATAGAAGCTAGACTAGAACAATATAGTCATTTTCCTCCATAGCAAAACCAAACTTTAAAATTTTCCAAAATTTGACAAATGTGTGCAGACTAGCTGTTAATCCTTTCTTTCCCCTCAGTACTGGTCATTGGATCTAGGGCTTTGTATATACTGGGCCAGTGCTTTTCTGCTGAGTTTCCTCCCAACCCTCAGTGAATTTACTTTTGATGCTTTGAATTCTCAACAGTGAAGATCAAGGAGAGGACTGAACATATATATTTTGGGTTTGTCTGCACATAATTAGTAGTTAATGCTATGTGTTTTGAAATTGTCCAGAGAAACACTGTCATTTTAGATGACCAGGAGCCAAACCTTGAATTCTTACTTATTAAAATGTACAAATGCTGGAAGCCTCCAAAGCACTATCCAGAGACACAAACAAACCAGAATGGGACAGTCATAGTGGCCAAGGGGAAATGGTCCAGTGAGTGGAATACTACTGATAAGTCAAGTCAGATGAGAACAGAATGTAGTCCAGATTAGTAATGTGAAGGTTGCTGATTTTTAAAACTGATACTTCAGGGACTTGATTAAGACAAAACTAGATTGCAGAGAGGAGTAATAGATGGAGAAGTGAAGACGGTGACTGTCGAGTACCTGCTCCTCATGCTTGGCTCTGACAGGGAAAGGAATGCAGCGAGATTGGAGTTTGATGTAGAGGATTGCTCATGCAAGACTTTAACCCAAAATAACCTTAAAAGTAGAAAGTGGTTTTCACTAGCGGGAAAGCCCTGAGAGAAAAACACACCACCTAAACAGTAATAGTGTATTTACAATAGTATTGGTGGAAATGTGTAGGGTAGAAACAACTGAAAATTAAGTAGGGCTCTTTTAAATAGTAATTATAAAGCTAAAATAAGATTTATAGCCTTTTGACTTAATTGACTTGGTATAATATGGGTTATTTAGTCTTTATTTTTAAATACTCTTAACTAATTTTATTAGAGTGAAAATATAGTAACCTCATGAAAAAATTTTTGAGAATACATTGTGCGTGACTAGTAGCACAGAACCATAGCTTTGGATATGTCATCACATTCATCACTTGAATTCATAATGAAGTTTTTAAACATCTTTGATATATTGTTATGATGACATTCACTACAAAAATGTCCTTACTCAGTAATTGTAGCTCAAATAAATATTAATTGTAAAATAAACCAGATTGTTGGCTACAATTTTTGGAACTGAAAAATACCTTATTTTTCTCTTTAGATTAGAATCTGAAAGGTAAATATCCCTTCTAAGATTCAGATATGCAGTTATTTTCCTATAGCATTAAAAATCTTTTTATTTTATATTTTTAGGAATACACTATCAAAAATATTTCAGATACAAAAAACTCACAGATATGACAAACAACAGCCTGTATACAACATGAGAAATAGAATATTTCCAATAGATTTAATGTCTTTCTTCACCTGTTATATTTATACACTCAGTAATTTCATATGAAATAAGGAATTTAGAAAATCAGAATACCCTTTGAAGATATTTTAATGGCTCTTTAGTCTTTATTTCTTTAACAGCTACTAATCTTGAACATGTTACATTTCCTGCAAAATGAATATGTCTTTTGTGAATAATCTACTATGGAAAGCTCATAAAACCACAAACTCAAGAGTAAATCTAACTTCCGCATTGGATAAATAGTTTCTGGGCATTGCATAAGTGCATCCATGTATTTGTACTTTTTATGAGTTTTTCTTATACTCTTTCAGAACTGCTATTTCATTGTTCTACTCACTAAAAAAGAGCCATTGCAAAATTATGTACACATTATCATAGTTAAGATTACATGCAGAATCCCTGTGATTTCAGTGCTTGATCATCTGCTCACATATAGTGCCTGGGTAAAAGAAGATTTTGTTATGAGATAGAAGAGAAATTGATCTCAAAGAAAAATGAGTTTCCGAATTTTATAAAAATATTTCTTCACCTTTGATCTCAAGATGAGTTAGTTTATTACCTTAAAAAGACAGTTGCATAACAATGTGCCTTCCTTATAATTTTAAACTCAGTATATTATTAATTATACAGAATTGTAGTGTAGGAAAAAAAGTACTGACAATCCACCAGTTTTTCTAATGAAGGTATATTGTAGGACTTAATTGCTGCCAGCCTAGAGATAATTCTTCACCATTTGCAATGTTACAATCTGAGCAAGAGAAACAGCAATGCTGGCTACACATCTGTCCTAGCATTTTACTGTTTAAACTGAGGTCACTGACATGATATTTTATTCAGCTACCTACCACACTTTTGTCCCAGGATGCTTCTATAACACCTGTGGAAGAAAGAATCCAGGTTGACTAAGAACTTGCCTTCCACTTTACCAGCTCTCCTGTTATCTTTTCTTCTCTTTGCCTCTATTGTTTTATCCTGGACAGACTTTACCTATGAATTATTTTCAGAAATACTAACACATCTGATTCCAGTTGAATGTTTTATAAGTATCATTATTTATCCTTTAAGACCCATAAAATAGTTGTAGCTTAATTTACCTTAGGAATCCAGAAGGGCCTAATCATAATCTGGTTATGGGGAAAAAAATCCTATGAGATTGACTTTATTTATTATAAAGTTATACTATTTAAAATAAGTAGATAACATGAAAAGATTATATCTTACATTCAAATATTGAGGGTAAAAACCCTTTGCCTTTTGAACATAAAAGCTTGATTTTGAGTTATAGTTATATATGGTTACTAAATATGGATATACATTACATACAATATTATCTAATTATTTTATATTTATTTTAGTTGCTAAAACGTGGAAGTCACTTTCTAAACAGGTAAGTTAAAGTTCTTGGTATACAACATATGCATGTATACACGCAGTACACACATGCATAAGCACACATGAATGTTATCTGATTATATATTACTATATGTTTTTATATATATATGTGTAGTCTTTACAAATTATAATCCATATTGGTGCTATTTTTTAGTCTTCATGGTGTCAGAAAATGAAGAAAGTGGACAATTCCACTAGTAAAGATAAAAGTTAATGATAATTGTCATGTGTGAATGTAAATTAGTATCCCTTGTTTAGAAACAGCATTATCTACTAAATTGAAGATATATATAGACTGTATCCAACAGTTTCATAAGGTTAAATTCTACAACAGTACATTCACACATACCTAGTAAAGTCAAACATAATATTCTTTATACGTAGGTAATTTCATACACAGATTCATACCTAGAGAAACCATCAGTTACATACAGAAGAGGTTCAGAAGTCCATAGACTGCTCATTGTGGTTTTAAAAAACAAGCATGTGAATAGTAGACCTAATTAATTTTCAAAAAAATATAACCATTCAGACAGAATTCAAAACTGGGGAAATATAAACCACAGTATTTAAGGATACATCCACAGTTGACAAAACTGAGGGATAAATTAACGTAAAATTCAGGCAGTAATCACCCCTCAGCATGATGGAAGGGGTTGTGATAAAGAATGACCTAAAAATGACTTCTGTACTGATGTGCTGATGATTCTCTGGTTTTAATTTGACTATTTTTGACTTCCTTAACTAATAAAAGGAAATTCTCAAAAGCCCATAATGGCCATTACATGGTTAGTTGTGAAACTTCAGAAACATTCTCTTTACAGTTAAATGTAATATAAAGGTGCATGCTGTCACAGGTAGAAGACTAGCCAAGAGATAGATCTCATTAGCTGAGAATTGTAGATTGTCCTAATAAAGTACCACAGCCTAGTGGCTGAGACAGTAGTATTGTTAAACAGTTCTGCAAACTAGAAATTTAAGATCAGGGCATTAACAGGTTGGTTTTATTTCAGGACTTTTCTCCTTTTCCTGTGACCATCTTCTCACTCTGTATCTACTTAGTCTTTAGTAACTTAGGAGGGTCTCATAGGGATATCTTTGAGAGACCTGTCTCCAATGAAGCCAGATTCTTATACTGCATTATGACTATAAAATACAGTATGTCAAGGAGAAAGAGGAGTGGAAGATGGCAGCAGACAGAGAAAAGGAATTGTAAGGACTATAATAGTGACAAGTAATATAATTTTAGAAATTCATACCCAGTGAAAGTTTTAGAAGCTACTACTAGATATAAAAATAAATGAATCAAAGTTAATAATATGCTGGTATTAAATTTTAAATTAATAATAGCAATTATAAAATTACATAAAGATAAATTGCACAAAAGCAACAAAATTACCTATAAGCACACCACCTTAATTACTTTTTGGTCTCTGTGACAAAACATAATGACCAAGGTAACTTTGGAAAGAATTATTTCATTGCACTTATGGTTCTAAGTAGCAGAGCAAAGCATGGCAGCAGAAACAGCTGAGAGTCCTTATCTTGGTCCAAAAGTAGGAAGCAAAGAGGTAATTCAAAATGGCACAAGTCTTTGGAAACCTCAGAGTTCACTTCTGCCAGCAAGGCCACACCTTCTACTGCTCACTAGAGAGCTATTAACTAGAAACCAAATATTCAAGCATGATGCTCTGGGAGCCATTCTCATTCAGACTACCATATTCCATTCCTTGCCCCCCCATGACCTCTGGTGTTCATATCATAATGCAAAATCAATTTAGTACAACCTCAGAAGTCCTCATAGTCTTTCAGTCTCAACACCATTTTAAAGTCCAAAGTCTAACATCTTTCTGAGATTCAAAGCAAGTCTCCTAAGTGTAATGCTTGCAAAATCAAAAGCAAACCACATACTTACAGCATACAGTGGCACAGAATATACATGCCATTCCATAAGAAAGGTGTTGCGGCATAGTAAGAGAACCTGAACCAAAGTATAACTAAGACCTAGAGGGAAAACTCCAAATCCTGTAGCTTTGTATCTGGTATCAGAGGGTTAAAATGGTGAAACAGCTCTGCCTTTCCAGCTTTGCTGCCTGCAACAGACTTGGGGCAGTTCCGCTCCCTGTTGGCAGCTCTCCTTGGACATTATCCCATAGCTCCAGCACCTCTGACATCTTGGGGTTTCCAACAAAATCCGGCCTTCACCTTTACAGCTTCATGCACACAATGGTCTGTGGGGCCTTCATGCAGGGATTGCCATGCCACACATTGCCTGGCCTCAACTTCTCTCTTTAATGGAAGAAGGTTGCATAACCCTGTACTGATATTTCCTTCATGACTTTAAAGCAGAACCATGTGGATGAGGCTGCCAGGTTCAACTGCCCACTGGGATGGAGCCCTGTGAATCACATTTGCAGTAGCTTTCTTTTGTCATTCATTTTTAGGAAGGGAGTTCCTTAGGCCTTCTCCTGATGCAAGTTAAAAGCTGATTGAGACCTCCCCTTGAGGATACCACTTTCCTTATTCTATTTTAGATTAGACATTTCTGCAGTTTCATCTCTCTCAGCATAAGCCTTTGACCTTAACATAAAATTTCCTGGTATTGTTTTTCTCTTCAGCTGTACATTTCATATTTCTTTTGCTTCATTTGTGCTTTTCATTGTAGGCGTGCATAATATTAATTACAAATATACATGTGAAAGAATCAATATTAGGCTGACTTAAAATCTCTTTTGCCAAATAAATTAGTTCATTGCTTTTTAGTTTAGCCTAATTCTTAGGACAAGGGCAGAAAGCAGTCACGTTCTGTCCCAAAATATCACAGAAATGGTCTTCTAGTTCAGTTGCTGTTAAAGTCCATGCTTCCCTCTGAAGTTTCTTGAGTTCAGCCTCCATGGTCCATGTAGCTCGCAGGATTGTCTTACAACCTCCTACTAAGATGGTCCGTTAAGCCCTGTTCACTCAATCACTTTTCTAGTCCAAACCACAAAAACCACCTGGTTAGGTATGTCACAGCAACAGTCCACTCCCTGGTACCAACTTCTGTCTTAGATACTTTTCTATTACAGTAACAAAGCACCATTAACAAGGCAACTTCTAAAAGAAAATGTTTAATTGGGTTTGTGGTTTCATGGCATCAGAGTTGATGATGGCCAAGCAAAGGCATGGCATCAGGAACAGTTGGAAGCTCACATTTTGATCTAAAAGGAGGCAGAGAACTAACTCAAAATAGCACAGGTCTTTAGAAACCTCAAAGATGGTCCCCAGTGACATACTTCCTCCAGCAAGGCTCTACCTCCTAATCTTCCCAAACAGTCACCAATTGGAGCCCACATATTCAAACATGAGTCTGTGGAGCCTATTTGCATTCCAACCACTACATGTACTTAACAGAGTGTGTACATTTTTAAATTGTCTTTCAAGGAAAGGAGTAAATACAGTATCATGTTTATGGGTATAGTTTATTTATCACGATACGTTTCTCCAAATTTAACTATACATTACTGTTAATATTAATCTTATTGTAATATAATTTCAACAAAGTAGATTTTAGTTTTCACTTTTGAAACATTTGGGTAAGGACTCTAAAATATTTAGAATGGTTTTGAAAAGAATTTTTAAAAAGTGATAGAGATGTGAGCAAGTGATTCATTAATGGAAGATTGATAATTAAAGATGAAACAAATTGATAATTAAAATAACATTGTAGCAATACAAGGAATTTTTAATAAATAAAGATAAAAGAACCTAGATAATAGGATAATCCAGAAACAGATCTAGGCATTTTAAGGAGGATCTGTAAATCAGTAGAGAAAAGACTGATAGCCCAATCGTGTATAAGAATAATAGACTTTCTATGAGAGTAAATGAAACTAATCCTCAGAACCCACCACCATATATAAAAGCTAATTGCAGGTGGATTATGTTCTTATTTCCCAAGCATCATGCCTAGTAACTTTACTCTTCATGGAAAAATATTTCATATACTTAGAAGGATAAACACATCATAATATAGCACTGCAATTATGTATATATACTATAGAAAATTATTTCAAATTTGTATAACTATTACAGTAGTTATGACAGCATATATTCACCAATAATGTTCATCTTTTACCAGTGACTCTTTCACATATTTAGTGATTATGTTTAAATAACCTCTTACTATCAAATGCTGTCAGAGCTATATAAGTAAATTCACAATCTAGTAAACAATTGGGTATAATTATAAACAGATTCAAGGATCGTGCATATTTTGCCTATTTTATTCTTCCATCTGTAAACATTAACATATTAGTGTATTATTCATATCAAAAGAGATAATGTCTTCTTGCTCAGAATTAATGGAGATAAATAAGAAGTTCCAGGGAACTAGGAAATAGAATTGGAGATGCTTGTGTTTGTTCTTGCCTTTAGTTTTATTTTCTACCCTCATTAATTCTCAGGAATACACCTCAATCCACATAAACATAACTTGGGTCCAGAACTGAAAATTTCTTGAATTTTGGAACAGTATAAAATATAATCAAATGTTTCATTGTGCAGAAGGAAAGAATACAGTGCAACAATTGGGCCTCTCGATGCTTGTTACCAAAACGCCAATGGTGCAGTTGACACCTAGAAATGGCTTTCATAAAAGTTCCAAGAATTTCAAAGTAGTACCTTCTCTGTTGCCTTCAGAATGTGATAAAAATGATAACTTGTACCCAGTCAAGTCTCAAGTCTACCACATTAGAATTTCACAGATAAAAGTAAACTCTCCCAACAGATACAGCTTAGCTGAAAGGTCAGGCCGGAAAATCATGCTTTTCATGTGTGGAATAGGTTAGACCCAAATATACTACAATTAAGGAGATTCTTTTACCTAACAGGGAGGGTCACTCCCTTAAGAAACCTGTACCCCACCAAAGAAAATAATTGTTTTGAAATATATATGTAATTGCTGTTGAGAGAAGTCAATGTCAATTCTTAAAGAAGTCTGTGATGTCTCAACAAAAAAAAAAAATGTTTAAAGAGTGTCAAAATAAATATAGACTTGTTACCTGGAGGAACAAGAAATATCAAGAGCAATATCAGAGTTTTCAATGTCAGTTGGGCTTTTGTTTTGTTTTTATATTGTGTTTTTATTTATGATTAAAAATTCTGAATGGTATAAAGCTAAAGTTGAAAAACACATGAGAGGATCTTTTTAGACAAGACACAAGAAGCAAAGCTCAAAGGAAATTACTGGCAAATTTTACTAAATTAAATATTTAAGCTTGCACTAAACAATAGTAAAAGATATTTGATACATGGGGAAATGTTTTTATAATTTATTGTCCATAAACAACTTTAAAAATGAATCTTCTAGTCCTCTAGAACTTGTGCAAATTGATATTAAAAATACAGTCATCTCAGGTTTTCTAAGATATCACTAGACTGACTTCCATAGTGATTGTACAAGTTGGCACTCCCACCAGCAATGGAGGAGTGTTCCTATTTCTCCACAACCTCGTCAGCATGTTCTGTCATTTGAGTTTTTGATCTTAGCCATTATGATAGGTGTGAGATGGAATCTCAGTCATCTTGAGTTGCATTTCTCTGATGATTAAGGATGTTGACCATTTCTTCAAGTGTCTCTTGGCCATTAGCGATTCCTCTTTTGTAAATTCTTGGTTTAGGTCTGTATCCTATTTTTTGATTGGGTTATTTGGTTTCTTGGTGTTTAATTTCTTGATTTCTTTATAAATTTTGGATATTAGCCCTCTGTCATATGTGGGGTTGGTGAAGGTCTTTTCCCAATCTGTAGGTTGCCATTTTGTTTGAATGACAGTATCCTTAGCTTTACAGAAGCTTTTCAGTACATAAGGTCCCATTTATTGATTGTTGGTCTTAGAGCCTGAGCTATTGGTGTTCTGTTCAGGAAGTTGTCATGTGTGCCAATGAGTTCGAGGTTTTTCCCCACTTTCTCTTCTATTAGATTTTGTGTGTCTGGTTTTATGTTAAGGTCTTTGATGCACTTGGACTTAAGTTTTGTGCAAGGTGATAAAAGTGGGTCAATTTGCATTTTTCTACATGTTGACTTCCAGTTAGACCAGCACCATTTGTTGAAGATGCTTTCCTTTTTCCATTGTATGGTTTTGACTTCTTTGTCAAAAATTGTGTGGGTCCATTTCTGGGTCTTCAATTTGATTCCATTGATCAATTGGTCTGTTTCTATGCCAGTACCATGCTGTTTTATTACTATTGCTTGGTAGTATAGTTTGAAATCAGGGATGGTGATACCTCCATATGTTTTGTTTTTTCTCTCTCTTTTTGTGGTTGTACAAGATTGATTTATCTATTTTGGGTTTTTTTGTTATTCCATATGAAGTTGACAATTATTCTTTCAAGGTCTATAAATAATTTTGTTGGTATTTTGAAGGGAATTGCATTGAATTTGTATATTGCTTTTGGTAGGATGTCCATTTTTAGTATGTTGATCTCACCTATCCATGAGCATGGGAGATCTTTCCATCTTCTGATGTCCTGTTCAATTTCTTTCTTCAGAAACTTGAAGTTGTTTTGTACAGGTCTTTCACTTGCTTGGTTAGAGTTACCCACAGGTATTTTATATTATTTGTGACTATTGTGAAGGGTGGTGTTTCCCTAATTTCTTTCTCAGCCCATTTATCTATTGTGTAAAGAAGGGCTACTGATTTTTTTTTAATTAATTTTGTATCCAGCCACCTTGCTGAAGGTGTTTATCAGTTGTAGCAGTTCTCTGGCTCTACCTCAAGATCTAACCAAATCATTCCTGGGCATATATCCAAAAGATTCCTCACTAAACCATAAGGACATCTTCTCAACTATGTTCATAGCAGCTTTATTTGTAATAGCTAGAAATTGGAAACAACCCAAACATCCTTCAACTGAAGAATGGATTTAAAATTTAAAAAAAAAAAAACCTGTGGTACATTTACACAATGGAATACTACTCAGCTATCAGAAACAAGGAAATCCTGCAATTTGCAGCCAAATGGATGGAACTAGAAAAGCACATCCTGAGTGAGCTAACTCAGACCCAGAAAGATACACATGGCATTTATTTGCTTATAACTGGGTTTTAGCCATATAGTACAGGATAACTATCCTACAATAAACAGACACAAAGGTACAGGAACATGTACTTTGTTGCCTATTGGGAAACTTCACCCTAGTGAAATTGCCATATAGTCCCCCAGTGCAAGAGGAAGCTCTTAGCCCTCAAGTGACTGATGAACTAACTAGGAGGGCTGATATGTGGGGGCACCCCATCCTGAAGGAGTAGGATAGGTAGGAGAGGGTGGGAGGGTGAGATTGGGAGGGGTGGAGGGAGGGGGCTGTAATGGAGATGTAACTTGAATTAATAAATAAACATTAAAAAAAGACAATCATCGCAATAGGAAATAAATGGACAACCATAGGGAGTATCTAGTAAGTAGTACATGTTAAGGGATTTAACTCACTAATGACCAAAGACATGCAACTTAAAGCAATGCTGTTCTGTTTCACACCCACCAGATGGCTAGCTTCCAGAAATGTGACAGTCAGTAATGAGCAAGGGCATGAAGGAACCAACTGAAAAAAATAGATGTTGTCTTCACTATTGGGAGTGATTTGGTAGCCACTGATGAAATTTAAAATGCATATCTGCGATCCTATTTATAGGTAAATGTGCTACAGAAAGATTTAAATGTTTACACCTGCTATCTTTTTCATGTTTCCTGACAAAATGGGTAGAAGAGCAAAAATATTGGAAACAATAAAATCAATGGGGAATTGGATCAAATAGTTGTAAAATAGCATACCCTAGAAAACATAGTAAAACAGAATGAAACGAATAAACATGTTAGAGTGTATGTATCCAGCTCTAGGCCATAAAGGTACATCTAAGCAAACAGCAAGTGGCAGACACTGATGTTTTCTAGGACCTAGGAAGTCAAAGTAATTTTCCTGATTCTGAGAAGCTGTTTCTTTTATTTAGTCTCATTCTCTCACAGGTATCAGTAGATTTTTTTAAAGGATGTATGATGAATGATGTCATTACTCTTAACAATTGATCCAACATGTGGCTGTGTATGCTTATATTTTAGATTATTTTTACATTTAATAAACACTGATGAATATGATACAAATAAACATCTTTTGTGTGCATAGTATTTTAAAAATGTAAACAGATGACTTTCAAAGGTGCTGTTATAAACAGCAACTGTATATGCATTAATATCAAAATTTAGGCTAATTGACATAAAGATATGACCATATTATGTAAAAGACAGAGTAAAGTGCAAAACAGTATTTAGAGAATAAAATTTAATATTTATAAGAATAAAATGCTGTATAAAATATCTACAAGAGAGAGTAAAAGAATATTAAATAAAATTGAAATTTGGTGTGTCTGTGAATGTAATTTTTCTTTTCTAAACCTACAGTCTTCCTGGTGTGTGTGTGTGTGTGTGTGTGTGTGTTTGTGTGTGTGTGTGTGTGTGTGTGTGTATTTGCATGCATGTGCATGCACTAACTATATAATTAAAAAACCATATTTAAGAAAATTATTTAAGTACTTTAAGAACACCTGTAACATTAGGAAAGTAAAAGTAATTCAGCAAATTTATATTTGTTCCATACTTGCAATACTGTAATCTAATTGTGACTTTGGACACCCCAGAGTTAGTATCTGACTCCACTGGTTTGAAGATATAGTACCCCAAAGACTACTTTCTTTTCTGATGTGAACCACAAGCTCATATGTCTCCAGGCCAACCCACTTTTGACCTTACTGGCTACAAATTTGAAGATTTTCCTACAACTCCCATTTGGTTTGATAATTTACTAAAATGGCTCATAGAACTCAGAAAATGTTGTAGTTGTGATTACAGACAAAGAAAATAAATTAAGCCAGCCCAAATGAAAAGCAGAAGTACTAGGTCTGGGAGTGCACTGACAAAGAGCATCTGTCCTCTCTCTATGTACAATCAGCATCTTCATCAGGCTCCAGTGAGCACAATGTCTAGACTTGCCTCGGGTTTTATTTCTGAGGTGTAAGGAGTGAGCAAAGGATTGACCATGTCTTTGCCTCCCAGTCTCTCCTTTGCCTGTTCCCATCCTTTCTTCTGGTGACCAAACACTATCCTCATTTATTTCCTTAGTATGCACTCAAGTTGATTCATGGATTGGGTCTTCCTCCCAGTAGCCAGCGACAAAGGCCAAATTCATTTTATGTAGCACACTAATATGTAGAAAAGATAAGTATTGAGAGTGAGGAAACAAATTTCCAGCATGAATGGATATACAAAGACTTCAGTAAATGTTAAAAACCAAAAATAGCAGATAACAACTAGATGATCTAGGACTGAAGAAACTTTGTGTTTTATTTTAAAAAGAAAAAACAAACTTTTTGGAGTCTATGGGTATCAGTTTCTGTAATTTATTACTCTGTGACTAATGGGTAAATTGCTTACCCAGTTTAGTCTAAGTTAAAAGTATGTGTGTGAATTAAAGGAGCTATTATAAGTCCTTTGTTAATCACATAGAGGACTCTCAATAAAGGTAATTGATTTTAAAAGTCAGTACAGAGATTAGAGGACATAAGCACAATGGGAAAATTAATATTTTACAATAGAAATGGCATAAATTTAAGTTACATAAAGTATATTGAAGTATTTTTAAGTTTCTTACTTTAACAATTATATTTAAGTTTAGTTTCATCTAAATGGCAAATACCCCACTTTCTCGTTATCATTCACACCTGCAGTCTTACTTGTTGGCCACCATCCCTCTTAGTCATCCCATGTGGCATCTGTTACCTGCAGTGTAAATAAAGCTCCAGGAAGAAATTGAATGCTAGAATCCACACATGGGCTTCTGGGAGTCTATAAAGCCCCTAAAAATGCTTATCTTTTTCACATCCTAGGGATTCCTTTTTTTCCTGATACCTCAGTTTTACAATGTAAAAATATTATTTCTAAATGTCACAGAGTACCTTCTAGATTGCTCTTACAGGGAAGGTCTGTTTAGAGTTTTTAACGTGGATATGCACAAAATCACCTGGAAGTCTGGAAAAACCCAGTCTAGTTTAAAGACCAAGAGGAAACGAGACTGTACATTTCTGTAAGCTTCCAGCTGACACCAGGATTGTTGGAAACCACAGTGTGACAAATAAGGATTAGATGTAGAATTAGAAGTGGTTTCTATATTTAAAATGTGTTACTAAAAATATTTTACTGAGAAAAGTAATTTTTAAATTTCAAATTATTTCATTATTTTACCAAATCCTTTCACTGGTTTTCCTCACGGTCAACCATAACATAGTTGTTGTTTTGTTATTTTTAGCATTTTTGAAGAATATGCATAATCTTTCAAATATTTTTATATAAGCAATGATGCAACTGTTTAGATTCTTCAATAATTTCACACCAGCAGTGATAATTTACTTTTAGAGAGATGAATACAAATCATCATTTACAGTTTACCCAGTATTAAGATTTTTTGAGTTACCATTAGAATACTCTATTCATTATAGCATATTCTTTTGCTCATTTGTTTTTTGTTCGTTGGTTTTTTTTTTTTTTTTTTTTTGCTCAAACTCAGATAAATCCAGGAATGCAACAAAGAAGAACATGCAGCCAGCTGGTCACCTGACTTTAATGAGAAAATCTACATACACTCCCTTTGTTCTTTGCTCCAGAACACAAGCTTGCTCTTTTATCCTAACTTAATCATCTTGGTTGTATTCATCTAGCGAGGAAATGTATCTGAAATTCTGAATAGCTCTAATTAAGTTTAATACAACATCTTTAGCATTTATTTGATTTTTACATCATGGGTAAATATTGTGGAATGAAGCACAGGTATAGAATAAGATAATTAGTGTCACATTTCTGATCATTTAAATGGACAATTTCCTGGGGAGAATGCTTGCGAATTTTTAATATTCATGATGGTTTTTTTGTTTTGTTTTGTTTGTTTGTTTTTTCTTGCAGTGGTTTATTTCCTTTCGATGTTGCTTGCTTTGTCTTTTTTTTAGATTATTTTTTAAATCTATTTTTTATTTCTTCAAGTTACATCTCAATCACAATCCCCTCCCTACTGCCCCCTCCACTCCCACCCTCCCACCCTCTTCCTCTTCAACTCCCCATCCTTTTCCCTTTTCTTTTTTTTTTAAGTTTAAGGTATATCTTTTTCCCCCCAACAGCTCCCCCTTTTAGTCCAACAAATGGTTCTTTCTCTTATAACAATAAATACAATGCAAAGCAACAAAAATAAATAGGCCACAACTATGAGAGTTATATGGCTTAGCATACATTCCCAATGTCCAGTCCATACGTATTTGGCACCTGTCTTTAACATTCTACTATCTAACCATCTCCATGAGTTTAGAATTCTATATCTAACTCACCTTTCATACTAACTTGCATCACAATTTTAAAAACATCTTCTTAGATCCAGAACGTCCTCTTGATTCCTAAACAACTCAAAATTTAACTATGAGACTCTAGCTATCTATTCTTCAACCACCTCAGAGACCTGAGAGGGATAAATATATCTGATTATATAGGAAGTGCAGGGCCCGCAGCTTCCAAAACTAAGAAATGACATACCAGTGGCTGCCTGGACAGTTCCCAATTTCTCTCCATATATTACGGAGTCAATCTTCAACCGTTTGGCCCCATTTCTCTGACAGACATTGATTGTAGAGCAGGAATTATGAAGGACTTGCCTACCCTGTCTTGACAGAGCTAGGCTGTTGACTTACCTGCTTCTAAGTTTTGTCCTTTTTGGACAGCAGTCTGTCTACAGTTGAAGCAAGGGGTTTTTCTTGCCAAGAGATAGGATTGCCACTAATTCAACCATCTCCCACTGGAGATTCTTCGATGTTCATCTTCTACTTGGAGTAGAATAGGGGGTGCTGTCAGGAGCTGACATGTCTCGATATCAAAAAATCTTAAGTTAAGAAAACATCTTTGAAGCCATATTCTGCAGATCTCTTGAGGTTTTTGAAGATGACCTATCTCTCTCTTATATTTAGATAAGCAAATGTTGCTTGTCTCGTAGCAACTTGATTTCTGATTAGCTTAGAAAGTAACTGTGATAGACTGTCATGGTACCTAACAAAATGACACAAGCTTGCATGACTATTAGTATGCATTTCTTAATTATCCTAAACGGTTTATGACAGTTGGTAGCAAAAGGCCGAAACTTCACATTTCATTTTTAAGCATTACTAGGTACAATACCTTTAAAAAGCATTACTCTTAATTTTGTATCAATATACAAAGATCAATACCTATGTAGCCCAATACAATCTTAATTGTGCATCTATATACAAGGGTCAATACCACTGTGGCCAAATATAAACTTAATTTTGTATCAATATACAAAGATAACACCAATGTAGTCCAATGCAATATTAATTTTGCATTAATATACAAAGCTCAATACCAATTTAGCCAAATATAATATTAATTTTGTATCAATATACAAAGATATAAGGCCATATTCAATAATCTGTCCTTTTTTCTTCATCTTTCCTATGTTATGTCTATGTTCCATTTTTTCTCAAGTCTGTTCACTCCTACACAGGAGAGAAAGAAGGATACAGAAAAGAAAAAGAGAAGTCCCTGGGTCTAACCTCCAAAACCCATTTGACAAGACCATTTAACAGCTTGTAGTCTCTTCCCCTAAATAAGAAGATTTTCTATTATCCATCAAATGACCAAAGGAAGGGAAAACACCCTCCCCACCTTCTGGGGATGGGATGTAGCTCTCTTAAAATGACTTCCTGCTGATTTGGGTCGTAGTAAACCTGTTTGGGGCCCAAATAAGAATGGAAAAAATGGTTAAAAATGTTAATAGAATCATTTGATGTTCAGTCCTTTTGTGCTCAGCTATTTAAATGTCCTAAGAAGTTCCTAGACAGAAGCTGAACTTCAGGGCTTTACTGGAGTTCTGGCTGGAGCAGTCTATGGAGCTGAACAATCTTAGCGATTTTGAGTTGTTGTGGTTGTAGACTTTTGAGGAAACAGCTATTGAGGAAGTCTGCAAGGCTGGATCATCTGGGCTTCTTGTCTTCTTTTTTCTGATCTGTTTTCTTCTGAGGTTTCCGTTGTCCAGTTGTCCCTGGATTCCTTGAATGGATGCTTTAAATCTCCTGGAAAGATAAGAACAGAGCCCTCCCCTAATCCTAACTCTGGCACACCACCTTTTTTTGGGGGGGGGGTCAGGTAATATTTTTCCTGGAGCAAATTTGGTTTTTTGACAATATATAAATATAATCTTTCAATTTGGATTAAAGAAGAAATTGTTTTGATATTTTGGAGCTAAACAAACATTTAGTGTATATATTTTGAGATCTCAAAGGACAATTTGTTTGAATTCTAGCATGCCTTTTGTAAGTAGCTTTTAAACTTAAATCCTTCCAAATCCTATGTGCCTTTCTCTGCATTCTAAGTATTGGGATCAAAGACATGTGGTTCCCAACTGATGGGATTAAAGATGTGCTCCACCACCCCTGAATGGAAGTTTTTCTCTATTTAGAGCTTGTTTTGTGTCAGTCTGACCTTGAACTCTGAGATCTGCCTGTTTTTTTCTCTAGTGTGTTGGGATTAAGAGTGTATTCTTCTCAAATGATGGGATTAAGGGTGTGCACCATCACCACCCTGTTCCTTGTAACTCTACAATTTATAAGAGAACTAACTCTATAGTGATCCTCCTGTCTCTGCTGGAGTTAAAGGCATGGGCTAATACCACACATTTCATGTATTTTACCTTAGCTCCAAGTTTTTTAAACTCTTGGAGGTTCAGAAAACTGGGTTGAACAGCAGTAACCTTTAATTTATTTACAGTATTTTAAACCTGTTACCTGCTTTTTAATGCCAAACCATGAAAATATTCTATGCATCTACAAAAAAAACCTTTTAACCTGCTATCAAGTTTGTGTAATCTATGTGTCCACCTGCGGTCTAACATTCTAATCTGAAATTAAGACCATTTTCCTTTCATGCCAGTAAGGCAAGTATACCTTTGGTAAATTATAATTTGAAATTTTTATATTGTATTTTTATTATATTTTTAAGCTTATTAACTCTTTTCCTAAAAAAAGTATTATTTACTTCTAGGACATAGTTTCCTCCCTCCTCCCCTCGTGGTCCCTCCCTCCCTTCCTCTTTTCCTCCCTCCCCCCTCTCTCCCTCCCTCCCTCCCTTCTTGTTCCTCTACTTGGTAGTCTCCTTCTCCTCAGATGAGGTGGGCCCTCACATGTCATACTCCCTCAGATGTTACGCCATGTGAGGGCCAAGAGTTTCCACTTGTACTGGAGCTTGATAAGACACACCATCTAGGGTGTGGTGTTCCACTAACCTGCAGCAGATTCCATGACTCACTGGTGGGTAAATTTTTTCCTATGATAGATATACTAGGTTCCTATCTATTTGGGTGTGTGGGCTGTAAGATAGTTTTCCTGTGATGTATGGTTAATATCCATTTATAAGAGAGTACACACCATGTTTATCTTTCTGGGACTGAGTCAGCTCACATAGGATGAGCTTTTCTAGCTCCATGGATTTGGTTTCAAATTGCATGATTTCCTCATTTCTGATAGCTGTGTAGTATTCCATTGTGTAAATGTACCACAGTTTTTTTATCCATTCTTCAGTTGAAGGACATCTGGGTTGCTTCCAGTTTCTGGCTATTACAAATAAAGCTGCTATGAACATTGTTGAGGCAATGTCCTTGTGGTTTCGTTTCGAATCCTTTGGATATATGCCCAAGATGGGTATGGCTGGGTCTTGAGGTAGAATTATTCCCAGTTTTCTAAGATATCTCCTGATTGATTTCCAAAGTGGTTACACAAGTTTGCAGTCCCACCAGCAATGGGGGAGTGTTCCCCTTTCCCCACATCCCCTTCAGCATGTGCTATCATTTGAGTTTTTGATCTTAACCATTCTGGCAGGTGTGAGATGGAATCTCAGAGTTGTTTTAAGTTGCATTTCCCTGATGACCAAAGATGTTGAACATTTCCTCAAATGCCTCTCAGCCTTTAGAGGTTCCTCTTCTGTAAATTCTCGGTTTAGCTCTGTACCCCATTTATTGATGGGGTTATTTGATTTTTTTGGTGTTTAATTTCTTCAGTTCTTTATATATTTTGGATATTAGCCCTCTGTCAGATGTTGGGTTGGTGAAGATCCTTTCCCAGTCTGTAGGCTGCCGTTTTGTTCTAAGGACAGTGTCCTTTGCCTTACAGAAGCTTTTCAATTTTATAAGGTCCCATTTATTGATTGTTTGTTTTAGTGCGTGAACTATAGGTGTTCTATTCAGGAAGTTGCTACCAGTGCCAATGAGTTCAAGGCTTTTCCCCACTTTCTCTTCTATTAATGTTAGTGTGTCTGGATTTATGTTGAGGTCCTTGATCCACTTAGACTTAGGTTTTGTACAGGGTGATAAGTATGGATCTATTTGCATTCTTCTACATGTTGACATCCAGTTAGACCAGCACCATTTATTGAAGATGCTTTCCTTTTTCCATTGTATGTTTTTGTCTTCTTTGTCAAAAATTAAGTGACCATAGGTGTGTGGGTTTATTTCTGGGTCTTCAATTCGATTCCATTGGTCTACTGGTCTGTTTCTATACCAGTACCATGCTGTTTTTATTAATATTGGCCTGCAGTACAGCCTGAAATCCGGGATGGTGATACCTCCAGATGTTCTGTTATTGTACATGATTGATTTAGCTATTCTGAGTCTTTTGGTATTCCATATGAAGTTGAGAATTTTTTTTCCAGATCTGTAAAAAATTGAGTTGGTATTTGGATAGGAATTACATTGAATCTGTATATTGCCTTTGGTAAGATTGCCATTTTTATTATGTTGATCCTACCTATCCATGAGCAAGGGAGATCATTCCATCTTCTCATCTTCTGATATCTTCTTCAATATCTTTATTCGGGGACTTGAAGTTCTTATCATACAGGTCATTCACTTGCTTGGTTAGAGTTACCCCCAGGTATTTTATATTATTTGTGGCTATTGTGAAAGGTGTTGATTCCCTTATTTCTTTCTCAGCCCTTAATATTCATGTTGTAAGAAAGTGATCTGACTACTAATCAGTATTCCAATCCTTGTTTTATAGGAATTAAGTCAGATGCTCTCAGAAACGCCACCAGTTTGGAAGGGATCATCAAAGCTCTTTCGAAATCTTAAAGAAAGAGGTAATTATCTAATCTTAGTGCCTATGCATTTTAATATTGGTATGGATTTAAAATTGCATGTGTGTTTATGAATATGTATTTAATATAATATACATAATAAAATAAATATATATTTAATAAATATATTTTATATTTAATAATGTACATAATTCCACCAAATGTAGATGTTTCTGGGTAAGTAATGTTATTTTGGTATAGCCTGATTAAGGACTATACACACTATAAACAGACACACACTCACACACACATATATATGGCCTCTTTAGCTTCATTATTTTCAAACACACTGAATAGCATTTTACATTTGCTCATAGAAAGAACTTTTAAAAAATATTAGATACTCAAATATTAGTATCTAATATTTTGCTTCTAGGGAATTATAGTTATTTCTCCATTTAATGACTACACAAAACTATGGAGTATGTTTTTAGCTGCCAATTTGAAATACAACACTATAACATCTTCCTGTTTCAACTTTCCCCCTTAGCAGTGTCTGTGTCCCTAAGACAGTTGGTTAATATGGACATTGGCTTACAGTGGAATTATATGGCATATCTAGGCATCATGGTGCATGTCTATAATCCCTGTGCTGGGAAGGCAAGTGCAGGGGTCAAGCATGTAAGACTGGCCTTGGCTATGTAGTAGGTTCAAGGTTGCCAGCCTGTGGTACATGATGGTTAAAAGAAAAAAGCAAAAAGTCTTGCCTTAGTTTCTTTTATAATATTTTCCCATTTCCCCCATGGAATCTGAATGAAAGACACATGTCTTTTATTGTAGATGTATGTTTTTAACTAGGATTTAAATACTGGACTCTGGTATATTAAAATACTCCTTGGAGATCTGGGCATGGTGTTACATTTCACTAACCTCAGCTTCTGGGGAACTGAAGAAGGAGGATTTTGAGTTCAAAGCTGAGCTAGACTCCATAGCAAAGACTCATCTCAAATAGAAACAAATATATTCTTAGAAAATTTATTCATTTTTAGAGTGAGATAATAGCATTGGGAATGTTCAGACCTCAAAAGGAATAGGTAAGTATAATGAATTTTAAATGTTTTGCCTTAATATACCTCATGAGAAAAATATAAATTGGATCAAATATAATCTGAAAAAAATCACAGAAAAACAAAAAACAAGAAGCAAGTGCATAGAAGAAGGACATCCTTTTTCCCTAAGGTTAGTCTGGAAGACTTACCCTCCTCATGTTGAATACGTGTTCTCTTTTATGTTTTCTTTATGTTTTTTCCCCAGGAGAGAATATTCATTTACCACTGTCTAATAAAACTATCTGCAGTGAGGGTTTTGTTCATGTTCCTTTCTTTTTTGTGTACAAACCATTGGCCAGTTGTGATTATTGAGCACTTCAAATGTTGCTGTCTGTGAGAGTGGAATTTTATTTGGATTAGTCAAAATTTAAATAGCTACACCTGCCCATTCATTACCTACAGGATACTTTGTATCTGTATCATATTCTTGAATCTGGCAAGATCATTAAACCATGGTCTTGTAAGGGTTTAATACCAGCTTGCTAGGTATTAGAGAAATACTGAACTAATTAATTTACATATATATAAAGATTAAGTGTGGGAACATTTTAACACTAAATCTTTTTTATTAGTTAAATATATTTAAATATTAATTTAAAATGGATTTTATCTTAGCCATTACTATTTTATAGTAATAGCTTATGATATCTAAGATAATATCTTAGATATTAGCTTAATATAAAAATATTAATCATCTTATAAAAGTAATATGTAAAACTTAGGACAACATGTAGTAGATGAATACATAGTAATTTAGAAGTGTCATGCTTTTAAGGAAATTCTTTAAAGTTTTAATATAATTTTCAAAACCTAGTTGTTAACTCTTCTCCCTTCCTATCCAGTACTCAAGACAAGGGCTCTCTAAATGGCTCAAGACTGACCTTGAACTTACAGTCCTCCTACCTAAACCACATGACTACTGTAATGTAGTTGACATCTTCTTTATCCTTTACTTCTAAAGACTGTACCATTGCTCTAGAGTAGCATTTAACTTTGATATTTTTGTCCTAGACAGCCTTGAGTAAACTGAAGGGTTGATCTAAGTTTCTCCTGATTTTCCGTTTATAGTTAGGCATTATGAATCTGTGGTTCATCTTCAGAAGTATTTTCTCTTTCCTTGACCATTTTCATTAAATTATATTACTTTATTCTCTCTTACTGTATACATGTTAGTCCAACACAGTAGCTAGGTAGCCCTATAGGCAAATGCTTGTCATGACCCTCTCTGGTCAAGTAATCCTCCTTTTAAGTAATCCTTATATGAAGGAAATCTAGAATTAATTGTCAGTAATTATATGGCATGTTCTTTATATCAACTATAATGATTTGTCATCCACTAAGTGAATTAGAACAGTAAGAGGACTCTTAAATAATTGTATCTTTACAGTCACTGACCATTTCAGAATCTTTCTCCCATGATGTTCACAGCAGGCAGTCATCCAGAACTATCTGTCTGTAGGTCACAGCATTTTCATCTAAACCAAAGAGAATGCTTTCAGAGCCTCGAGGGTAGTTCCCTTCATGTCTGCAACAGACTACCTGACAGTGACTCCTAGCCTCTTTGTTCTATAACAAAGAGTTAGTGGAGCCTCAAAGAACATCAGATAAGTGGAGACTTAAAGTCCACAATCTATTAGGACTTTAAGTTTAAGGGGTTTTTTCCCTATGCCATTTACCAAACATCAAGATTGACTACAATCTAGGTAAATATTGTAGACTTATTCCAGAACTTAATTTTTTTGTTTGTTTTTGTTTTTGTGCTTTTTTTTTTTTTTTTTTTGGTCAATTAAGCTATTAATTCCGTCTTTACGAGTAGAAAAGAGTAGCCTTAATGTGAAAAGCAGAGTAGCCTTAAGGTGAAAAGTGCAATAAGAATGTGTATTTATTTACTTCATACGAATTCTTGGTGAAACTTATAATTGTAGGGTTCAGAGAATTCACAATGCAGAAAACATCAAGTGAGGGCCATTGAATAAAAGAAAGAAAGAAAGAAAGAAAGAAAGAAAGAAAGAAAGAAAGAAA